>JAQQZY010000028.1:11857862-11871985 GCA_030068375.1 Ostorhinchus rueppellii | reverse complement strand
TTTTACTGGTTCGGCCCACTGCAGATTAAATTTGGCTGAACGTGGCCCCTGAACTAACATGAGTTTGACACCCCTGTCATATATAATATCAAAACCCTGAAAAATAAGAATTTGACTGTACAACAAGTACAATTCTGCCCATAAAGTTCAAATAATTTTGTTTCTGGACACATTCCTCTTTTTAATCCTATTCATACACATCAATAATCACCTTCAACCAGATGCAGCGAGTACATACCCAGTTATATTTTATCAAGCAATAATAAATCGCATTATCACAATCATTTCATCTCTATGGGCAACAGTGCATTTGATTATGCATACTTTTCCTTACAGGTGAGATGTAGCAGGTGTAACTAGTACTTGTGGTGGAGTAGTTTTATAATGATAGTAATAGTGGGTTTTTTTGTTTGTTTGTTTGTTTCTCAGGCAGTTCATACTAGAATCTAATATTAGCCATATTAAACACAACAAGCAAACAGAAAGAGCTTACAGTACACTATGCATTGTGGGTATTGTAGTTGGATTAAAAGGGAAAAGTTCACTCGGTTTTCAGTAAAAAGTAGAATATTGCGGCACATCCTGGTATTCGTGAATATTTATCTTACATTGATCATATTTATCCAGCTCAAGGATGTGCAACCCGTGGCTCCTGGGCCAAATGTGGCTCTTCAGCCTCTCTCTATGGCTCCCCTGATCAACAAGCGTAAAGAACATTTTGAAAAGAACTGAATGAGTCACCTATTTTTAACACTGCTATCAGTCTAAGTCTATTCTAACTTTGTCCATGTCTTCAAAAATGCAAACGGTATACACAGAATAAAATAATGTTTTGACAGCATATAAACCAAAATGTACTATTTTCTTGACAAATTCAATACAGTTTCTCTGTTGTATCTAAGTATAGAGATGAATGTATAAGCTAATGCCCCTGTGATCATCCTATGTCTATTTATTTTTTGTTTCTTGGTCTGTTTGTTTTTTTGTTTTTTTTGATGATGCCTATGCCATCATTATGTGTATTTTTTTTTTTTTTTTTAATTTATAGCGAACAAGGGATGTATTAATGTTGGCTGTTTTATGTCTTGTTTCTGTTACCTGCCAAGGGACTGCAGATGAAAAGTACCGGTAGTTATTTTTACTAATTCTGTCAAATTTACACAAGTGTATTCTTCATACACCAATGTTCATAAATATGTATGGTCCCGATTAAATAAACCAATAAAATAAGTAAATAAATAAATACAAGATGCTCAATTTGCATTTGTTTGTAGTTTTTCTGTTTAAACATAAGCCTCAAAATGAAGAAAGTTGAGCTTTTTCTCTATTACACATTGTAATTATGGTTTGCAAATACTGTCCATCTTTAACACTTTCATGCAGGAATTATGAGAACCTCAGTCAAGATTTTAATTATTTTTTTCCTGGAGTGTTTTTATTCCTCCGTAGGCATAAAAAAATTATTTTCTTTCTTCATGAAGTTACAAAAATGTCCATGCATTTAATTTCTGAAGTAAAGAAACATGTTTAAAACCAAATATCAGAAAGTACAATGAAAACAATGAAACAAAAACATTTTTAATGCTTCTAATCTGATGTTTTATCACATTTTAACATACTCTAATGCCAGTTATTACTCACCTCATGGAGATAATATATAAAAAAAAAACAAACAAACACCCAAAACAAAGAAAAAACCCTTTTGGCTAACAAATAACAATTGATTTACACTCAAACATGTTACTGCAGATCAGGTTTATCTAGAGCAGCAAAGTTACAGCAATGATATGAATTACAGTGTATGGGATGGTGTATAAATGTTGGCTGATATGGAACTAAAACAACAAAATCCATGAATATACAAGAGAACAGCTGTAGGATAGCTGCCCACTGTAATGACCAGTATGCATGAAAAGGTTCAAAAAGAATCCTACAAATCTTGAATGTTTTCTTTATTGTAGCTGTATAATTTCATCAATGCACCAGATATTGCATAATTGTAACGGAAATATAAAAATTAAATAGCAAACTAGGTTACATATGTTTAAAGATTTATTTTACGTCTCCAGTCAGATTTCTTTCTTTTTTTTCATGACAAAAATTTTATTTTATTCCTTTTTTAAATAAAGAAAAAAAGTGGAAAAAGAGAAAAAAAACAACATTTAGCACATATTGTACTCATGTATTCATTATGATATTGTGTTAATATACATGAGTAATATTTCTTCCCTGTGAAGTTTTCTTATACTTTATACAATAGAACAGGTAAGAGTGAGAAGTTAAACCAATCATCCATGTCTATGTTACATATAAATAAGCTAAAAGGTGAAAAACAGTGTGATCTGGTCCAAAACAGAAAAACTCACCGCCATTATTAACTCAAAGGGGTGTTTGTAGACCCGGACAGGGGACTGATATTCCTGGACCATGTTTGGAGTTTGTTTACCAGCCGCTTCTGTCAGAAAACCACAAACACAGGAATATGACAGAGCATTATAACAAGTGCAATATGCTGACAGCAGATTATGCAAGTGATTGTACCGTGTTCCTGCCTCAGACAATCAGCTGATATGCACACACACACATACACACACATACACACGAACAGCCTCATGACCTGGACGGGGACTGGTTGACTTTACACAGGTTATAACCCTTTTACTGCTGCCAATAAGGAGAAAAAACAGCCTAGACCCAGACTAAGTTATCGATAAATTCCACAGATTACATAAAGAAGACGTTTGCGACAGTGTTGAAAACTCCTGAGTAACGACAGGCCTGATGAACGGCAAAAAAAACACCGACTTTACTTACATTAGTTGTGAGTCCTGGATGACAGCTGGAGTCACTTTCGGAGTCTTTCCCTCATACTGTCACCTCGGGGAAGAAAGTTTAGTTCCCAGCATCGCAAACCGCAAAATAAGGGCGTAAAAAAGCCCGGTGTTGTGAGTCCGCGGCGGATCAAGAGACTGTTCCAGCAGCTGTAAGCCCCGCCCCTTTTAGATAAACAGGAAGCTGCTGTCACTTTGGAAAAGTGGGCTGTAGCTGAAAAAAAAAAACCCCCAAAAAAAACCCTACTACACTGTCAAAGATCAGCCACGTCCACGCCGGTCACCTCTATGTTTCACTTGTTTAAAGGGATTATTAACGATGTAGGTAGAACAGAACTGTGGGTTCTTCTGTAACTTAATTCATAGAAAAGACGCAGAACACTGCCCATAATAGAGCAGATTATTAAAGGAGCACTTCTTAATATTTTTATTTTGAGAAAATAAATGACCTAAAATGAACATTAGCATGTGAAAAAAAGAACAGTTCAATTGTATTAAAAACATATACAGTACTGTGGAAAAGTTTTAGGCAGCCCTAACTTTGTTGTTTTTGTGTCTTTATGCATTTAATTATTTATTTTAAGTTTGGCCACACGTACATTTCTGTCTTTGTAGTAATATAACGTATGTACAACTGGACAAAAAAAAAAAATTATAATAAAAAATTAAACACTATCAAAAACAAAAAGGAATTTCAGAAAAAAAAAAGTTGATTAATGTAAAACCTGCAGGGGATTATCTGAACAGAAAAAAACATGAAAGTCTCTTTTACATTTTGAAGATGTGTAATATAATACAAGATTATTAGAGAAAACATCCAGACAGTCAACCCGAGAGAGCTGAGGATTTCCTGAATCCAAATGGAGATTCCAAAGGCACAGTTCCGTGCAGAAGTCTAAGGCAGCCTTTAGTTTTATTGTTTTGGCGGGTTTATAACCGACACGTGTCTTTATTTCTAACAAAAACATATTCAGGACATTTGTGCACAGTATTGAAAGATGCACACAAAGAAAAAAAACTGGGAAGTAAACACCTTCCACAGGTAAAGTCATTATTACCCCCACCCCCAAATGGGGAGGTAAGGGGTATTGTTTTTGTTTCGGTGTGTTTGTTAACACTTTAGCAGCAAAACTATTGGTTCAATTCATACTAAACTGGCTGTATAGTTGACCACTGATCAAGAGTAGATGTCGTTACATTTTTGGAAGGGTAGGTCAAAGTTCAAAAATTTTTTTTATGATTTAAAAAAAAAAAAAAATCTTCCAATTTATAAAAGCCAAGTGACCTCTGTGTGTGTGTGTGTGTGTGTGTGTGTGTGTGTGTGTGTGTGTGTGTGTGTGTGTGTGTGTGTGTGCGCACTATTGTAGCATCACGTACTTAGCGGTGCTCAAGAGGCGGCTAAACAACCCAGAAAACTTACTCCGACTCGAGCAATAGTCAGGAGTGTTAGACCTGCTAACAAAGTGTGATAATAAGTCTGGCTATGCAGGACTACCATTTGTTTACCAAATGGTTTTAAATACACAACTTTAGTGCAGCTACTGCTAACATAAGCAAGACAATACAAAGCAAATGGAGGTGGGATAGGCTTTAACTGTGGAGGTTTGTGAGACCTAATGTAAACTATGGGTCTGTGCAGCACATGAAGACCACTGACAAAGACATCACATAGACTTGAAACAATAATAAGCCTTTTACTTTTCTCATTAAGCCAAAAGCATATTGTCAATTTGGTGGTGATAGCATTAGTTAGTGCTTTCTGGTTCACTACCCCCCCCTGCTGTTAAGACTTGGAGTTCATGACCTTTCACTGCAAAAATCCAAATCTTACTGAGTATATATTTTTCATTTCTTGTCAAAATATCTCATCACACTTAAAAAAAAAATAAGACATAATCACCCCCACCAAAAAAAAAAAACCTTTCAGTGAGATATAAGAACTTATTTTTAGACAATAAATCTTGAAAATCTTATTTCAAGAAATCTTACGATGTCTTCTTAAGATAATTTTCACTTGGTCCATTGGCAGATTTTTTTACTTAATTTATTTTTTATTATTCATTTATTTATCTTTTGCTTAATTCAATGTTTAGTTTAGTTTTTTCCTCTTTTTTTGCTTATTTCTTCTTGTTTGCTTTTTTTTTTTTAAACTATATTCCTTAAAATCCCCTTCACACCCTGATTGCGACCAATTAATTAGATGCTCTAACACAAAAATAAAACATTCTAGTCACCTGTGGAACAGACAGGACTGAAAAAAAATACCATCAAATTATTTTAACCTGCCCCTTAAAATGGTTGAATGGTGATACGTCGATCAAACTCAACCCAACTCAGACCCCTCTTTGTGCACAAACCGTACGTTCTCAGAGGCTCGATGCGACTTGATGCTCATGAACCCTCAGGAACAAGTATTGCACGTTCCAGTACAGGGGCTTGGACTTTGGAATTGTGTCTTTTCAAAATGTAGCTCGCTCAAACCATTTTCCCAGGATCTCCTTCCCAACCTTTCATTCAAGCATAAAAAAAAAAAAAAAAAAAAAAAAAAAAAAAAAAAAAAAAAATCAGCCAATGGAACACGTAAAAATTATCTTTCTTAAAATAAGATTTTCAAGATCTACTGTCTAAAAATAGCTTCTTACATCTCACTGAAAGGTGACTCTTGAGGTGATTATGTCTTATTTTAAGTGTGATGAGATATTTTTACGAGAAATGAGAAAAATACACTTGGTAAAATTCTGATTTTTTCCAGTGCCGTTTAATATTCACACCAGTCACTTGATTCAACTTCTAACCAGCAGATGCACTATGATAAAACTTATACAGGTGTTACAAGTTCAATAAATACTGATTCTACAAGGATGTTCACTTCCATCAGTTATTCTCAGTAGTTAATTTTTGCATTTCCATATCTTTTGTGGTCTTTCTCTTTATTGCCTTCCAGGGGGATGCAGCTGGTCCCACACTGAGACCCCTGAAGCATCTGCATCTGTGGGGGAATTCAAAGCTGCTGCATCTGGCAGTGTACAAAAGGTACTGGAGTCCAGCAGGGGACATCCTGAGAGGGGGAAGCAGAGTTCACATACGCTCTTTTTCCTAATCAGCCTCAGGCACAAAAATGATCTTCTGAGCAACTGTTTGGAATTTTTTGGAGAATAAATTAGTAACACCTTCGACGCGACTGCTCATTTATTTCAGTCTTTCTCATAAAATACCACAAAAGATGCAAGACTTAAGCTCATCTCTCATTCAGGGATGGTGACTAACATTTTTAAAGGTCGTGATTAAAAAAAAAAAAAAAAAATCACCATCGAAGGACATCATTAAACTTGACAAATGCCGTATTTAGAGAGAAAAGTCTGCGCTGTAAATGCATATTTGTTCTCATTCGTTTTGGTATAAAAGATGGCGTGTCATTTCCTTTTGATACTCTCATAAAGATCAAGCTCCATTAAAAGCACCCTTGACTCCATTATGACAAAAGTGATTACTCTGAAATGCATCTTGCTTCATCCCACTGCTTACTCAAAGGATGCCACACAACACAATGACTCATCTGTTCCCTTTGATTAAAAGAATCGCTCTGAAATACTCTGTTGTTTGGAAGTACACTGATGCCAAACGCAAAGAAAATTCTGAAGTTGTCTCCTCCTTTCAGCTCTGCTCATCACTTCTGAGTTTATTTTCCTTTCAGAATCCTCTTAGCCCTCTAGTCTAATTAACTCTAATAACAACTGAAGCATACTGAATGTGTTTCTGTGCTAAATGCTGCACACACCGTATACTCTTCAGACAGTTTCACGTTCCAACCTCTGGGAATAAATCCTCCGCAGATTATAATCATACAACTTTTACTCGTGTATTTGAAAACAAATAAACTCGTTTTTAGCTGTTATCGTAAATTAGGGATGCACTGATACCACTTTATTCTAGACAGATTACTTGCCGATAGCGAGTACTGAAATGAGTACTTATTGTAATAATCCCATTACAGTTCTTAGCTCCTTTTGAAAATGTGCTTTATTATGGTTCTGGGATCTGAGTGGATCTGTTTGTTGAAGCGGAATCACTCCCGGAGTCATTTTACCTATAGGTAATCTGCCTGCGCACTGATATGCCATGTTGCAGTAAAGCAAAGTAAACTGAGGATTCACGAAATAATCTACCTCCGAGTTCAGATCATTGTTTTCATTTTTTTTTTACATGTTGTAGCAAAGACACAATGATCGTGGACAGGAACAAAGTGCTGCTACTGACGTTTAATGCGTTGGAATGAGCGTTTCCCAATAATATCAGGGGTGTCACTCTAATTAACCACACTGCACTAATACCACGAAGAAACATAAAGTTTTATGAGAAGAAGAAAGTCAATAATAACAAACATGGAGCTGACAGAGGGAACACTAATGTGGACACTGATGTTACAGCGTTTCCACTGGTAAGGTTTAAAAGTGAAGCTTCAGGAGGAAAAAGACCAATGAGTTTAAGTTTCATTTCATTTTTATTTATTTTATTAATTTATTTGTTTTGTTCCTTTCATGAGGGTGGGCAACAGAATGTGTGCATCAATGCGCTCTACGTTATCAAATCCACACCTTCAGGAATTGGAAAGGAGCAGCAAGAAGAAAACATTTCTTACATTTGTCTGTCCCCTACTTAAACCATAAAAAGAAAACGATGGTCTGACACCACATACGGTCAATCTGCAGTAGCCTACACCAATATATGTTAATATAACAAAACAAAACAACACAAGAATAATAATAACAAACAACAACCCATATGTGTTTACAAACTCAAAAACAAAAAAAAGACAGAAGAAAAACCCAACAATTGGTCATTAACAACCAGTTTTAGATTCCATTCCATATTGACACATTTTTTGCCTTTGTAAATTTTTTTTCTGTACAACCTTTTAGATCCGGTAGTTGGGAATTCCACGCGTTAACACCAACAACTGAAACACACATTTTCACTTCTGCGGGCGGTGGTCCGCACCGCTCCTGACCCCCATAGTATTCTAAGTAGGACATAAACCGGCCCAGCCCTGGGTAGTTTCATAAATCTGTCTCTAACTCACACAGTCGCTCTTTGAACAGATCCTCTACCTCCACGGTTCCCGCTGGTATTCTCCATCTGGGTACGCATCCACCAGCACCTGGAAAACAGACAGAACTGTGTACGTAGAGGACGGACAGAACACTCAGTACGAATCCATCTGTGTGTTTAACGTTACTTTTGTCACCGTCATTTATTTAGTTTAATCTCCACACTGACGTTACTCCTCCCCCCCGCTGCCCTGAGCTGTGAACGTCAGCTGTAAGTGGTATCAGTGCAGTTGTATCGGAGTACTGTTACTACAAGTACAACTACAAGTGTTCAGTATCGGACCTGATACCCGATACTAGTATTAGCATGATGCATCACTGCAGTAAATATAGAATAATGAGAGCAAACTTGGATCTTTGGAATCCTACAACTATGTTGAGTTTGTAATAATTAGGGTGAAGCAAATATTGTGAGTACAATGTGGAAGTATTAATACAGCTCAGGGCTGTTCTGCTCAAGTGATTTCAGTTTTATTTGGTCTGTGGAATGCCCCCGTTTTCCTCCTTTATTTCTCCAGGGAAAACACCTCAGGGAAAAAGGCAATTTGGATTAAAATGGAGATGATCTCAGAAAAAAAAAGAATAATACACTGAGCTTTGAGGAGTTTGGAATGACTTTGGGAAAGAAAAAAAAAACACAGAAGCCAGAGGAGTTTAAGGCTGTGAATTAGATCATTTAAAATTCAATTAAAGTACCCCCTGACCCATTCAACACCCTGACTTTTTCCACTGAAGTTTGTATCTCTGCAGAGTGTGAGTGTGCATTTATTTTAAGAAAGAATCCCGAATGTGTTCTAGGAGAAAGTAAACCCGAGGCTAAGACACAGGATGTTGGTGCACTGATCTGTATCATCGGCTCAGACACACACACACACACACACACACACACACACACACACACACACACACACAGAATTTTATCACCGTGCTGGTACTGTCTAAATCTGCAGCCCAGTTTTTGGAGCAGTGCTTTAACTTGCAGAAACTACTCATTTTTTGATTTGGATATTTTCATCCAAATGACACACACATCCATCTTTCAAAAGTTAAACCATAATCCTAAACATAAAAAAGGCCATTTCAGTTTATTCCATGTGATAGATTTAACCCATAAAGACCCAAACCTCTGCTGATGACCAAAGGCATCCACTGAATTAATATTGATCCATTATATGTAAATAATTGGTGTAAAATGTCGTTTTTCGTCTTTTCGTGGTCATCAGATATGATCCATTTGGACGTTCAGAGGCTGTGTAGTTACCATGGAAACACCGTCATTTTCTACAACATCGATTCACCAGTAAAACTCATGGAGTTGGATCAATGACAGTGGACGGACGCAGTTGTTTTGACATTCTGTCATTGATATCTTTGCTGACAAATCTCTTTTTTTCCATGTTTTCTGTTTTGATATGGGTGCTTCTGTGAAACTGGTCCCTAAAAACAGGACAGAGGGGCGAGAAATTCAAACCAGATGAAGAGTAATTTTGGAAGAACTTTGGGTCTATTTTAAAAATAAATACTTGCTGAGATAAAAGAGAAGCTATTTTTCAGATACAAGACATTTTTGTATTTTTTAATATAATTTTTTATATTAAAAAAAATCAACGTGTAACATAAAAAGGACACAAAAATTACACACTACTATTTTTTTTTTTTTTAACTATCTTTTTATTCTGTCACAGGCACATTTTGGGAATCAAGGTAAATATGCAAGGCAGAGTGTTTCAGAGAAATGACTGCTGTTGCAAAATCACTCTTGTTTCATTTGTGTTTAAATGGGCAGGCTCTGCATGTACTGCAAGTGGACACGATGGGTTACACGCAAAACCTGTCATGATACTGCCAGTTCCTGAAAAACTCATATGTCTGGATTAGAAAAACCACTAGGATCCTCAAAGTTAACACAGTGTCTTTATTTATAGTGGTATATAAGACCATTTTAAATAATGTTTTCCAGATCACATGCACTGGCACTTAGGTAGGGTTTCATGTCCCAATTTTGGACCTATTTTTGGCCCTAATATGTTATTAAAAATTCCTTAATTTTGGGGTGGCTCGGAGCAAGAGTGTAATTGTTTTTGCATTTATCTGAGGTCATCATGAGGTACATCCTGGGGGGAAATATGTTGAAATTTCTCTTTTATTATTGAGCCTAAAAAACTAGCAAAGTGCCAGATCCCAAAATGAACCCAGTTTGACAGAAGCACCCATATAATAACCTTTGAATTAACTTTGAATTGCCATGAACATCTAAATTAAATATAGCATGTAAATGTAAATACATGATTTACACAGAAAATGCAAAATCCAGAGGATAATGTTATAATATATAGTGATAAATCACTCCAGAAAGATTGACCAGAGAGAAAAATTCCTTTGGGAATTTCCACAGAAGTCGGTGGGTCTTTACGGGTTAATACTGACTCACATCCATTCTTCGGAGCAGATCCTTATAAAGAGATAAATATACATTCCCCAGTGACAGTTCATTCACCTGCAGCTGATCTGAAGATTTTCCAGCTGATCAGATAAAACACGACACACAACATGTCACACAGTGTGACGGCCAAAAGGTCAAAGCACTAGGACTGTGCGTAGGTGGTTTATTACTCATTCACCCTCTTTCTCAGCTCCAGGAGGGATTTTTTTTTATTTTTTTTTTTTTATAACTTGTAGATTCGACACGACGGCAGTGGCTGTAATTTCGGGTTGGTTCAACGGCGTTAACATAACACACAGTGACTGATTGGTCAGAGCCACAGAGGCGTTACTTGTTCACACTGATCTCTAATAAAAGTGTTGTTCATATTTTATCCACTTGAGGTCCTCAGCTGATTATCAATAATTAGAAAATGAGAAGAAACAGCTTGGCAATAAATGCAATGTGTTCTGGTGTCCAGATGAATTCAAGTGTTTCCGCTGTATGCGACATGTTTCTATATAAAACAGCGCTTCCTGTCACTTCTTCGTTGCAGCAAATGTTGCACCTTTTTATTTGCGTTCATTTTGGGTAATATCTGTCTAGTCCCATTTACATAAACTGACACGGCTGATAAATAAGCAGCAGAAGCAGCTTTCTAGATCAATAACAAGGCAAATAATGCTTTGAAGACATGGCAGTAGTTCAGTGTAAAAACTGTAAGCACCAGCAATACACTGTTACTCTAATCTGCCTGGAGAAGAAGCTTTTTTTTTTTTTTTTTCTCATCAAGCAGTCTGAACCTCAGAGATTTTTACTATTATTATTATTGTTATTGGATATTTTATTGAAGTGGGAGAAATCATGTAACTTTTTTAATTCGACTGGTGCAATATAGATGCGTGGCTCAGACATTCTGCTCAGGCTTTAACAGTGAAATGATTTCCTTCTCGTGGTCTCTTCCACCCCCACACACTAACCCTGCGTATTAGCACCACGCTGCACACTCATGACTTAAAGCATGCTGGGAAGGAAAACAGGAAAAGGAGAGCAAAACAAACAAACATTAGATGCAATTTGGGGGTAGATGGTGAAAACACGATGAGCATATTTCAGCTAAGGTCACGCCGAGGCTGTCATGTCCTGGATAAATGCGCTTATATTTGCAAAAAAAATGCTCAGAAACGCGATGAAAAGCAGAAATATGCTCATTTTTGTCGTCGTTTTCAGACACAAGGATGGTCAGTCACTCTATTGCACTAGTATATTCCTAAAACAGCGCTGCTTCTTATACATCCTAAGGATAAAAAAGAAGTGCTTTATGCTTCCTCTTGTCTCTCATCAAAGAGTAAAAGACATTCTTGTAGTGCCTACTTGTTCAAAGTAATATCAAGCAGAGTAGGAAAACTTAAAATTAGCCATCTCAAACCACTATACGACAGAAAATCATGTTATAGCCTGGGAGCAGGATAAAATAATTACATCTGAGAGCAATAACGTCCGACATTGGATTAAAGAGGCAATGGAGATCAAGAAACAGACCCAATAGACAGTGAAAGTAGATGAGGGAGGCAGCCAACCATCCCACACATGAAACACTGTCCTGAAACAGCCACAGTGCATTGTGTAATCATGTTTCTTCCAGCTAAACAGGCAATTTGGCCTCAGAAGTATGCATCATCCTATCACCTGTGAATTTTTGGAGGAAAGGCTGCAGAGTACAGTACAATATGCCAACGCTGTCAAGGTTAAAAACATCCTTAAGGCGGAGGTGTAAGCTGCAATCACAGTCAGACTGCCGGAGATAAAGACAGTCGCAGATCCCCTTTTTCAACAAAAATAAATAAATAAATAAAAATTTAAAGGGTTGGCAGCCTCCGCGAGTCATGACTCAGGTGTAATCATTATCTCAGAAATGCTAATTAGTAAATCTATAATGTGCGAGTCGTGTGATATCAAGATGGATTGCAACGTTCTGGAGTCTGAGGCACAACATAACAAATGACTCGTCCTACAATCTTCTCACAATCAATCATGGTGATGTATGCTTCCAGTGCCCTTTCATATTCAAATGAGGAACACGTGGAGTCTATGGAGCCGGGGCCGTCGCAGAACCAAACTCCCGTTCCCTGTTTGGAAAGGAGGCATCATCATCATCATCATCATCATCATTATCATCATCATCATCATCATTATCATCATCATCTCGTCTTGGCTCCGTTGCCGCGTCCTGATTCCAGGGTCGTGTTCTTTCGTGTCCGTCAGTTGTTTAATGGCGCTTTAAGGGGCTCCTCTTCAACTCATTAAGTCAGGAAATGTCATGTGATCATGTATGTTATGGTCATCACTCACTAGTTAATGTATCACATGAATTATACTGGTGCGAGGCGTAAATAAGGAAGGACGAATGCATATTCTAGATAAATTCAGGTTATTAAACTATCCATTTAAGTGTCCTATTCACCTTTGTTGATAAGTAAAGTTTATTATACGATTATCGGTATGGTTTTAGGAGCAATAGATCATCATCTCAAGCAGGAATGGAATTTGTAGAAAATATTGCAACAGCAGTGGATAAGAAACAGCGTACTACTGGTGTTTTTATTGATTTACGAAAAGCATCTGACACAGTTGATCATTTAATGTTACTTAAGAAATGTGAAAAGTATGGAGTACAGTAACAGGTGTGGCACAAAAGTGGTTAAAAAGTTATTTACAAAATTGCTTCCAGTACGTATAATACTAATTCTCAGTTTAGAAGGGTAACCTGTGGGGTCCCACAAGGTTCAGTGCTGGGGCCCAAGTTATTTATACTCTATTTCAATGGTATTTCAATGGCATCTAATGAGTTAAAATTTACAATATTTGCAGACGACACAAATTTGCTTTATTCAGGAACAAGAATGAAACAGATATTAGAAACTGTAGAAAAGGAACTGATCGATTTAAAGAAATGGTTTGACGTAAATAAGCTATAAAAAAAAAACATATTTTACAAAACCAAATTTATGGTTTTTGGTGGTGGTAGGGCAAATTGTGATATAAAACTGATAATCAATAGAATAGAAAGTAAATTTTAGGAGTAATTATTGACCATGAACTCAGTTGGAAACCACAAATTGAATGTATTAAATGTAAAATGTCCAAAGCTGTTGCAATTCTTTATAAAACGCAAGAATTGTTAAACAAGAAATGTTTGCATTTCATGTTCCGTTTCAATGCGTTTCAATGTTCCCATTATTAAACTAAAAAAAAAAAGTTATAAGAGTGATAAATAAAGCTGCTTATCTTCAGTCTAGTCATCCATTTTTTGCGTAAGATCTGGTTTATTACAATTTCCTGATATTGTATATTTACAAACAACGGAAATTATGTTTCCTGCTAAGAGTAAAAGTCTTCCTGTTTGTAGTAAAAAAAAAAAAAAAATTAGCAGCCTTTTGTAAAATTCACAGAAACTTATAGAATGACCAATGTATCATGGACAGCTGAAGGTATGGTACATATTTTTTTCTGTCTTTTTTTAATGTATAATTGTTATCTATTCAATTTTATTTTATGTAACTATTTTCAGCTTTTGCTCTGTTTTCACAACTAGACTGTATGAATGATATATGCCTCCTGTTTGTAATCCTGATGTGCTTTTGTAGATATATTTACATCTTAATGCTTATATCTAAATTGAGGGTGAGGTATTGTGTTAAAAAAACAAAAACAAAACAGAAATATACAGATTGTATGACGCATTCATGTAATGATGTTGAA
>JAQQZY010000028.1:11808580-11818829 GCA_030068375.1 Ostorhinchus rueppellii | reverse complement strand
GAGAGAGAGAGTGTCAGATGCAACTCAAGCAGCTGGACATAGAAGCTTGCTAAAGTGGCTCCTCTTTTCCACAGCAGCCTGAAACCATCTCATCTATATTTATATTAAGTCTTTTGATTGGAGCATCAGAAGAAAGGTGTGTATTTTTATATTCTGTTCTTTTTTTTTTCCATCTGAATTGGGCTCCTGCAGCTTTAAGCTCCAGCCGTGGTTATGAATAAAATACTTTGGCCCCAGTTGATGAAAAAAACAGGTGCATAGCAGGCAGGCCAACATCAGAGAAGTAAAGCTGCTCTTAATTCCATATCATCTTCAAATAAGGGTCAAACATGTGCAGTCAGTGTTTGATTAGTATTGGTTTTCCTTCCCACTGCCTTAAGCATTTACCAGTGCCACCACACCGCGTAGTTCGTTTTGCCTCTATCAGCAGGAAACACCAGGTTTATTTAACACACCTGGCAGGTAGAAGCACACATGCATCTTGGCCCTGCGAGGTTCTTGGCTGGGCTGTGGCTCGGTGTTGTTCTGGTGACAGATTGAGCCCAGCGTGATTGATTATTATGATCTGCTGCTGACAATGCTTACTGCTTGTGGGGCTGGCCTTTGGAAAGCTGCCATGTAAACGCAGGTGTGGGCATGGTTTACCTACAGAGCCATTCAATATCTCAAGCAATTAGCGGTGCGGCGGGCATAGAGGTAGCCAGCTAAGCATTTTGCTGAAATGCCGGGTTCCATGATTAAGAGCTCTATTAAAGGCTGAGGGCCTCAAAAGTGGGTCAAACCAGACTTTGAAGTGTGGGAAAGCAAATTATGCTCTCACCTACACTGCAAGAGGTGTACTCTGGTGAGGTGGAAGCCTGCTATTATACTGACGGAGAAGTGGCAAGCGCCAGTGAATTAACATACATTGATCTTCATGATTTCACGGATGGTTGCATCAAACTCCTTGGAGTTATTGAAGTCGATAGTGATGACATGCGGCCTGCCGATGTACTGCTCTGCATACGGATGCTGAGAGGCCACCTGAGGGAGGAAAAAAGGGACACAGACACAATCCCATTAGACAAGTCAATCGAACTTTACATATATAAATAAATATAACCAGGGTGCCATTTGTCAAAAAAACAAAGGCGGGGTTTTTTTCTTTTCTTTGTTTTTTTTTTCTATCAGAGCCGGTGGTGTGGGGCAGCAGTTATATATGTGGGGGTGCAGTCTACATTTGACAAATGTAACTAACGCTGGTGTGAAGCCAAACTGAAACTTTACGTGCTTTCAATGTCCACCTCTCGGGTTCTGTTCCTCTGTTCTACAGCAGATCTTACATGAAATTTTTACAACTTCTAACATCTATCCACTGGACCCCCTCCACTGCTCTGTGCCCACCCACCCACCCTCACACACTACATGCCAGTAATGTAGAAGGTGTAAGAAAACTCAGTCACATTCATCTTCTGAACCTGCTTTATCCTCACAAGGGTCATGGGGGTCACTGGAGCCTATCACAGCTGCTTGGGGCGAAGGCAGGGTACACCCTGGACATGTCACCAGTTTATCGCAGGGCTGACATATAGATACAAACAATCACACCTACGGTCAACCTATCTGATGAAACTATCCGTGCATGGAGGAATCTGGAGTACTCGAAGAGAACCCACACAGACACGAGGAGAGGAAAGGTCCCACCCCCCACTGGTGCTGGAATCGAACCCAGGACCTTCTTGCTGTGAGGCACGAGTGCTATCCACTCAGTCACAACCTGCCTGTTATTTCAATTGGTTGGATGTCCCGCCTCGAGGATGAAATTGAAACCATAGGGGAAGACTGACCCCCCATCAGCCCCAGCAAACCACACCCTGAATATAACGTGTTTCATGAAAACCACTTCATTTCAAAGGGCTTTACAAGTGACTGAAATGTATATAAATGACCATACATATGAAGAGAAATGTAATTATGAAACATCTAAGCAGAATCAACTTTAAAGCCAATATGAGGATAAAGCAGTGACAAAATGCGAACTAAAATGATGTTTTTTTTTAGAAGAAGAATTACAACGCTCATACATACATCGGCAACCACACATTATGACCACAGACAGGTGACGAGGTAATGATGTTGATTACCTCATGATTATGGACCTGTTAGTGGGTGGAATATAGAAGGCAGCAAGTGAACGCAGACCTCAAAGTTGATGTGTTGGAAATTATAATGGTCAAATTACTGGGACAGAGCGTCTCCATCTTCTTGTTCATTGCCACTGTAAAGTGGTTTGTACCTACCAAAAGCATCTAAAGAACAACAACTGGATCTCAGCTAATTCAAGATCTATGTGAGCAGATCATTCTCACCACCTGTCTAATATTGTGTAGGTTCCTCTTTTTCCACAAAAACGGCTCTGACCCAAGGCTTAGACTCAACCAGACCGCTGAAGGTGTGCTGTGGTATCTGACCGAGACGTTAGCAGCAGAGCCCTGAAGTCCTGGAAGTAGAGATGTGGACCTCCATGGATCAGATTTATTTATTTATTAAGAATCTTCATTCATTCGTTGTAAAATAAAAAACTATTTAATAGAAATACAAACGTTCTCCCTACTAGAATGAAAGGGAGCAGGAAGAAATATATTTGTCCAACCCCTCCCACAGATGATCAATTATCCCGAGATTGGAATGTTCCTTAGTCCATTTTTGGTTGATACTAACCACTACGGACCAGGAACACCAAATAAGACCTGTAGTGGTGGTGATGCTCTGACACAATCATCACTGTTGCAATATGGAGGCAATATAGGCAGGAGACTCCACAGCATCAGAGCCAGAACCACCAGGCTCAGAAACAGTTGCTACCCGGAAGCAACAAGACTATCCAACTCAAACCACAACTGAACAATAACGGCAATAACAATAATGAACAGCGCTAGTTTGAATTAGCTTTGTCGTCGATTTTGGAAGAGTGAGACTTGGGCTTTTCTTTGAAAGTTGAGCGGAAAGAAGCGCTCAAGTCATTCATTTTAAAGAAGGATGGATTTGCGGTTTTGCTGACCGGCCACGGTAAAAGTCTAATATACCAGCTGGTTCTGCTTGTAGCCGTATCCCTTCAGGTTTACCTCCAGGCCACTCCCCCTGTCTGTTTCCGTCGTTCTGAATACGTCACTCTGTCGGTTGCTCTGATTGGTCATAGAACTGGCCTATGACGTGCAGGAACAGTTTGAATGACAACGGTTGACTCCACCCACAGGCTTCAGCTCTGTCAGTGGTCCGATTCCAGACTATACAGTTCATGAGTAGTTTGGCCTGCCAGGCTAGTACTACAACATAAAGTGTAATTAATGTAATATAACATGCAATACTACATATATAATGTGCAATAATCTGTTTACGTTCAGTCATTTCTCCTCATCTTCTATGTTGATTTATGTATTATTATTATCTGCACTTTGCTCTATTTTCTATTTTGAATGTGCGTGTTCTGTTTTCTGTTGTCCTTATTTTTAAAGGTGTGTGTTTTTAAATGTTCTTTCGCTATCGATCCTGCAGAGTGTAATTTCTTTCATCGTACCATGTTGAATGACAATAAAGAATCTTGACTCTTAAATGGACCTGGTTGAAGTCACTCATTTGTTCATTGTGTTGCTCATTTTGCTGTTTCCAACACATCAGCTTAAAGGACTAAATATTCATTTGCTGTCTCATATACTCGACCCAGTGAAAGGTGCCATTATAATGAAAGAATTCAGTCATTCATTCATTCATTCATTTCGCTCATGGTTGTGCATTTCATCAGCAAAACATTCAATAATCATCAAGTGAACAACATGTACACACCCATGCTCGAAAAGGAGCAGGATGAAGAAAAATCTTATATTTCCTGCCCCCTTGTACATAATAATAATCAATAAGAATCAATATTATTACCACATGCTGAATGTCATACCTTCCTGGAGGTGGGCTTCCCTCTGAAAAACTCATGATTGAGGGAGCTATGTGGGGGATTAAACTTGGGTTGTAGGAAGATGCAGCCATTGGCGATGGCCTCCAGGGGAGCAGGTCCCTCATATGGGAAACCAAGACCGATGAAAAGCTTGATAAGAAAAGCACAGGAGGAGAATAACTTCAACATGACTCTATAAATACTAAGGTGGTCGTAGCCTTGTCAAAGTGTCAGGAATATCCCCACCTTGGCTTTCCGAAGGAGCTGCTGCAGTTCCTGCTGAGGCAGCAGACCGTGGTTCTTGACAAAGGCGGGCACCTCTGGAGGACGCTGCGTCTCATAGTACACCGTCCCATGGATCTCCATGTAGCGATGCAGAATGTCCAGAAACTTTTCCTTACCCTTCAGTGAAACACGAAGAGCAGGGATTTCTTCAGTATTTAAGACATTAGATGAACTAATCCATCATTTAAAATGACTCTACAGAGGTGGAAAATCTTCATTTACATGCAAATTGCTACTTTTTCCAGTTCTAGTCATTGTTAGTCACTGATTACAGAATCTGTCTTGGTTTATCCTCTCATGATCTAAAGACTGTTGTGTTTGTCTTATTTATCAGAAACTCAAACTGCAAAATCAAACTACAAGCAACCCAATCATTTACAATAATAGTTATTGTAATTTGTGTTATAGCAATTTGGTGCAAATAACGATCAATAACATCGGATGAACAGTTTCATATGATATCAAGACATTTATTTCGAAACTGTATGAATTTTCTCTATTTGACATTTTGAGTTTTAATTCAACTACTTTTTTACAGAATTGAAAACCTTCTATAGAAGTCATTATGAATATCTGAAAGAAGAAAACGCATATTCAAGCACTATGCACAGAACTTATTAAGGGCAGAAGCGAAAAGCATAAAGGTCAGGGAGGTAAGAGGAACATCAGAAAGCAGAGTTGAAAAGACAAGGTGAACTTGATCTAATGAACTGCGTCTGCTTGTCAGCACTAAAACACACAGCTCTGCAAAAGACTGTAATCTGCTCCAATTATTTTACTGTGGAAAAACAATTAGTTTGTGTCAAAAAGTGTTTTTGGGGAAATGTTATGAAATATTAACTTCGCTATGTCTCCGAGGCATGAATCATTTATAAATGTCATCTGAGAATTACTCATCATTTTTCATTTTCAGCCTTTTTTAATGTCTCGGAGCAACATAAAGATGAAATCTAACTTTCATCTGCTCAGACTGATCATTTACGCAAAATCAGCCTTTTGAGAATCAAATACTCAGCCCATGTAGGGTGTAAAGACGGCCACTGTGGTTGACTTTGATTCAAGTGAGCAGCACAGCATGAATTACAATTGCTACCATTTTCCATTGGGATAAAGTTTCTCATTTATTCATGGTTTGGAGGATGCTTTTCTATGCTACAACAGAGCTTTTTTTTGTAGCAGGTCTTTAGAGATATTTCAGATACTTGAAGTCTGTAAAAAAAAAGTGTATATTCTGAAATATCTGTTTCGTTAAGTGAAATAAAAGACATGCTAGTAGGTAAAAAAAAAAAAAAAAAGATGCCCATAGAACTGAGTTTAAGCATTTGACAGATCAATGATCCCGGTGAAATGCAGGTATACCTACTTGAAGCTGTGTGAATCCATCAATGGTGCATCACGGTCATGATGAATACAGAATAGTACAGGTGGGAATAGAAGGATGAAGAGGAGGGGGAGTGAGCAGAGAGGCACAGATGCAGAGGAAAAGCAAAGAATCTAGTATGAAGTCAATTTTCCTCTGAAAGTAGCTTCCCAAATACCAAACTAAAATCTCACACATGAACTTCGATCCTGAGGCCAAAGCTGTTCTTAACCACCGGGGTCCGCATCGATCACAGACCCCTACGCTGCAGTCGTTCCGATTCACAAACGTTTCACTACACCTTGAGTTGTTCTGACTAACGGGAAATGTTACGGCAGTGTAGGAACAAAGGCTCAGCCAGATTTAAGACAACCAAACCTTGGGGGAGGTTGCAGCTCACTTCAAAGTCAGTAAGAGCGAAGAACCTCCACCAGTAGCTCGGAGCAAAAATTTACTCAAAAACAAAAACAATTGTTCTTGAACCATCACACTTCAGGCCCGATTCCTGGAGGTGCAGCTGGTTTGGAGGAAATATTATAACCAGTGGGTGTTGAAGTGGTGAAGTTAGAGTATAATCAACACAACAAAGGGTATTGTTGTATGGAGTATTCGCAAGTGTTATTATTCATTGAGTCAATCTTCATTTGGGGTTTTGGCAAAGGCTTTATTGTGAAAGTTGAAACCATTTTTTGCAAGTAAAGCCTATAAAAATAAAATAGATAATAAAAAGAACAAAACACTGAATACAATATTTTCTCAAATAGTACCTGTATTAGAGTAATTTAGGAAATGAATAGAAACCATTCATTGCTTAACCCTTTTAAGACTGGCATTATAAGAGGCTGCCGAGGTGTCGACGTGTTTCCTTAGAAGTAAAAGGGACAGGAAATGTCTTGTATGTTTTGCACTAGCAGTCGACTTTAGAAGAGCCTTCACCTGGAGGTCGGATCATCTGTGGTGAAGATGTATATGGAGTCCTATGAGCAGAGGTGGCAAAAGTACTCACATTCTGTACTTAAGTAGAAGTACAGTTACTTGGGTGAAAAAATACTCTTATAAAAGTAGAAGTACTGATACAACTCCTTCACTTAAAGGAGAATTCCGGCCATTTTCAACATGCTTTCTATTGCTCGAGCTCCCCGAGAAACCCCTGTACCGAAGACGGGAGAAGTTTTAGTGCAACCTACATTGAGATGTTTGACCGGAAAGTTAGCGCTCACAGCTAACCCATAGGGGCAAGTTTTGAGTTGTGTTTTTAACATCTTAACATGCTCCAAATCTTGCCATAAAAGTCATGCAACATTAGAAGACACCTTACAACACAGCCCTGTGGCGTTTATGACTCAAAGCGAATGAAAATGATGTTAAAACAATGTGTTTGTTCAAGTAGCAACTTACCAGTTTGTTTACAGCACTGTTCTGGTAGCCCAAACAAGTCAATAGTCGAATGCACTTATTAACTCTCCAATGAAGAGTTACTTTGAAGAGTTACTAAGTGTGTTCGACTTGTTTGGCGAGACACTGAATTGAATTAATATGAAGTATAATTTGTGTATTTGGATATTTATTTATTTATAGATTTAGGGGGTATTTAGGGGTTAATTCCAACTTATGCGGGAATTCAGGTTATGTCACCAGTGTAGGAACGGAACTCGTTCGTAACCTGAGGACCACCTGTATATACAGTGTTTAACAGATGTATTCTTCCAACTCCACCCAGTATAAGGTGTTTTCCACTGCTGCCATGATTGAACAGTATTTCTGTTTATCTAAATATCTGTTTATGTTTCTATAATGGTTAATCCACCAGTATATGCAAGATCTTTTTTATCTAAACCATATCTTTTAAGCTAAAATAGAACTATTGTTGCTATCCATACATTTTCCAGTTGAATGTTTTGCAAAAATGCAGCAGCAAATGACTATTTTTTAATGAAGTTGTACAATTCCAGTTATTATCTTGCATTCCTGTGTAAAACTACATAAAAACAATGGCAGCAAGAATGTAAACTGTTCTGTATGAATAACAATGAAGTTGTTCATTTGAAACAAGTTTTTGATAAACTATGAAGTTACTTATGTTTTCTTGTTTTCATGACAGGTGGGCTAATACATTTGTTTGTGTCTGTCATATGCTGCTATGTATGTTTAGCATTTGCTAGTTTGTCCGTAATTGTTTGGGCGTTCAATAAGGCAGAGTAACAGTGAACTGAATTAATAAAGTAGTCTGAATCTGAAGCCTTTTGATTTCAGGAAGAACTTAAATTCCAATACCTGACCATTAATTATCACTATTATAAATAATAAATGCCTAAAACACTTTATTTTAGTAAAAAGAAAACAAGACTTGATGGGGTTTTTTGCATTTTTATTATCAGAAAAAAAAAAATGTTGAGAGAATTTTTTTTGAGATTGCAAAAATATAATTTCAACTATTTTACACTCGCTCAAACATGCTTTTTGTTCTTGAACATTCAGTATCTATATTACAGCTTCATATTTTTTGTTTTTTCCAGGCGTTTTCTAGCCTGGAAATAACAAATTAGCCTTTCTACTTGTAATAGACTCCCACAGTGTTGCCGTAACGTGTTAAATAGTGTTGGAAAGCTCAGAATTTTAGCGGCATTTTGGAAATAGACCAAACATTTCAAGAGTTACAATCGTTTAAATGCTGTAAAGGACAAAATGCAGTGATGACAGTTCTTAAAGGGTGAATCAAACGTAGAGGTTGATTTCCTTTAATGGTTGCAAGTTTCCATAAATAACAGTGTCCTAAAAAAGAAAGACAACATGCACATAACACTTCATGTATGATCGAGCCAAAGACAGTGTTGGGAAAACTGGCAGAACATCCCATGATACGTGTCAGAAGTTTATCTCTATTCATTTTTTTGCCAGGTCTGTACTTGAAAACCAGCACTTGTTCGAATTTGGATGCAGGTTGTAATTGCTTCTGAGGCTGTATTTGAGGAAACATGACAAATATGGTGAGATTCTCCACTCAGTTGAATTTTTTCAATCAGAAAATGAACATGATTTCTAAGGTTAAGGTAGTTGGAACTTTACATTTCCTGTATTTTATCAGCTATGATTATAAATGAGGAATCTTAGTTGTAAATTAAGCCAGAATAAATAAGCGACACTACCACTAACATGACAAAAATAAGTCATGGATTTGTCCAAGAACAGAAATATTTCCATTTCTCAGACAACCTTCCACCAATAATCACAACGAGCGAAACAATTACCTCCTCTCAACACTACAAATCTTTACCAAATACACTGACACTTTTGCTGGAGTTTGCAGTGATTTACTGACCTTCCACATACTGGCTTCCTTGCCGTACACCACAGCCATATTGTTAACCTTGTTCCGCTCGATGTTCAGTCGCTCTGTCTCATTCAGCTCCTCCGCCACAAAACCCATAAAAGAGTTGTCGGGAGTGTGGGCTGCCAAGGACAAACAAAGCAATTGGCAATACATGTCCAATTTCATGTTTTCGAAAAAATGTGATTAAACGAAAGGGAGCTGTTGTTGAGATCTGGACTGTGGCACACATACAGAACAAAGAATCAAAGGAGAACTGAGGACCATATGAGGGAAAATGTTGTGTGGAATCCAAATGCTTTTAAGTCCTATACTGGAGTATTACATCCATAAATAGAACAGAGCATTGGCTGGGGTTGATACGGCTTTCCATATGTTGGCCGAGCAGCTCTATATCTGTAAAAAACAATCCGTAGATGCAGTATTTACACGTACCACTAGTGTACAGACATAAAAACACTATCATTGGGAGAATACACTAAGGAAATCTACAGCACAAAGATGTCAAGTGGAAGGAGCCAGTGTTCTGTGTGTCTGTGAAAGCTGGAATGAAAGCTGCCGTCTTGTACTGGGTCGGCGTTGTGATAACAGTATGTACAGCAGCAACCGTCACTGAATTAACTGGAGAGGACAGAAACAGTGGAAATTTCTTCAATTTCAGTTTCACCAAATGTTCAGTGTGTGTGCTTGGGTTTTTGTTCTCTGAGTGTGTGTGTGTGTGTGTGTGTGTGGCTGATGCTTGGCCACAGTAGGTGGCTTTGGGCATTTGCACACACACACACAGCTGCTCTGACTAAGTTTTCTGGTGTGTTTGGAACCAAAGGCTCATCTGTGATCACTGTATAAACTCCCCCAATCTGTTAGCAGTCTTTGTAATAAACACACACGCTCACATGCTCATTAGTATGCGCAAACAACCCCACATAAACACCCATAAAAGGCTTTTCCCTACTATACACATGCATATGCATGTGTATTATTACCGGACGTATGTATCCCATTTACTCAACACACACAAATATTTGATATTCTAAAGATGCACAAAGACTTCCTACTGGTTGATCTGGTGGTGAGCAGAGATGTATACAGTACTGGAGTAGAGGAGTGGAGTACAAGTACAAGTGCTGTATCAAAAAACTGACTGGAGTAAAAGTTGAAGTGTTACTTAAGTGAAAGTGAAAGTATACTTTCCTTTAGTATACTAAAGGATTCACATTTTTTTGTACTTAAGTATTGCAAGTAGAAGTATGTAAAAAAAATACTCCTCAAGAACTGAAAGTAAAAGTAACATTTAAAGTACTGTGTAACTAAAAGAAAGCAGTCACAAGTTTCAGTATCTTTCTATATT
>JAQQZY010000028.1:11712223-11725628 GCA_030068375.1 Ostorhinchus rueppellii | reverse complement strand
AGATCCTGTTGTGATCAAATAAAAATGTGTTTAGTATTTGTGCAGATTTCAGGTGGAATTCAATTCTTCAAGGAAATGATCACTTAAGAAAAAAAGAGACAAATTTAAAAATTGCCTTTTTAACAGTATCATGACATATCGTGATATATCGTATCGTGAACCTAGTATTGTGAATTGTATCGTATCGCCAGATTCCTGCTGGTACACAGCCCTAATAAACAACAATAGACAAATACCTAACCACCCTCTGTGTGGAAAAAGAGCAACTTCATTTTCATTAGTGCTGGGGTATCCAGAGTAGTTTTTATAGCCTACTGTCTCCATGACGACAACCAGTAGCGCACGCAAAATCCTCATTTAAATAGGGCGGTCTGCAAGACTTTGGACCTGTTGTCATTTGCGAACACAGTCTTAGTTGATCACCCATGACACGCAAATCAAAAGTATGTGCAATTTTTATTGCGGGCAAACCCATTTGTGCCCGTTATTTGCGTTCTTAGTAAATCCGACCTTAAGGGTGTTTTCAACTGGGTATCCGAGTTCATATCAGAATATGTTGGACTTAATTTTATCAGTGTGAATGCAAACATTCCATGCTCGAGCACCATACCCGAGTCCAGCTAAGTAGCTCGTCCTGGGTATGGACTGCGTGGATTCCAGACCTAAATATTACCGTGTGAAAGCAATCTGTACCCAAGGCTGGAAGTGACCTAATCATCACAAGACCATAGACGGCACTCCTGTCATCTCCTGAAAAAGTCTAGGGTCTGTACGGCACAGGCTCATCTTATATCAAGAACATATCAGGGACAATAAAGGTTGCTCTTCTCTTGGCTCAAACAGGCTAACAGACAGAAAAGTATTATCTGTGAACAGAAGAGTTGCTGAGTTGATGACATAAGGGGTTGTCACTTCTGCGTTTGTTGGACAGCTGCAGACTTCCTTCCACACCACCACCTGCTGTGTTTGGCCCAGTAGCACTTACTCGTTCTCGAGCATGGGCTGCGGTACACACTTGTGATGCAACATCTGGAGGAAAGTTGTGATCGTATCCAGATATACATGTAGCTCGGATCCAGATACCCAGTCTGAAAACACCTTTAATGCAGTGGTAAGGTGTCACGGACTGGATCTGTCCAGACCAGAGCAGATAACGTGCACTAGCTTTTATGAAAGACATTTTTAGAGGTTATTTTATTTGTGCAAATGGAGCCCAGTTTTATAAAATATCTAAAGTGGCATTATGTTTGAAAAAAAAAGAACTACTGGGGGTGCAACAATAAATCAACTGCACATCACTATTAGATTATATTTTCTGGTATCGACCTATATCGCCATCAGGATATGAACTGATGGAGGTGGCCAAGCATAACGTTTGTGCTATTTTGAAGCTTGTTTTTTTTTTCTTTTTTAATAGATTTGAATGATTGAATTTAGGCTCATTCAAACATAATGCAATACAGAGCTGAGAAACTTTGCATCAGTTAAGCCATGGGTCAGCAGTTGGTACTATTAAAGAGCCATTTTACAACAAAAACAGAAAAACTGAACTGTCTTGAGCCAAAATATACCCTTATGTGTTTTACCTCAATGTGGTGACTGTTTCCGAAGCTCTTTAGGATTAGTTCACATGGAATATATTGAGAATAAACTAAAGTTTTGGCGCATTTACAGAACTATGAAGAAATTATTATTACCATTATTGTGTTGTGCAGCAAAATTTTACTGGTAGCCTATGTGAATGCTTTCTTTGCAATGGAGAATACAGATGAGTACCATCAATGTCACAAAATAAAAAAGTATTCTAGTATCACTTCTTCTATTGCTTCTATTTTTAGATTCATTTGGAGTATAGTCTACATTTGGAGAGCTGCATAACACCAGATTACACTGTAAAAAGTAAAACACTGTATCAACTTAAAAAATGTTCTTCAATCGGTCACACATAAAAAAAAAAAAAATGAGTTGAGTGAACCAAATTAAATTACATTAAATATAATTTAATGCAGTTTATTTGGTTCACTCAACTCATTTTTTCTGTGTGACCGATTGAATAAAAATTAAGTTGATTCAATGGTTACGTTTTACAGTGTAGGTCACACATAAAAAAATTGTTGAGTGAACCATATTAAATTACATTAAATGTTATTTAATTTGGTTCACTCAACTTTTTTTTTTTTTTTTTTATGTGTGACCTATTGAAGAAATTTTTAAAGTCTGTTCAATGTTGTACTTTTTACAGTGTGACTTTAAGGTTTCGACAATAATAGATAATGATAATAATAATAAATAATAGCCTTAGTGTTTGGCATTTTCATATGGTTTTTGATGAAGCCACATGGAGCCTGGAGTAAAAAGCACCCAAGATCCCAATGTGGCCCTGGAGCCACAGGTCACCTACCCCTGAGTTAAACTAATCCACTTTTCTACATGATAGGAATATTCCCCTTGCACAAATAAGGTATAAATAAAAAAAAAGTGCCAGTGCATTAATAGTTCTGACAAATATACCAATATATTGTATATAGGATGTAATAGCTTGAAAAAGGGTTATTCATAGTTAGTAATAGTTGCTTTCATAAGTCAACACTATTATGTAATAAGGAAATGAGCACCCTGATGAGGAGCAGATGGATGATATAATATAGGAGATAGAGTTTTACTTAAGGGTGTAACTACTGTAGATGCTCTCATGTTTGACTCTACTGCAGTCATCAGCCACAGAACATGTTGATTCTTCATCAAACTAAGGATGGGTCATGGTTTTCCAATAGTTGTTATACCATAGACATTAGATTATGTACTTATCTCTTGTATACTGTTTTATGTTGTTTTTGCTGGTGCCTGGTGACTGTCCCCTTAGAGCAGAATAGGATGTTTTCATGACCCAGGACCAGACACAACTCGGTTAAGAACCATGTGTTAATTCTGTAGATGAATACAAAAACAGCCTGTGTCACAGTCTGAAGGGTAGGTACTGCAGGTGGGGTTTCCAAGTTGTTTTTCGTGAGAGACCGCTGTTTTCAGGACCAGTTCCACTCCGTCATTGTCTGAGAGGCTCAAACATAATGCACTGAAGGGTTCTTCCCTTCAGTCCGCTGAGACTTTATATTCTGTACAGTACACACTACAACTGACTTATTTTCTGTGGAGTCAGACAGCCCACATTTAGACTGTTATTTACAAAGAGCTAACGGCATACACCGACTGCAAAATATATAATAGCACTGTTCCTTCCAGCGGTCCACCATGGAACCTCATTGTGCTGTCTAAGGCAGGGGACTGGGACGGTAATACAAGTCGGATCCTTTTGAATTTACACACATGATGTTTGTGAGTTTAGAGATAATGAAAGAAAATGTTTATAAAATAGTGTAGCATATTAGTATATAGTTTAGTGTAGTGTAGTAATATAGTATTGTGCAGTATAGTGTAGTATAGTGTAGTGTGATATAGTATAGTAATATACAGTAGTGTAGTGTAGTATAGTAGTGTAGTGTAGTATAGTGTAGTAATATAGTATAGTGTAGTACAGTAATATAGTATGGTATAGTATTGTACAGTACAGCGTAGTGTAGTATAGTATAGTATTGTATAGTACAGTGTAGTATAGTATAGTAACAATTTAACCATATAATGCCAAACATATAACATTTGATTGAGTTTTAAAACCTTCTACAAGATCAGTGTGACTTTCTTTTTCTTTAAAAACCTGATGTATACAATTAGATACATTCAATAGACAGATAATCCACCAGGGGGAGGAATTTGATCACCAAAGGCCTTTCCAGTGACACTACAATATCCTCATTAATGAGGGAGGCAGAACTTTGCCAATTTTGAAAAGGAATTATCAATTAGTTAGAAATGTTTGTGTTATATTGTGGTTTTGTTTGTTCAAAAAATAATAATATTTGAGCATTAAAACCCGATGTATCAAATATGATACAGAATTGGAACTCATACATGGTAAATTATATTTGGAAAAAAAAATGGTGGTGGGGGGGTTGTTCAGAAGGACCAATAAAGAATCCAGTTTTAAAAAACTGGAATTTTCTGACAATGATTTAATGGTTCAGGCTTTACAAGATTAAAAGTCACAAGTAAAAAAGTTTCGCTAGTACAAAAGTTACTATAAAAGTGCTAAAATGTGTTACAGTGTGAAAGTCCATAAATAGAAAGACTCCACACCTGAGAGTGGTGGAGGTGATGTCATTGTACCTGCCTCTCACCACAGCTGATTCACAGCTGCTGAAGGTGTCTCTGCAGCTTCCACCTGAGCAGACTTCTAGTCAAGTTTGCCTCTTTTGAAAGTTTTTCCACCTTATTCTAAAATAAGCCAAGTAGACGACTGGAATCACATGTGGTGAGATATGGAGACCACTGAGAAAAAGCATGTTTTTTCTTTTTTTTTTTTTTTTTTTTTAAACTTTACTTGTAAAATTATCTTTTAAATTGGAAAATATGTCACAATACAAACTGAATAAATGTAAGATTTGTCTCTTGCCACTGAGTGCTAGTTTTTGTGAAGTCCAATGAGGTACAACTGATTTGTATTTTTTGCTTGCAATCCACCACCCCATGAAAACCACATAAAAATAACAGTCTAATAATACTTCACCTGTGCAGATCCACACATGGACACTAACTGCTCCAGGAGTTGTTTTTGTTTTTTTGTTTTTTTACATCCATCCTAAATAATAAAACTTTTTACCCAACTTCTCATCGAAATGCCTTCAGCCTCATGGCATCTGGTCTCTTAATTTTAAATGAATCCAGTGTAAAAACTGTATGAATTGTTCAATTTAACACATTAACAAAGATGCAAATTTCATAGTTACAGAAAACAGACTTTTACTTCATAAGCCCCCTGAGCAGAAGATGATCTACACTGACATAATATGCATAAAAATACCGTTTAATCCGCCGCCCCCTCTCTGTGTATATCTATCATATTAGCCTCCAAAAATACAAGTTCTGCGTTTCTGTGATGCATAGTGTCAGAGCGATGCGGGCCGGTGTTGTACCTGTCAAGGGCCGAGCTGAGCTCATCCAGCCTGTGGGTGTCGGTGGTGTTTCCCAGTTTAGACAGAGCGTCCATCCTCTTCATAATGACCTCCAGCGTGTCACTGATTTTCCTCAGTACCCCTCGTGATTCCTGACCACCAAGTACTGAAAAAACAAAGGACAGATATTTATTATCAAACGAATATTCTGGTGTTCATCGTAGAGACAGATTCACAGTAAAAGGAGCAAAAGAATTAAAAGATTGGGTGACAAATGTGGAAAAACTACCACTTGTGTGCAAGTTTGACAGTTTCATGACATGGCAGCTTTTCTCTAAATGAAAAGTCACAGTTTATATAACCATCTTTGGTTTCAGTGTAGCAAAAGTCACAGGAACAAAAGACACGGACATAATTTTTCAGAGATGATGAATCACATCAAGGACATTCATTTAAGCTATTACGCGGTTGTATTTACTCTGAACAGCCAACTTAATTTCTTTTATCCTTTCTTTGTCGTTTGCTCTTTGACAGGCAGAGTTCCTGCAAAAACACAGGAAAGGGGTAAATTAGTCCTGCGGTGTTGTTTTTGCCATGTTGTTTGGCTGACATTACTTACAATCTGGCGGGTGGTAAGCTGGAAATGATGCTGTTAGTGGACACCCAGTCGATTAATGAGACTGCTGCTGCAGACAATGAGGTCAAAGCGGGTGTCAGACTGGAGCACCGCTGAGTCAAGGTCCCAACCTGTCACTGTTTTCTTTGATCGCACTGAGCCCCACACAAGACTGATGATTAACACAGTTCAGCTTCACCAAAGGCTTCACATGCGCCTTCACTTCTAAGGAAACATAATTAGCTTGTTGCCTCAGGCAGGGGGATTTAAGTCATTTTTGATTCAAAGAATCATGAAAAATAACCACTTCTGGGGTGAACTTGTGGTCTGAACCCCTGAGAAAAAAAAACCAGTAACCAACAGAAGACTCGTATTGTTGTTGGAGACTGTGAATCAAACTAAAATAGAGGCTCACCTCTCACTGTGCTCTCATCAATTGGATTAGGCTTTAGAAACTGCTGGGTGTGCAGACTCACTTCCCCCTTCACAGTTCATTTATCACTGCCCACAAGAAAGTCACCTTTCTCAGAGGAAAAAAAAAAACAAAAAAACACATTACATCACAAGTAAATAAAATAAAGGCCAAGAGAAAAAAAAAAACCCAATTTCTCTTGGTTTGTGTGCATCTGAGCCTCGTTGTTCTGGCTTAAAGTCGGCATGAGAAGCATTAGGTGTCAAGAACAACACTCACTAAAAAAATCACAGTCTTTACTTTGTCATCGAAGTGACTTAAATTACAGGGAGTCCAAACACTCCTGTAAATCATCCTCGTTTTTACTGTCGATTCCTCTTTTTTCCGTCTAGCTTTGCTCAACCATGTCTAGAATACTGTGTCTAATGTCAGCTGTCTTTGCGCCGTCTCCCTCTTAATAATTAAATCTAACATTCTTCCTTCCACAGACAGAGAGAAGGACACTAAATTAATAACCTTTCAGATTTGTAGCTTTCTAGCAGCTGTTTAACGGTGAATTTGAAGAGATGAATGGTACCGAATAAAAAAGGAGATCTGGTACCGGCTGACTGTTCTCTGCTCATTACTGCCTTCCGGCTCTATGAACCTGTTGCATTTCACGTCAGATCCCAACCAACATCCACTACACGCACTTTTAAACACAGCCTGGGCTTTCTGAATATTTGCTAAGTTTTCCAGATCCTCATCGGCTGCAGTTTACTTGCTGCAGTAAATCTAAACAAAGCCTCTAGGCTAAAGTGTGGGAAGAACAACTCACATTTCTTCACAGTAATACTCCTCACACACACTGTGCTCGTAAATCACCATTACCGAGACCCAACACCCATCCTACACGGTACATTTTTAGAAGTGGGCCTTATATATGTTTGCAATCAACTGTTCATCAGCCTGCCTTTTACTCTTGCCTCTTGGGATACAACGACTAATGTGTTTTGTTTTTTCTTTTCCCAAAGTAGTGTGTGACTGCAATGAAGCTGGAGTTGATCGTATCTATGTGCTAATGTAAAACCTCCACTGTGTCATTCCTCAATGACTAGTTAATAATGGGGCCGGTTTAGCAGGAGCTAATTTCCTTTAATGATTCAATTTCCGAAGTGCCACCGCACAATCGATATTATGAACAAATACAGATTAGATCGCCATTTGCGCCGGGCCGTGCTTTGTGCAAGGTAGCTGTAAAGTACAAGCCTTAGAGACATGTTGTTTCACCGAAAAAAATACAGTTTCGCCTGAAAAGACTTCTAAAATCTCCTGTATATTGCTGACAGGAATGAAGAATGGGGCCTAATCTTTTAAGCATATAACCATATTTTATAACAGCAATATCGGTGTGAAATCTAAAAGTCATTTATTCATTAACAAAGCAATTGATTGTACTGTGGTTAATTTATATTTCACAGGTTCCCTCTGCACTGTGCTGGCAACATCGAGAGGCAATAAATCCTATCATCGCCGATGTGCACGCTGGACCGTTTTCTTTTAAGGGTGCTTGGGGGTCAAACCTCTCCATCTCACCTGTCACGGGAATAAGATTAGGCATTTCCCTCTATTCGGCGCTCACACACATATACGCCGCTAAACCTCCCCCTGCCCTCTCACTCCCAATTCAAATATTCATTACAGAAAAGGCTGATTGAGATTGAGTCGCTCTTCTTTTTTTTTGGCACCTGTGGGGGGAGCTGCCAGATCCAGAAGCTATTAGAGCAGAAAACCTCTGTCACTTACCCTCAGTGCAGCTCCAGTCTTTTATTGTGCCTGACAGCTTGGAAAAAGGGAAAACTATGCCCACTATTTTTTACATACTGCAGCTTTAATTAAAACCAAAATCTGTCTCTTTCCTTAGTTACCTGCCCCCCCTTACAGTAGAGCGGACCGACACATTTAGTGAAAAGCATGTGGACGGTGCCTTGATTTTCTGTACACACCCAAAAAAAACTGCACAGCTCTGACCTTATTCGACTCAGCACGGATGTGAAACGTATTGTGGCTGTTTGATACAATGAGGTGTTCATTTTCTAGCAAAAACAGCGGCATTATGTACGGCACAGCTGACATCAGATTTAGGCAAAAGCTGACTCAAGCTCAAGTTCTGCTAAAATAACCTTATTAAAAATACACAGCGCTAACTTTATCCAGAAAACTTTGGAGTGCCACAGCAGGCAATCACTTTCCTGGATGGGAGCTTAGCAGTTTTATTTTCCTTTTGTGCTCTCACGACTCGATGCAGAGTTATGAAAATATGATGAGCATTTGCATAAACATGTTTCCTGTTCTCACACAAAAATAAAATCTCGCATCAAAGCGGAAATAAATAAGAATAGGAGAATATACCAAAATCAAGACTTGAAGTTAACTTCCTGACCCACTTTGCCGTTTCTTACATACAGTATATATCAGTGATCAGCAGTGAAGTGGTTTCAGACCCTTCAAATTTAGTTTTTTTTGTTATTATTATTTTTTTAATCATTGGTCTTCACACAACACTACACAATGTAACATCTAAATCCAACTCGGAGTGTGCAGTGGACCACAGGTTTGATTGTCTTGATCTAACTTAAGGAAGGATCCTCCCCAGGTGATGGAACAACGGCGCTGCTCCAGTAAACTGTTATACTCATTTTGAAATTTCGGCCATTTTTTTTCTATTTTCCTCCCATAATTTTGCTACAATCTACCGAAATCCATCAGGTTTGCAGGTACGCGTTCAGTTTTCCAGCGCTGTGTTGTTTTACATTTGAAATCTCGCAGAGTTGCATCTATCGCGAGGTTTTAGTGCGAGACTTTCTCACAGGTAGGGGGGTGCGCCAGGATACTATAAATTTCTGGGGAGAACCCTGTTAAGGTGTCCCACAGGACTCCATTTCAGAACCCATTTTATTTTGTTTTTCTATAATTCTATAATTCACGCATAAATACACCTCTATGCTGATGACACTCATGTCTAATTGAATTCATTGTAAATTATTTGGAAAGCACACACCTATCAGTTGAAAGCGATGGTGATAAACTGAGCCATGGGTTGAAGACAATTATCTATTCCAGCAAAATCAGGAAACATAGAATTAGGGAAGGACTCAGGTTAATTTCTACTGCATTATAAGTTTTCAACCTCCTTGGAACCACTAACTGTCTTTTTAAATCTGGATACCCGGCCAGACTTTGCAGTTGGGAAAAAGGACCTTGGTCAGACAAATCAAAATGTATGAGATTCTTTGTGGAGATGAGGTAGTCTTGCAGAAAGAAATACATGATGCAGAACCCATTCAGGTCTTTATAGCAGAGTGGCCACAAGCATGTCTTTTCTCACTAAAAGGCACATGACAGCCCAGAAGGAGTTTCCCAAAAGGCACCGTGCGAAGCAATCAGCTGGTCTGATGAAGCAAAGATGAACTACTTGACCACATTTCCAAACTGCAAGTGTGAAGGAAACCAGGCATTACATATCACCTCAATAATACCAGCCACACAGTGGTGGCAGCTTCATGCTCAGAGAATACTGCAGCAGTGACGGGGACTAGTCAGCATAGATGAATACCCAAAAATAAAGACAAATCCAGGGTGAAAACACTTTTCTGAGTGTTTATGCTGGGTTTCACATTTCAACAGGACCAACAACCTGATGCATACTGCCAAGAAAATACAGAAAACACAGGGCTGGCTTTGGGAAAACTCCTGGACTGGAAAGTCCTGGACCGGCCAAACCAGAGTCTGGAACTGAATCCAACAGAGCATCTGTGACTTGACAATGGCTGTGCACCAACAGTTCCCATTCATCCTTACTGAGCCTTTGTTTTCTTATGGTCGAGTGCTGTGTGTAGATTGATGAGAAAAATGAATCAGTTTGAGGAAATGTCAGGAACAACAAAATGAGGGGAAATGGGTGTGATAAATGTTTGTATGTATGCGCATCAAATGAGCAAAGACATAATTCAGGGATTAATTAACCCTTAAAAACCCAAATATACACCACAGACCAAAAGCATCTACTGATGTAAATGTTTAATATAGAATAGAACAGAATACAATACAATACAACAGAACCGAATAGAACACAAAAGAACTGAACAAAATAGAATACAACAGAATACAATACAATAGAATACAACAGAACTGAACAAAATAGAACAGAATAGAACAGAACAGAATACAATAGAACAGAACAAAATAGAATATAACAGAATACAACAGAACAGAATACAGTAGAAAAGAACAAAATAGAACAGAATACAATACAATACAACAGAACCGAATAGAACACAAAAGAACTGAACAAAATAGAACAGAATACAATACAATACAACAGAACCGAATAGAACACAATAGAACTGAACAAAATAGAATACAACAGAACAGAACAGAATACAGTAGAAAAGAACAAAATAGAATACAGCCGAATACAATAGAACAGAACAAAACAGAATAGAATACAACAGAATATAATAGAACAGAACAAAATAGAATAGAATACAACAGAATACAATAGAACAGAACAGAATACAGTAGAACAGAACAAAATAGAACAGAATACAATACAATACAACAGAACCGAATAGAACACAATAGAACTGAAAAAAATAGAATAGAATGGAATACAATTGAACAGAATACAATAGAATAGAACACAATAGAATAGAATAGAATAGAATAGAATAGAATAGAATAGAATAGAATAGAATAGAATAGAATAGGCTTTTTTGTCATTACACCAGTTGTGCAACAAAATTGCAGGAGGTCTCTGTCAGCGACAGTGAACTTATATGAAGTAGCAATACAATAGGTACAGACACCTTTAAAAAGTTTAAAAATATAAAAGTGTGCGATCAAAAAATATGTACAAAATGGAGGTACACTGTATGAAAGGCTAGGATTTAAAAATGTAAGATAGTATGAAATGTGCAAATATAGTAGCAGCAGTAGTGTCAGTAATGTAAACTATGTACAGTAAACACTTGTAACTGTTCAGATGATCCACAGATCCTATCAACACATGTCAATAACTGGTGTAAAATACTGTTTGTCATCTTTTCGTGGTCATCAGATATGACCCATTTGGACGTTCAGAGGCTCCGTAGTTACCATGGAAACATCATCTACAACATTGATTCACCAGTAAAACCCATGGAGTCGAATCAATGACAGTGGATGGACACACTGGGTTTATGTTCAGTTAATGATCACTTCTCACTTATGACTAATGACCCTCAAATATAATCTCAGCATGAGGACTTATGTACACTACCAGTAAATTAAATATAGCAAAATACCTGATTGTCACTGGAAAAATGCTAAATACACAGGATATTATTATGATGAATGGTGATAATTCACTTAAGGTGAAATAGACAAAATAATTTGGGAACTGACACAAAAGTAGCACCAGGTCTTTAAGGGTTAAAGAACAGTAATATTTATTTTTAGTTAATATTTAGGTTAAAGGCTCCTTCGTGACCGTCACACTTCATTTTAGATGCTGTACATACATTTTACATTCATCTGAAAGTCATGTACTATGTTACATATAATATAAATGTTATATACTGCATGCAAGCAGTGAAATATTTTTGTACATGCACATAAAATGAGAAGTCATGTCACTGCAGCTATGGCTGGAAAAGTAGTTGCTATCAAATCTGTTGTGGTCAATTTCACACAAAAATTTTCAATCAGTTTACAGGTTTACACTATGCATAAAAGAGACAATAATAATAGTGCAATCTTTTTTGCCAAACTCTGATTACACAGAAATGTTCAAAGCTCAACCAGAGACATGCTTTTGGTGTCTGCATAGCCTCACAAACCAAAGGTAAAATCAGTGGTTTTTCCTCAAGGTGACAGAAGATTGCTCAGATCATCTTTTATTCACACATCTACTTTGTCAAGCACAGGGCCAGGCATTCAGCTGCACTTTCATTTCCAGTTCTTTTTAACCAGTGGAAAGCCATCGGTAAAGGTCAGTTTGTTTTATTCATAATTCTACTCACAGACGCATGAGAAAGCGCCTTTGTTTCGAGCTGATTACTTATCTCATTTTTCATACAAAGTACTCAACTTCAGAGCTTTGATAGACCAGAAAATGCCACACCCTTACCATGAGAGATGCCGGGAAATGCTCATTTTTATACATCGCCCGGTGGAGATTGCTGAGCCATGAAATAAAGAAGTTCCATCCCTGTCTGTTTGTGAAAGGATTGCGGTGAGCGAGGTGCTGAACAGGATGCTCTTCGCACACCTGATGCTCTTTGAGTCACGTCGATGATGGATTAAAACGATGTGGAAAAAGCAGGTATCCGTTCCAATTAAGTCACCAGTGCAGAGTTCAGCTTTCAACAGCAATGCAAACACACTTCGGCTGTAAAATGCATGTAAACCTGCATATATAAGGATAAATAACTAGACCCATGTCTGCATGGATAACTGTATTTTGGGTTTATTTATTTAAACATATAGATATAAACTAAAACAGATACATGTGCATGTCTGTCTTGGTAAAGAGAGGAGGGTTCAAAAGTGTGCAGGTGAGGTCGGCAACCCGAAAGGCTTATAGAATGACCTCACCTTGACCTAGTTGTATTTTAAACAAGATGAAAGAATATCATTTGTGTACCATCCATGAAGTAGAAGGGTAAAGAAAAATAGTATAGAAGAAAAGAAATGAGGATTAAATGTCTATAAACATAGTAATAGTAATAGTAGTTGTAGCAGTAACACTAAATACATAGCAAATAAATAAATGGATGCATAGGAAAAGTCAGATTCTGAAGTGAAATAGAAAATATGACTAAATTAAGTTCAAATATCACACTAATAAGAGAAATTCAAACAAAACGTGTAGCACATTACAAACCCATGGCAAATTGCACAGTCAGTCCCTGTTCTGCTGTTCTGTTAATTTTGACAGTATTCTGTTATAGTCTTATAGTCTGATTTTCCTGCAGAAAACTTTTTTTGTATTTATTTAACCCTGTAAAACCTGAACCATTAAATTATTCCCAGAAATATCTAGTTCTTTGAAACTGGAGCCTTTATTGGTCCTTGTGAACAGCCCCCCTACACATTATTTAAAAACAACCATTTCCATGTATCAATTTGGTATCATATTTGATACATCAGGTCTCAATGGTCAAATATTGTTTTTTAACAAACAAAAATATAACATAACACAAACATGTCTAACAAACTGGTAATTCCTTCCTCATGACAGTCTTGTAGAGTCACGGGAAAGGCCTCTGGTGATTGAATTCCTCCCCCTGGTGGATTATCTGTGTGTTGCATGTATCTAATTGTATACATCAGGTTTTTCAAGAAAAAAAA
>JAQQZY010000028.1:11628569-11651337 GCA_030068375.1 Ostorhinchus rueppellii | reverse complement strand
ATTAGCCAACAGAAAGTCCAGACTCTAATTCAGGATGTGATGAAGACTTGATGCACCAGCCTGCTTCTACATCATCAATAATCAGAAATCAATGAAACAATGGAGGAAAAAATACTATGAACCTTATTGTGACACTACATAAGCATCATGGGGCAAAAAAGATGTGACAGTGAACATTTCCTGTAATCAAAACCAAAGGTGGTGCAGTCAAATATTGCATCTGTGACTTTTGTGAGAAGGACCTGAAACAAAACCTTGACTTACAGGAATTGAACTACAGAGTATCATGACCCCTTCCCTGTTCTGGTTAAGGCAGTGTTACATTATCCATATCATCTTTTCAGCAAGTGGAAGTATTGTCTTTTGGTATTATGTATTTTTTGTATTATTTTGCTATCATGTACAGTATTTCTGTTCTTGCGTCAACAGCAGCGTAAACCTGTTGCTTTAAATCATAGGTTTTCAGATATACGGCCGGCTTAAATGTTCTACCTATATATTTCTAAAATATTCATACATTCTGACCATAAATATTTCCCTGAAACCACAAGCAACAATTCTTCAACAAAGTCTTTGCTCTTAAAAGAAATACTGACTTTGCATTTATAATGAGGACTTTTTATCCTGGTATTTCATATCAGTGGAATTAGGAGCTGTAGGTCTGATCAGCCCTAGTGTTTTTATATTGGTCCATATCTACCAAGATCCCAGTTTACATATGGGATTAAACTGTGATTTACTGAGAGTGATTGCAGCAGGCGGACTAATTTTAGAGGAAGGAGGTCCATAGTTGGATTGAATGACTGTCATGCGCACATAATTTTATCACACTGTAGCCTAATATTAGTGCGTATTTTTAACCACAAACATCAGATCAGGTGGGAAAGTAGCTGACAAGAGTCCTGTAAAGTGTGTGTGTGGGGCTTTTTCATCATTTTGATGTCTCCTTCTTTCAACAATAACCCCAGACATGTGTACACAATTACACATACAAACCATTTGCACCTGACTTTGAGACGTGTTTCGATGAGCAAAATTGTTCAGGTTTGATAAATCACTTTGCGTGTGCTAAATTAATATATTAACATTTTTTCCTCCCAGCTCATGCATCACTGCATCTAAACGCCCCATATTACATATTCATTGAAGCAAACTAGCCAGATGCAGACGCGCTATTTTGCACCTTTGAAAGACGCAACCCTTAGTGTGCACTGCCAGTAAATCAGTTTGTACATTTTTTTTGCACATATACGCAAACCTTTCGTAGATCTGGCCCATAGTGTTTTTATATATAATAAATATGTGCGTGTCTTGTGTTCTCACTTCATCTATGGCAGATTCCTCGATGAGTCGTGGAGCATCAGCTGACAATAACCCATGTGTGGCCATGATGTAGATTTTATAAGCTCCTCTCTCTTTCAGGATCTCTGCAGCAGCAACAAAGTCTCCTACGTCGTCTATGATGTCATCCTGTAAACAGAAAAGTATAAGTTCAACCTGCAGTTAAGAGTTAGACACTTTTCTCTTCCTGAATCATTCCTGCTGAATTAAACAAAATTATTCCACGGGGTGTTTTCCAGTTTTTGTACTTCCTCTCTCTCTTTTGTACAGGAGTAGCAGAAACTCAGCTAAGTTTACACTCACCTAAAGCCATGATTTCTGACAAATTAGGCATTTTCATTGGCAGGTTATGAATGAGTCCTAAAACCACTTGAAATCGTTCCTACAGGTTAATTTTAAGACTTTTTAAGAGCATTTTAAGGGTATTTAGAGCAGACTTTACTGCCCATTTCACAGCCTTTTTAGCAAAATGGGCAAAAATATGCAACTCCTAGAACTTCGGAAAATGCAGGAAATAGGAAAAGGAATCTTACCACGATGATGGCAATTCTTCCTCCCACATCTCCGACTACAGTGATAGGAGGTTTCTCCTTGGCCATCATCACTGAAATGGAAAGCAGACACAGTTACCTGGGAGAACATTTTTTAGAAGGAACTGTATTTCTCCAAATCAAAAATAAATCTCAGTAGATTGGGTAAAATGGGTTGAGAAAATGTTTAGTACTTTCAATGCAAATCTGCGTCCCAAATCAGTGGTGACATTAATGGATGAATTGTAGAAATTCTGTTAAGAGTTACAGAGTGCTGTTATTTATTTATTTTAATAAATGACAATCAAAAGCGAGTGCTTCATCCACTTTGAAGGTTTCCCCCCATTCTACCCCACCTGGAGATTAAAGTGAAATGCCAAACTTAGTACAGAACATGCCATGCAAAAATCATATGTCAGGGTTTTGTTTTTTGGGTTTTTTTCTGCCCAGGATACCCAATCAGGAGGCAACGCATTGGTGCCTGTACACACACATACACACACATCTTCAGGCCTGGGTTGTGGCAGGAACATGGCAGCAGTCTGCATATATGAACCAATATGCAACAGACAGTCTTATTTCACACGGGGCAACAGTGGCTGACAAGCACTGATGAGGGTTTTCTTCATACACACTTGCCAATGTTCGGGGTCAGTCCTCAGCTGAACATTACCGCTGCCAACCACTACTTTTACATGCACACAGTAGTCATATTGCACCTGGAATGGCCATCACAGAAGATGCTTTAAATGCCATGTTTTATTTATTTATTTAATTTACCATTACTGCACTGCAAAGAAAACACTGTTAAACAGTCTATCTCAGTGCAGCATCCTTTGTAATTCCAGCTCAGGTTATGCTGATGGTCAATGTGTGACATAAACTGTACAACCTGAAACAAACTCCGCTACAGACCACGATTAAAACTTGAATTTAACGTGAATGATAAAAATTAGCAGCTCCCTATTAAATACACGTTTTTGTCAAACACTCCAATTTAGCACAAAGCTGCAATACAAGTACTGAACTGCATGTAAACGTAGTCGTCCAAAGGGTACAAGGAAACAATCGACTGGTAAACAATCAGCCGGCCCAGCTGATTGTGGAGGAGAAGTATAAAGAAGCAGAGAAAAGAGGAGCATGCCTTGCAGAACACTTTGCTGAATACCGTGAGTCCCACAGCATCAGAAAACCTGGCAATGTCACAGTGAGACTTTTATCACTATTAGCCAATAACAGCAAAAGCCATGTTGTTAGCGTTGCACATTTATCGAAAAAAAAATACAATGTCTGCTTGCTGAGATACTGCAACAAGCTACCTGAAAAATCTTTGGTCAGATATGTTAAAATTCATTTAAGGTGCGTTGGCAACTGTCGATAAGAACTGTTCAACACCTTAGGCGGTAGATTTTTTTTTTCTTCGTTTTCATGAGCTGAAGCACATTGAATTTCCCCCTGGGGATTAATAAAGTTAATCTGTATCTGTAAAACACAGTAACCATTGTCATATGATAAATTACTATTGAAGTAGGCGCTAACTTTTTCATTTTGGCTGTGAGAGTTAAATGTTCAAACCATTGGTTTCATAACCTTTCTTCATCCCTTCATCAGATGTTAGGTTTCGAAAGCATGCGTCACTGTCATCATCACATGCAGTTACTGAGACCAAATGTTAATCAGGTTTTTAGGAGCAGGTTTAATATGGGTGCACCATGTGTTGATTGGCAAGATGAGTCCAGATACTGAAGTAGAAAATAAAACAAAAAAAAGAAAAGGAAAAAAATGGTTGGCATGGTTCAGGTTTGATTTATGGAAATTTGAAAGAAAAACTGAGCACAACAAAACAAGGCGGGTTTGGGCCATCTTGTAGAAGTAGTCGTCTGGACTCTTAAAGGTACAGTAAATGTGGGAGCTGCTTTCATTTAGGTCAAACATGCTGTGCAATAAACATTCAGCCAAAAGAAAATCTGAGCCGAAACACCCGTTTTCAGGACTACGTTAGATAAATAAATAATTTGCTCATGCTTTTCTTAAGAGCACCTCTTTCTGAATCCAAACTGTATTTTTACAAGACGCAACACAAACCCTTTTTTCTACACATGCACAAATTGAGGAACCATTTGAAGAGAAATCATTTCATAGTCAGATGTAAGTTAAGTTTACGGCCGTACTTGGAAGCTCTATGCCAGGGAACGGAGCTTGTTGTTTGCCTGCTATTACCAACAAATAAACACCACGTTAACACAAATGCACAAATATTTGACATGACAAACACATGAATTCCAAGACTTGGAAAATCCTCAGAGGGCTTACAATGATACAAAATCAACAAATCACACTAATAATGTTAGAAGGTTTGAAAGTTTGGGGTAAGTAACTGTTTTACAGGAGGATTTTTTAAGTCGAGGGTAAGAATAGAAACACAAGTAAGAATATAAATATTTGTCACCAAATAATATGGATAAAGTGGATACTGGACGCAAATAATTGGGAGTCATTTGCCAATGACACAGTAATTAAATATGTCAACCTTACCAGGTATACACACTGCAAATATGTTGAAAACTGTATACCAAAGTCATGTTAGGATTTTCAGATGGGGAAAAAATAAACACTCCGAAATCAGAGTATGTGCCAAAAACAGGCAGGCATTTAGTACTTCACTTTGTCAGTGAGGAGTTGCAGCTTGCTGAGGATGCATCATGAGTAGTAGTGTGTCTGTGGACTTAAAACATGCAGTGACACAAAAATTTTCTTGAAGTATGGTTGATGATATGAATGACAAAAAGTCATCAGCTCTGAACTAATAGAAGCTATAGTAGACTGTTGGTAAAATGCGTAATTTGAAATCAAGGGCATGTTTGGATGTTGAGCTCCAGAGCATTGAAGACTAAAACTAGTCAACAGTATCGTAAAGGATTTCTTGCTGAATATGACCATGGTATGAGGAATGAAAAAGAATCCAGTTATGATAAACAACAGATAGATAGTTGATCTGTAAAGATACAAATAATCAACCATTAAATGTTCACTGGACCTACAAATGTGAAGAAAAAAAACATGTAGGGATTTCGCAAAGTTGGGCTATCTTACAAGGTAGCTCCAGTCCGGTGTGTCCCGTTGTGTTGCGTACACAAGGTGGGGAGTGTCTTCCATCAGCCATGTCAGACTCTGAGCACTGAGCCTCGCCGTGAATCACAGCCAGACCCAAACGCAGGCGTTCTGCATAAGACTGAGCTCTGAGAGAAAAACGCAAAACAGTCTCATATTAAAATAGAGATGGTGCACACACACATCCTCTCACACACTCGTCCTTTACATATTTTTACTCATTTATTTACCCCCCACCACCACACCATCTGTCATACTCAATGCTTAACCCCTTGATGCCTGAATTTATTTCCAATTATGGAGACAAAAAATTTCACTTGTGTTTTTGCTTTCAAGTAAATAGTATTTTGGTTGCATTTTGAAACGGGGGGGGGTTTGATGCGAATTTGCGACAATCGGCGTCAAGGGGTTAATGATGTTCTTATAAATGTGTTTCTTTTTTCCTCTGTTTTTCTCCTTGATTTACTGTTTACAAGCAAACTGTGACTTTTAACATTGTGTTTGAAAGATCTGTCTGTTTGGAGAGAGGTAGACTGACAATCAGAATGTAAAGACAAACATGTATGGGTTGTAAAAATGTCCAAAATCTAAATAAACAACGACTAAAAAAAATATAGCCATGTCAATTACAATACTATGAGGGTGTATTCTTATCTTTCTGTCACATACATCATAAATATGTAATGTAACAGGAAATGGTTGTAATTTCGCCATAAAAGTATCCATAACCTCTCCCACGTCTTGTATTTGGAGTTGCTGTCGGTTACCTCTTGGCTGCTGCTGGTGACTTTGCCACAATTATTGCATTTCTGTAATCAGGAATCTGACAGGAAGAGCAAAAGCAGATGTCAGTGCTTTTGTGTGACTTATTTGGTTTTCCACACTTTTTTTTTTTTTTTTTTTAAACAAAGAACAGGATTTTTACCTCTTCTTGGATATACTGAATCAAGAAAGGGGAGGCACGCAAATTATCCACAGGAAAACTGAAGAAGCCCTGTATCTCCTTCTGATGCAGGTCCATGGTGATGATGTGTGTTAACCCTTTTGGGGAAGAGACAGGAATAAAACATCATCTTTTCTTATAAATCAGATTTCCCCAAAACAGTGACACCTTCAGAAACTACTGCGTTGTCTTTACCTGCTTTTGCTAACATTGAAGCTAACAGCTTGCAGACAATCGAGCCCCTCTTTCTCATCTTGCACTGCTTACTGTAGGGGAAATAAGGAATGACTCCGATGATGTTCTTTGCGCAAGAAGTCTTGAGGGCATAGGCCATGACCAGCAGCTCCATAATGGCTGTGTTGACATCTCTACAGCAGCATGAAACAAATGAACACAGAGAACAGTGCATCATGTGAATGAGTTTTAAATAGCACAGGACTGTGATTCTAACAAGAAACGAAGCTTATATAGTGACCATTTTAACTCAAGAACGAACATACTTAATAAGAACAGCTTTGTTCTCACCTTGGTATGGTCTGAATGATGAAAATAGTTTGGCCACGTACTGATTCTTTGACATCCACTCTTGTCTCTGTCATAAGGAGCAAAAGAAGGACAGTGTTATTTCATCACAGTCTACACATTTAATTGTGCTCCAAAACATCTTACACAAATGACAAAGCAATTATTTAAGGCCAATTAATGCAATATTGGACCAACGACAATTTATAATCATGTGCAATATTTTTCTACTGTGCAATATACTGTAAAATATGTGCAATAACAACCTTAGGGTGGGTGGAGACGAGATATTTATATTCAGGGACTGTGGTTGTGAATGTCATGCCTATGGCATTGTGTTGTTTTTATTCCTGTATTTATTACTTTTATACTTTTACATTTTTATATCTTGATTGTTTTGCTGCTCTTGTGTATGTGAGAATATGTGTATGTGGAGGATGTGTGTATGTGTACGTATGTGTGTGGATGTATATATGCATATATACATCTACGGTGTGTGAGTATGTATGTAAAATGTAAAATGTGATATTTTATACAGATCTTCCATGTTTTCTTATGTTTTATTGTTGCACCTTGGGATGACTGCACCCCCCAATTTCGTTGTACTTGTGCAATGACAATAAAGACATTCTATTCTATTCTATGTACAGGGGCCCCACTGTTTAGAACAACTTGAAAAAAACATTAAAATTATGTCCCTCCTTTACTATTTTCAAAAGTCATATTAAAGCCGCTTTTTTTAAATAACCCCACATTTTCCTAATTTTTGTTTAAAGTTTCCTTGTTCCTACTTGTTTTTAAACTCTGTATTTAAATCATATCCAATTATCATCTAAGTAATGGTAAATTTTTATTGTTTTGTGCTTTTATTATATTGTTTCATTTACTTATTACCTAACTTTTTCTTGTTTATTTGATTTGTTAATTAAGTTGATGAAGGGAGGCCTTTATATAAGCTTTTGGCCTCCCTTGCACTGTTATATTTTATTTGTATTTATTACTTGTTTATGTATTTATTATCTTTTTTAAAAAGTGCGAATAAATACTCTTTTTTTTAAAAAAAAAAGGTCATGTCATGTTTTACAGTTACTTTTTGCAGCTGTTTCACTCGTCATGAGATTAGATGTCAAGGTTAATAAAGTGTATACAACTTCCTCTAACATGTCATTATAATAAATGAAGTGCTGAACAAGTATCAATGACACACAATAACTTAACTTAATGTCAAATGTATCAGTATATGGGCCTGGCCAAGCGAGCAACAGAGTGAGAAAGCACTGTATGTCAACACTAATCATTCCATCCATTTTTAAAAATGAATTTAGCAGCAACCATAATAGCTCAAATTGTAGGTCTAAGTAAGTACTTTAACACGTTGTTAAGGAATAATAACCAAATATTTAATAAACACATGAATTTATCATCATTGACAAAGTAATGAATTGAGGAAAAATATACAGCAGCTATTCAAGGTTTGGGAGAAATGTCAAAAAAAGTCCTGTTCCTCAACGAAAGTCTAAATATTAAGCATACAATCCTCTTAATATATAAGAGTACATTATATCCAAAAATGAAGCTGATATCATTTTTATTTTAGTTTTAAAAGACATTAAGTCATGGTAATGGATTGAGAATCCAAAAAATTAACAGAGTGAGGTGTTTGTTCAGTGTGATGCACCAGAATAATACTGTAATAATCAAAGATTTTAGTAAGATCCTGATAAGATTATCAGTCTTCAGTGACATACGTTTCATTAATGTATTTAATACACATCAGTATTCGATTATTAGGAAATATAAGATTAGGAAATATGCAGGTCTCCATATATGTAGAACACATTTATTTACACATTGCTATTTACATTCTGAAAGCATGCTGTATACATTTATTTACAACCTTTACTGTTCTTAATGTACATTGTATTCTCATATATTTTCTTATATATCCAGTATTAATTCAGGCACACATTAAATAAACAGTTTTAGAAACCAGAGATATATGTCTTTCATGCCAAGTAATCAAAAATATTCTATTAGAGAAAAAATAAATTGATACTGATGTTCACTTTTATGTGGCCAGGCCCATAAAATGCCACCAGGCACATTGTGGATACTTTGTAATAGCCGAATACAGTTTGATTTACTAGTTTTATAAATTGTTGCCCATAAAGGTGGAATAAAATATTTTTTTACCTCTTCTCATGAAATTATGGTAACAATGTGTGAACAATTCTTGACTCAGTATATAATAACTGCACCTGGTCAAAGGTCATTAATGATGTATATAAATAGAACTAAAAAAGAGGAATGTGATTGAAAATGACAAACTTTATGGGTAACAGTGTAGGTTAAGCATTTACACATATTGTGTTTTGTTTCATTTAATAGTCCCTGAATCAGATGATCTACTCGAACCCCTCTGTTCACTTGGCTCATATGACAAAAACTGAAGAGGAATAAGTCATGATAGATGCAAAAAGAATATAAATAGCTACATAATACAAATTAGTCTAAACATCACTCTACTTAAGTGTTTTTATTCCCAATAGCTATCAGGAAATTGTCTGACATGTTCATACATGCTGCAACTGCGGGTAATATGAAGCAGTAATGACAAGTCCCAGAGGGCATTAATCATGTCCTCACCTCTGTTTGACTCCTGGAAAACCACAGACTTCCCTAGTTCAACTCCCAGGCGCCTGAGAAACATAAACAAAACATGTATCAATGATGCAGGTACAATCTGCAGCTACAACATCATAATCCAACTCAATCAAACATCATCAATCAACATTCACTTGACATGTTTGTGGTGTGGATGTTCTTCAATAATACATATACAGCTCTGGAAAAAAATAGGAGACCACTGCAAAATTATCACTTGATTTTACTATCTACAGTATAGGTATGTGTTTGAGTAAAAGGAACATTTTTGTTTCATTCTCTAAACTACAGACAACATTTCTCCCAAATGCCAATTAAAAATATTTAAAGCATGTATTTGCAGAACATGACACATGGTGAAATAACAACAAAAAAAATGCAATGTTTTGACACCACAAATAATGCAAAGAAAACCAGTTCATATTCATTTCTAAACACAATACTAAAGTTGGAACTTGGGAAAAGTTCAGGCATCAATATTTGGTGGAATAACCCAGATTTTCAGTGACAGCTTTCACATGTCTTGGTTCTTCATTACTGTTTGATGACTTTATGCAGCTCCTGGCAGAGAAATTCAAGAAGCTCAGTGATGTTTGATAGTTTGTGACCATCCATGTTCCTCCAGACGTTTTCAAAGTGGGTTCAGGTCTGCAGATTGGGCTGGCCATGACAGGGTCTTCATCTGGTGGTCCATCATCCACACCTTTATGGACCTAGCTGAATCCAGGAGCATTGAACTGATAGAAGAACCAGTCCTCAGAGTTTGGGAGCAGAAGTCCAGTAGAAGTAGAAGTTCTTTATTGTCACTATACAAGTACAGCGAGATGTAGTTTGGAACAGTCCACAGATGCACAGATAGTATAGTAGTGAATAAGATAATGAAATAAAAAGAATGAGTAAGTGAACAATATATACAATACGCAATTCTAATGTGGAACAATATATACACAATCTACAAAACAAGTATGCAGTATACAGGTCAGTAAGTGCAAGTCAAGTTAAATAGTTTTTATTGGATTCCAGTACTAATAGGACTGTTTTTAGAAGATAGTGATGAACACAGTGGTGGTGTTTATACTTCTCCTTCTTAAATAAGACATGGATCAGGTGTTTGTTCAGTAGAATAAGGTGTGTTTATGTTGGAATTCAACAGACACAGGAATGGAATGGCTGTCACACATTCTGATTTCACAGGAATTTGCAGTGGTCTCCAAATTTTATCCACAGCTGTACATGGAAACATATCACAGAAAATGCAACTGGTCATACGGAGGGTTTTGAAAGCAGCTAAAGGCTAACCTGAACAGCAAAGAAAAACTGTACTTCCTCAGTATTACATATAGTTTACACAGTGGGGTTTGCTTACTCCGTTATCTTCTTTGCCAATTCTGTACATGCTGCGGAGGAGTTTGCGGAGAAGACACGATAACCACTTTTAGCGACATTCATCGTGGCACTCTCGGTGGTGTAATTCTCAGACACTTGCAGCTGCGGCACCTTTGACAAACAGACCACTGCGTTTGTTGCCTGTTTTATCAAATGGCGTTTACCTTTAGCTAACAAGCTAGCTACAGCACGTTAGCCTGCTAAAAAGAATAAATACGCGAAATGACCTTCAGTGCCGGACACAGGCTTAGCAACAGGACAGCTACGAAACCAATAGTAATTACTTCTTTACTCTTCTGTATCGTTCGGTCGTTTGTAAATAATACAATTGATACCTGTCAAACAGGTAGCACACTGTAGCTTGACAACTGCGTAAACTAAGACCTACGGAAACAACGAGGGACAATCTTGTTGCGTGCGCTTCGCGAGACGTATGTTTTGATTGAAAGGCAAATGAATTCAGTGATTCAGACACCAGGTACTCTTTAATTTTGTTATTTTAATAAAGATGAGCGTCTGCGGTTATTGTAAGGCGTACCATAATGCATGTTTACATACATTTGTAGCCTGATTCTTGTCCTCACGAGGTGTCACGAGACTGGTATGCTTTTCCATCATAGCTACTTGACACAGTGTGGTGCTCGTGCGGTAATCTGCCTCAACATTAAATGTTAGATGCACAGCTTTAAATATTGTACGACCTCGAGGAAGGATGTCAGAGCAAATGTTATTTAGTTTTGGTGATAGTTAAATAACTGAGCTGCCCTCATATTAAGTGGTTCAATACTGAAAAAATGAATGAAATGAAATTAATTGTGCAGATCAATAATTTCCAAGTGTCTATGAGATATAGTTATTCAGAGATAACTGAGCTACTATAAGATACTAATGTGATATTACAGGAAGAATTTGAACCATTTTAGTGAGGAAGTTTTCTCATAGACAGCTACAATAAATTATATTTTTAACAGCTCATGATTTAAACACTGTACCACTTTCATCCATCTGGACAAATATGCATGACAGCAATACATGAAAAGCAATTTTACATCAACTGTCCACTAGATGTCATTGCTAATTAGCTGTATGTCTATACTCTGGGCCTCTGAGGCAACATGTTGATCTCATCAGAGGGTTAAGGGTAACATTAATCTTCTGAGAACAAGCCTGAAATCTGGGTGCGGACGACAAAACAAATAATGGTAAAAAATATCCAAACTCTATCTGGCCTCAGTTTTACAAGCATGAACAAGTAATAACACATCATTTTGATCTACAATCATTGACTAAATCTTCTTGATTCAAGTATCGAACCTCTGATCCACCCATTTTAATCTTTAATTGAATATTCACCAACTATTTGGTAATCATAAACCTCTACATTATAAAGTCTAAAAGATGGTTTCCTTTCATTTTAATTACAGCCTTAATCAAAATTCCAAATGACAACCAGGTGTAAGTGTTGCGGTTTTGTTGCTGAGAGGGGCAAAATAAACTGCAAAATATTGTTTGAGACACACCGATGCCAGAAAAGATGAGACGCGTTTACCTTATGCACAGTTTCTTTTTTCACCAGTGTGTTTGTTAATGGTGTACTTTCAAACACTCTGTCAATGTTTAACACTGGTCTGTATGTTGTTCACACCTACTGCACATTGCACCTCCCTAGTAAGGCTTTAAATATCGCTTCAGATGTAGCTTTTTTTTTTTTTTTTTTTTTTTTTACGATATCTTATTCTCCCATGTTTGCTCTATTTCTAACTTGACAACATACACACAGATTCCTGAATAATTGATCTATCTGCCAAGCCCACAAGGACAAGAAAAGTGGAAGAGCAGCATCTTCAAGTTATTTTTTTTTCTCTATATGTCTGTTAACAAAAACAAAATGGGATTTTTCTCCAGATAGCCTCCTCCACAACAAAGATGCATGCATGAAACTGCACTGAGAACTGTGTTGATTTCTTCAGGCTTATATCAGCAATTGTAAAATAATGAAAACTAAACTGTGCTATATAATCTGTATCTTGTTAGCAGGTGAGAACAAATCAAAACTAGTAGGAAAAAAAGCTGTCCTATTTCTGATGGACGTCATACTGTGTAATTTTCAGTCAGGAAAGCGTGTTCACGTTTACATTGATAGGGCTTTAGGAGTAATTCAATATCGCCACGAGTTAATCTCCTGGATATTCCAGAATGGCAACACAGAAGAAAGAGGTCACACTGTGCACCTTCATCTTATTTTAACATCATAATCTTATATTGTATTCACACTCGCACATGGCATGTATTGCATATCTGACTCTTTTATTAAAGATTTGTTTTTTAACTCTTATCTCATCATGTTTTCATCACATACCACCTACAAAGGTGAGGTGGGTAGAGGGAGAAAGCAAGAGAGAGAGAGAGGGAATGTAGAGTGTAGAAGAGAGAGTACAGAGGCTCCTCCTCATTTGCTGCGTGTGTTTCTTGTGTTTTTCAGCCTGTTCTTCACTCACACTCTCGCTCAGCAGCAATTCAGTGGTGGAGAAGAGCAAAGATTCTCCCGGTGGAAAGAGGCGAAAAGGAATTCTGAGTTGGGGTTTTTTTCTTTCAACAGGAAAAAGACACTAAGCTGGAAAAGGTAGAAATACAGTGTATATTTGGGGGGAGGGGTATTCTTGTCAGCCCTGCCTTCTGCACGTGCTCGGTTCTGCAAAACTGTGTTCCTAGATGGAGAGGATGCAGGGAGAGGGAGAGGGAGAGGTGGACCACCTGGAGCGACCAAGCCCACTGACTGACAAGGAGAGGCTGATGATCCAGGACTCCTGGGCAAAAGTCTACCAGAACTGTGATGATGTTGGGGTGGCCATACTAGTCAGGTATTTCTTTCCTTACTTTTGGTTTTGTTGTATTTTTGAAAATGTAATACAGCTTCTGCACAGATTTAGGAAGGTATTTGTTTAATGCGATTGGAAATATAATGATCTAGATTTGAAAATGACAGAGAAAAGTAGGAAGATTTGGTTTTTTGTGTGTTTTTTTTTAATCTGCAATGCTTTTACATGCAAATATATGCATTTTATTTTTGTTTCTCCTGGTTTCATCCTTCATAACCTCATCATATCTCCCAAGTCACATAAATTGCATTGAATTTGGGAGCGTTTTTTTAATCATTCTTATACTTATACATGCATCTTAGACTGTTGCATTCACCCTCTTTTCCACTCATTGCACCTGCAGGAGCCCAAAAGTATACAGAAGCTGCAAAAATAAACAAACTAAAGTCAAAAACACTTGCTGAATTTCATCTGCTGGTGAAGTAAAACTTTACAGATCTCATGGGAGAGGGAGTGTTTAGGCTGCCCTAAGCAACTCACTCATCATTCATATTTCTGCATGGAATAAACTCACTTCTTCCTCTTTTCTTAATCCTGTTTGTCAAACACAGACCACGGATAAACATTAAAATCCATCAGTCAGACATCTTTGGCTCTCAGAGAACTCCCTCCCTCGGAGCAGGTCATGTTTTGAATGCCTGCATAGAAGGCTAGGCAACAGGAATTAATCAGCTGCTGTCAGACCTTGTAAACTTCCCTGTTTTCCCTAAAATCTCAGGATGTTCAACTTGTGTCCGAAAATTGTTTGGAATTATAATCATCCTCAATCATTTCAAAAATCCAAGTCTTGTTATTTCTTATTACTACCTCAGTCTAATTGAATATTTCAGCAGTTTTTTTTTTTTTTTTTGTTGAAATCAGTGACAAAAACATGTGAAAACCAAGCATTTGTAGGAACCGAGCCAGAGTTCCCATTAAAGATTTCGAGTTTTTACTGATCATGCAAGACGAGATTTATTGCGTGACAAAGCACACCTTTACAATCCTTTATGACTGATGGAGGTTAAAGTTGACAGGGAGGACAGATAAAAAAAAAAAAAAAAGGCAAGTGCAATATACTTGTGCTGTAACTGAGAACAAAAGGTTTTGTCTTTTAATCAACAGCACACTCTAAAAAGTAAAACACTGAATCAACTTAAATATTTTCTTTAATAGGTCACACGTAAAAAAAAAAAAAAAAAAAAAAAAAAAGTTGATTGACCCAAATTAAATTGCATTAACTGTAACTTAATGTAATTTAATTTGGTTCACTCAACATTTTTTTTTTATGTGTGACCTATTGAAGAAAACTTTTGAAGTCGAATCAGTGTTTTATTTTTTACAGTGCACTTCTGTATTAATGCTTCAATATTTTCAGTGTAGATCCTCCTCTACTGTATCTATTTACAGCCACAACAAAACTAATCAGTCCAACTGAGTTAAAAGTGCCCTATTAACTGCAACATTTTCTGGCAATGACCCCTTGACCTCCAGGAATTTGAAGTATGAGGGTTGATTGATAAGTGCATCCATGACAGTCTCCTCCCACCTCCCACCGTGTGGAATTTCTGACGCTGTTTCTGAAAGTAAACACTTTGTCTGGACTTGACTCTTCACTTCATTGTAAAGAAAAGCCTAGGCAGTATTAAAATTTCAATAACCACATAGCATTTCTCATGAGCAGTGATGTGAGGAATACTTGATTTGCACTTAAAAGAGACCCTCCACCCAGATCTGAACCATTAAGACACCACCTATTACTATGTTTCTCCCTTATCTCATTTAAATGAATATAAATAGTCATACAAGGGAGCGGTTTCCACTTTGGCCGACTACATTAACCCATAAGACCCAGCGCTGCTTTTGTGGCAGTTCTACAATGAACTTTTCTCTCTGGTCAACCTTTCTTAAGTGATTTATTACCATTTATTATCATATTATCCTCTGTATTTTGCTTTTTTCACTGTGAATCATGTATTTCCCTATATAGGTGCTTCTATGAAACTGACTTCATTTGGTACCTGGCACTTTGTCTGCTTTCTAAACCCGATAATAAAGAGAAATTTAGGCATATTTCCCCCCAGGATGTACCTAATGACAACCTCAGATAAATGCAAAGAAATCATCACAAAATTTATGAATTTATAATAAAATATTGGGGCCAAAAACAGGACCAAAATTGGGACATGAAAAGCTACCTCTGTGTCTTGAAAAGATGGCTGTAAATGGTCTTATATTGTATATCAGTATAAATAAAGACACTGTGTTGAGTTTAATTATCCTAGTGGTTTTAATAATCCAGACATACAGGTTTTTCCTGAATCTGCAGTGGCACTACAGGTTTTGTGTCAAACCTATCATGTTTACTTGCGTTACACGCGGAACCAGCCCATATAAACACAAGTAAATTGCGAGTGATTTTACAACAGTGGCCATTTTTGTAAAACACTCTCCCTTGCATGATTAGATTCTAAAAATGTACCTGTGAAAGAATAAAGATATATTCGACAAAATAGCAGCACATCATTTTTGTGTCCTTTTTACCGTGTTAAACATGGATTTTTTTGTATAATAAAAATAAAATAAAAATTTTATTTTGTCTGAAAAAATGTTTCTTTTATTTCAGTAAATATTTGTTTTTAAACTAGATCCAAACTGCTTCCAAACTTGCTTCATAACATTAGTCTACATCTGGTTTGAATTTTTAGCCTCCGTGTCCGGTTTTTAGGGACCAGTTTCATAGAAGCACCCGTATTTAATGTAATATATTTAATTGAGCTGTTCATGAAAACTCAGAGTTAATTCAAAGGTTATTATATCAAAACAGAGAAGCAAAGATGTCATTAATAAACATAAAAATAAGCGTCCCCAACCACCATCATTTATCAAACTCCATGGGTTTTACTGGTGAATCAATGTTGTAGACGATGACGGTGTTTCCACGGTAACTACAGAGCCTCTGAATGTCCAAATGGGTCATATCTGATGACCAAGAAAAGATGAAAAACTGTATTTTACACCAATTAATTACATGTATTGACAGGATAAGTGGAGCAACATGTATTAAACATTTCAGGTCAGTGGATGCCTTTGATCACTGGTGGATATTTGAGTCTTTGTGGGTTAAACCATATATTCTAGATGTAACCGAAAAACGTTTGCTTCCTTTTTGTGTTAGTTGTTGCACAGAGAGAGATGGGACATTAATACTAGATAGCCGGCAATAGCCAGATGCATTGGCACACTTCCCAGACTTTGGGAGGGGGTGAGGTTTTTAGGTTTCTCTTTGCTAATTCCTCAGAGGGTCAAATGATACCTCTGAGGGTCAAACAGGGATAAAAATGTCTTTGAACTGATTTTTTTTTTTTCTGCAGGAGCCTAGCATGAGACACGATGCATAAAGAAATATCTACATCTAGATCTAGAGTGTGAGCAGAACCGTAAAAAACACAATATTCCGAACTAATGTAGCTAGTTTTCTGTGGTACTGGTTTAATCATTTGTAACAGTAAAGCACCAGGTAGCCTGAGTAGGCAGTGGCATTCATTTCTTCATTTCATCCTGTCTAATTAGCACATTCACCTTTTGTTAGAGATTGTGAAATTGTGCAGGATGTTGGGGTTTTTTGAGGCATGACAGGACCCACAGTGCAGAACCAGGCAGACATGTGAGCTAAAGGGATCGCAAGGGGAGGACCGCACACAGTGAATACAACCAGCATCTGAACCCATGGACATAGCACATGTCTGTTACATGATGCAACATGTATGATCATAATGTTTTTGCCCAACAAGCAAATAAAAAGTGCATACGTAACAACATACCTGCATGAATATGGTAAAATTAAACAAGGAAATTGTATTTGTAATGCAAATAGAGGTGTAACTATTCCACTTCTGCTTAGGGCTGCACAATATATCTTAAAAAAATATATCATTATCGCAATAACAGTGTCAAATATTCATATCCCAGAGACGTGCTATAATTGATCTTATTTTATTTTTTTTTTTATTAACTTTCTGTTTTACGCTCCATGTGACACCACAGTGGTTTTCTCTATCACTCTAACATGCTAGTTTTTCTATCAAAAAAGCTAAAATAATGCTACCGCTGCTGGTTGAATGCCAGTTTACATGTTATTAACGTTGAAAAGATGTGAATATTTTCAGAGCACAACTTTGGCTTCTATTTCCAGATTTTATTGTTATCTGCAGTATTTACCAAACCAGGCACACTGTAAAAAGTAAAACATTGAATCAACTTAAAATTTTTCTTCAATAGGTCACACATTAAAAAAAAAATTATTTGCGTGAACCAAATTAAATTATATTAAAGGTAATTCAATGTCATTTAATTTTTTGTGTGTGACCTATTGAAGAAGATTTTTAAAGTTGATTCAATGTTTTACTTTTTACAGTGCAGCCAATGGAATATAGTTTAGTTCCAGCTCTTCCATGGTGGTACTCTGGCACTTTTGTTCTGATCAAATCCATCCATGTCATTTACACATTGTTCTATGTGAATAAAATGACTAAATATGTGACTGTTTGTGTCTGAAGGTCTGTGGTAGCAGCATCAACAGGTTTATGGACAGAATTATGGAACTGATTGTATTAGTTCATTATTTTGTCTTAAATTCTAAATAACTGAATCAGCATACAAACAATAGGCTCATTTGAACATTAAGGAACACTTTTCTGTGATGAAACTGGTATTTCTTTAGGTGAACAAGAAATATTGCAGTATTATTGTCATTGCAATGCTGTACATCCATATCGCATATAGCAAGTTTTGCCAATATCGTGCAGCCCTATAACAAATCATAAACCAAGCTCAACTAATGTAACCATTAGTCTAGTTAATCCAGCATCAAGTCCAAATGTTAAGTATTAATGAGATTATTTTGAGCAAGTACTTTTTTAATCAAAGCTACAGATGACACCAATATTCGAGAAGCACTTTTTATCAGCTCCTGGGTTTATTTCAACAGTTTAACATTTTTAGTGAATAAAATACACACCCTACACAACATACACTTTAGTAATATAAACTATACACTCCATTTATCGATTATAAGTCTATAAATGCAATATATGTCACTCTGCTTTTGTCCGAAGCAGCATTAAAATCACTTTTGAAAACTGCTAAAATAATTCAACTCCAGCATATTGTGGTAATGATGCTTCATTTGCTACATCATGTGGAAAATACTGGTTAAAGTAGATTAAAGAGCTATTACTGTTATAGACATGTGTATCTGTGAAGCATCTGTTTTTGACCAGTTTTGCCTGATAAGTTTCCTGCAATTTGATTTATTTCCTTCAACAATTAAAATCGTCTGAAAGAAATGGAATACATGTTGTACAACACAGTGCCTAGATAATAGTTCCAAGCAAATAAATACAGTGAAAATATGCAGCATTCTCATGTCAGTGCTAATGTTTACTTATGGTATCTTGCCAGCTCAGAATTGAACGTGGGTTTGCAGGCTGAAGGGTGATGAGATTAGTGGAGCTTCACAGCAGCTGCTCATACTCATATCTCTCACTTACCTCTCCTCCTTTGCAGGCTGTTTGTGAACTTCCCCTCATCCAAGCAGTACTTCAGCCAGTTCAAGCACATCGAGGAGCCAGAGGAGCTGGAGCGGAGCGCCCAGCTCAGGAAGCATGCTCACAGAGTCATGAATGCCATCAACACACTGGTGGAGAGCCTGGAGAACTCGGATAAGGTGGCCTCGGTGCTGAAGATGGTGGGCAAGGCCCACGCACTCAGACACAAGGTGGAGCCTGTGTACTTCAAGGTACGGAAGTGTGAATTTGACAAACAGGAACCACACACACATTTACACTTCACAATGACTGATATATCACAGAAAATAAGGAAGAAATGAGTAATTGTTAAAGCTGCGTTAAAGGATATCTAACCACTAGAGGGCAGGAGGCAAACTTTAACATAGAAACTCCAGAAAAAAACGAACTCTGGGTTGTGTTCAGAGTCTTATACTGACAAGTACGTACTACATACTCCACACATACTGTATATACTGTGTGTGTGTGTGTGTGTGTGTGTGTGTGTGTGTGTGTGTGTGTGTGTGTGCTATACTGTACACCGCATGCTAATTTTAATAGGAAAATAGTCCCGCCTCTGAATTATGCCATTATATTCACTTAGACTTAGACTACATTCAGACTGGAGGCAAATATGGCCCAAATCTGATTTTTTTTTTTTACCATATCTTATTAGGATATTTCCTAAGGAGTTTCCTTAGGATATTTCTCGACCATATATCCTGTATCCCATCTGTTAAAGATAGGTTGAACAGCACAAAGCTGATTTTTTTTTTTATTTGACCCAGGCCACTTTCATATGTGGTCCGGAATCCAATGCATATCCAATGTTTTGCAATGCAATGTCAGTCTGGATGGCCAGGTTTATCCAACCTTTACATCATTTAAATGCGACAAATGTCACAATTCTGCGTCCCAGGTGTGTTGTTTCCGTAAACACAGTGCATGCCTGTGTGGTCACACATTACAGTTACATCAGGGCCTCTTTTGCGCATACAGGTCACTTCAGGGTTGCATTCAGTTCATACTCAAAATTGATAGAAGTTGCATTTAATGTGTAAAATGAACAAGCTCATTGACCAAAAAAAATCTGATTTTGCCAAAAAAAAATTCTAATTGTGCCTTAAGACCTTCTGTCTGAACGTAACCAAGACAACATAAACACAGACAAACTTTATTGAACCACAAGGGAAATGACTTGGTCACAATAGCTCAGTTACATATAAAAACACTCCTGAACAACAATAGGGAAAAAAAGCAAAAAAAAAAAAGAAAAGTAAGTGTGAAGAGATAAAAGCAATTAATGATATAAATAGAATACTCTAATAAAGCAGAAAAAAGATTAAATAGAACAAAAAAAATAAAAAATTCAAGATTTGCATAAGTACAAATCTGCAGGAACTGGAAGTCAAATATACACTATGTACATACATGAAAAAAATGCAAGATTTGCATGTGATGTTTGTCAAATTAAAAGATCATTTTACATGTTAAGAGAGTTCCAACCTCTGGTAAAACATGTAACTTCTCAGACTGTGAAACTATGTCACGACAAAGGCTTTAAGTGTCACTCTCCACAATCTGTTCTGTCTCTGCAGCGTCAACATGACCAGACTTCAAATCATTTTTACCTCTTTTAATATTTTTGTCTTGCTCTGAAAGGCTGAGGTAAACTGTGCCGGGGCAGTGGTCATTTTAGTGTCGATGATGGGAATCACATGTGTCCACTGAACTGTCAACACAAAAGTGAAAGGTCCTTTACTTTCTCAGCTACAAACTGTGAATTCTTGGCATAATCTCTTAAATCAACAAACATCATATCTGTACTTTTTGGTTTCTTTTTTTCAGTTCAAGTAGCAGATGTCTTTTTACCTTCACATGTTTCGACTGTCATCTGCAGTCTTCCTCAGTAGGCATCAGCTGATCGCTCTGACGTGTTCTTCTAAGTTGTTCTGTTCTTCCTTGGCGTGGTCAACTTGTCCTCCAGAGAACATCAGGCGGCAGGGGGTGTGGTCAACCTGACAGGTCTGATTGTTCTGTCAGGTTGACCACGCCCCCTGCCACCTGACGTTCTCTGAAGGAGAGAGGCCCATGTATGTGAGAACATGAATGCGCCTTCATCCTGGTTGATGGTTATGTCCTCACGCTTCCTGATTTCAGTGGCTTCCATGATGTTTTGATTGCATTATTTTTGCATTGTCCCAGTCCATGATGTGATCTGATTTGATTTGAAATCGGCCATATCAGATCACTGCAAGAAAAAAACAAAACAAAACACACACACACACATCATGGACTGTGACAATGCAAAAATAATCAGGACAGAAAGCAAAAAGAAAACAAAAATAAACAGTTCATTCAGGAGGTCATTGAAATTAGGAAGTGGTAGAACATACACTTCTGAGGAAGACTGCAGGTGAAACATTATTTCTTTACATTTTTTTATTTCCTTGGGCCACTAATAACAACAATCACATTTTTTATTTATTTTTTTACGAAAGTAGATATGTATTAGAAACATTTATTCAACATGTTCTAGACATATGTTCTAGAAATGTATTCATCTCTACCACTCTACTGAGTGATCCGAGTGGTAGAGATGGCTGAAACAGGTGGAATTAAGTAAAATGGGTTTTTCAATAAGATATAGTGAGTCAAAGTGTGCTCTACCATATGATTGAGCAGAAGGTTTAAGGGTTAAACGTGTGAAAGTAAAAAGACATCTGCTACATTAACCCATAATGACCCAAACCATCTACTGATCTAAACGGGTTTAATACCTGCTGACCTACTAATCCTATCAAAACATGTAACATGTAAATAATTGGGGTAAAATACAGTTTTTCCTCTTTTCATGGTCATCAGATATGACCCATTTGGATGTTCAGAGGCCCTGTAGTTACCATGGAAACATCGTCATCTTCTACAACATTGATTAATCAGTGAAACTAATGGAGTTTGATCAGTAACAATGGATGGACACATTGGTCAATGCTCAGTTATTGATAGATTTTGTTAAAAAACTAACTTTTCCAAAATGTTCTGTTTTTGATATGATAACTATAAATTGTGCAGACTATTATTTTGATAGTTACTGTATACTTCAGTTTTCCTAATCCATTATTTACATTATTATTATCTTGTTTTGTTTCTGCAACTTTTAGAAATCCCAACTGTATGCATGTATCATCTTCTGTTAAATGGACAAATAAATTATGAAATGAATGTAAATGAAATGAATGAGCGAATAACCCCCAAATCAGCATGATGATTAAAGTACATGATCAGTAATTTAAACAAAGGTACATAGTTGATTATTGTTGGAAAAAAAAGACAAAATACAGAGGATAATATTATAATAAATAGTGATAAATCATTTAAGAAAGGTTAAATAGAAAGAAAAATTCATTTGGAGACTGGCACAAAAGTAGCACTGGGTCTTTTGGGGTTAACTTGTCTGAAAAAAAAAAAAAAGAATCCAAAAAGTACATTTATCATAAGTAGACAAAATGAACTTGCTATCTGTAAAGGATGCCACTCATAAAATGGGATTAAAAAAATGTAGATGATATTTTTCCAAAGTTGGGCCCCAAAGGGTACAATCAGTACCAATTTTCTGAATTTTTTATTGTATTGTATTTTATTTTATTTTATTTTTTACATACATGCAGTTGCGGAAAAAATTATTAGACCATCAAGTCATCAAAAACAATAGTTACGTAATCCAGTACTAAACAGACTAGAGAAGCACTCGGAGAGCGCGGACCTTCGCCAAGGCAGTGTTTGTACTTTCATCCACTAGATGGCGCTGAATGTACGGATCACCACCAAAATCTAATCATCTGT
>JAQQZY010000028.1:11348484-11359569 GCA_030068375.1 Ostorhinchus rueppellii | reverse complement strand
CCCTAAGCAGCTGGGATAGGCTCCATGCGACCCCCGTGACCCTAATGAGGATTAAGCGGGAATAGAAGATGAATGAATTTACTGATCATGAGGATGTTCATTAAAGCTCAAATTAAAGTTTGGGGTTATTATATTAAAAACAGAGAAAACTGAGGAAAAAGTGACTTTCTCAGTCAAATCTATCATAACCTGAACATAAACCCACTCTGTCCATCCACTGTCATTGATACAACTCCATTGGTTTTACTGGTAAATCAAAGTTGTTCCAATTTTGTAGACTACTTTGACTGTGTTTGTTCATTTTCTTGCCTATTTCCTCCATGCTATTTATGACTGTGAATTTTCTGTCAGTGTTTCCACGTTCACTACAAAGCCTCTGAATGTCCCGGTGGGTCATATCTGATGACCATGAAAAGATGACAAACTGTATTTTACACCAATTATTTACATGTGTTGATTAGTGGATCAGCAGGTATTAAACAGTTTAGGTCAGTAGATGGTTTTAGTCAGTGATGCATATTTGAGTCTTTATGGGTTTAACATGTAAAAATGTTTCCTTTTCTAAAACTTCACAGGAACCTTAGAATGCCAAACAAAGAAGCTGTCATCATCAAATGTAGCAGTTCTCTCTGTGTGTGTGTGTGTGTGTGTAAACCTCACATCCACATGGGCTTGTGCTCTTAAACGTCGTTTCCAGTGGGAAGTTCCATATTAATTTGTGTGAAGCCTGGCTGCCTTTGCAGGTTATTTGAGTTATCCCTTCCTCCAGCCCCTAAAACAGAACAGACAGGCAGAGAATTGCGAATAACGCAAAGATCAGACATTGTTTTGGAAGTCATGCATACCCGTGAAACGATTTCCATCCTTTAGAAGTTCACTATTTTGCCACTTTGTTGAACCTTTGCTGGTGAAAATCTGGTTACTCACCGACGTGGGAGTCCAGTCATGTCCGTAGACAAAACAGTATTTGCAGTATAAGTTATCATGTTCTGGAAACTGGAATACAACAACAAATATCAAGTCAACGCCTTATAATGTAGGTTTAATAATGAAAGTGTAATAATGAAAAACTAATGACACAAATTCACCGCTGCTAATGCTAGCAGAAGTTAGCCGATAAGCTAACTACTCACGTTGGCTCCTTCAATTTGTCCGTTCACCGTCAGCAGAAACACTGAAGGGTTACTTGTAGCCATTGTGGCTTAAAAAGGGTAAATTAAGCCTAAATGCGTCTTAGTTTAAGCATAAATCTCCTCCATAACAGTGAAAATGCTACGATAACTTCCTATCTTTGATGCTACTTATTGTCCGTTGCTAGGGCGACGCTTGCTCCTCCCTACGGCTGCCTGCGGGGTCCAAAATAGACGGAAACGCTTTAGCAAAGCAAGTGAAAATACAAAGGCTACGAACCCGCAAGAGGGAGCCACAGGACAAAATAAATATTAACACAGTTCATGCTTATGTGGAAATAAGATGTATTCACCTGCCACTGCCACTGACTTCAGCTTTTTGTCAGCGTTGTCACAAATTGGGGAAATATTTCTGAATTTACACAAACGAGGCTGAAGAAATGCAAAAGATGTACATGAAAACGTCAAAAAAAGGAACAAACATTAAACATACTACTACTATTCTATTTATAAAGTACATTTCACGCACAAGGCAGACTCAGTGTGTTCCACAGCAGGTATATAATATACCTACATTCATTCATGTATTTATTTATTTCCTGAACCTGCTTTATCCTCACTAGGGTCACAGAGGTCACATGGAGCCTATCCCAGCTACTTATGGGCAAAGGTGGGGTACACCCTGGACACGTCACCAGTTTATCACAGGACTGACATATAGAGACAAACAATCACTCTCACATTCACACCTACACCTACTGATAATAATAATAATAATAATAATAATAATAATAATAATAATAATAAAAATTATTATTATTATTATTATTATTATTATTATTATTATTATTATAATGTCACCTTAAATTTATTCTATTTTAATTTTCTGTTTTCTATTTGGATATATTGTTGGAGTATAAACCTCATCCTGACTGTGTTTCCATAATGAAATCCATGGGATTCAGTCAAAATGCTGTACTAAACACATCTTGTATTGAAATATCCCAGAGGGCCATATTGCCTGTGAGAGGGAATGGTCCGTAAAGATTTTAAGCTCAAAACAACATATACTTTGAGTTAATTACTGAGCTCCATACCCATTAGCCACCATTGTTCCGATAATTAGATAGGTTTTCATTTTTGTGTGGAAAATCAGCAGTTACTAGCAGCTCTGTCACACATAGCAAAGGCAAACCATAATTTTCCCCTTCTGCCTGGTTCCCTGTGTGCACACCCGCACACCCACACCTCCCTCTCTGTCTGTCTGTCTGTGTGTGTGTGATAGGCTGCTGTGTGTCCTGCTGTCTGACAGCTTTGGGCCCCCCCTGAGTCTCTGACCTTTATTACTGCCTAAGCAGCAGCCCTCCTTCTATCCTCCATCCTTTTACTTCAGTGTGTGTCTCCCCCCCCTCCCAAAAGCCTGACACTTCCTGTTCTTCACATAATCCTGCCCCTTAACGCCCCCCGTTCTCCCTCCATTATGTATTCGAGGAAGCTGTGACTTGTCATTAGTAAACAGGCCACTGAGTCAGCAGACAGACATCAAACATCCAAGCTGTGGCTGAGATTTTCATAGAAACACTTTTATGACACTGTTACTAAGCGCGTATAGTGAATGTAGAGACCCGGTCTGGAAAAGTTGTGGATCTGCTTTGTTCAATTTACCAAGAAAAGACAGCGCGAAAACTCATGTACGCAGTTACCTGCAAAGTGAGATCAAATGTAAAATCTAAATGTGTTTCAGTTTGAGGTGTTAAACTGTGGATTACACTTAAAGATGAACTGAAAGGATTTAGTTCTCTGGTGGGGTTTGAGAGAACTTTAATTAATTTAATTAGTTATGTCATTTTATTTTTCTCTTGTTGATCATGTGTTATTTCGTGGAAAGGTTGGGATAGGCAATGATAGGCCTTGTGCTTTAACCGTTTTCTGTTTTCAGTTATTGATTGTGATAACATGTGAAACTAGAGAAGCACTCAGAGAGCGCAGACTGCCAAGGTCGTCTTTGTACTATTTTTTTTAGAGTTTGTACTTTCCTCCACTAGATGGGGCTGAATGACCTCATATGCAGATCTGTGCCACCTTGCCCTATATCACAATGATAAAGAATCCTTTAAAAAAAATTCCTGGATCCAGAGGGTGATCCAGATCGCTTCCAAAATGTAATCATCTCTACCCAGAGCGGAAATATCCTGAAAATTTCATCCAACTCTGTCCATAACTTTTTAAGTTATGTTGCTAACAAATAAACAAACAAACCCACAAACCCTGGCAAAAACATAACCTCCTTGGTGGAGGTAATGATCCTTTATTGCACAGGTGTCAAACATGCGGCCCAGGGCCAAAAGCAGCCCGCCAAAGGGTCCAATCTGTCCAGTGGGATGAATTAGTGAAATCCAAAAATGGCACTTTAATTTGGTTCACTCAACTCACTTTTTTTGGTGTCACACACTGAAGAAGAAATTATTAAGTTGATTCAATGCTTTACTTTTTACAGTGTACATTTGAGTCACTATTACACAAAAATAAATCAAAGAATGTTGGTTTGCTGTTTTTTCCAAGATTAAGTCCTGGGTCAAAATGTGAAATTCTGACAATTAATGAGAGAATGGGTTTAACTCAAAAGGAAAGTTTGTCTCAGAGCTACAGGTCTACTACAAAGTATTGTCTGCACATTAAAATACATTCACTTTACAAGTTATTTCTAATGGGAGATTCATAAATCTGTTGTATAAATGTATATAAACCAAAATCATATACATTTAAAACATCAGCTAACCAGCACTTTTATATTTGTTTTCCAGTTTATCTTATTAAAGTATGTAAGATTTAGTTTATTTAATGTCTGAGCCAGATCATTTCAATAAATAAATAAAAAATAAATGAAAATTGTAGACCAGTGTATTTTCCCATATGATACAAATATAGCCAAACATACACTGTAAACAGTAAAACTTGAATCAACTAATTTTTTTTCTTCAATAGGTCACACATAAAAACATTAGTTAAGTGAACCAAATTAAATTATATTGAATATAATTTAATGTTATTTAATTTGGTTCACTCAACTAATTTTTTTATGTGTGACCTATTGAAGAAAAAAATTTAAGTTGATTCAAGTTTTAATTTTTTACAGTGTACAACCAACAATTATACTCAAACGAAAGATGAACATGAGAAAAGACACATCTAAACTGGTGTTGTGAGGTTCCCTTTAGCTGTTTACTTCATTCTTTTTATCTTATAGTTGCTGACAGTGAGTTTCCTCTTGTATTCCACAGTGACTTGAAGGTCCCACTGAAGAAAATTGATTTGTTTTGGTTGTGTTTTTGGACGCTGTTCGGCCAAGCTGGCCTGTTAATGTGGAGACTTTCAATTTGGCAAGATTTATAGAAGATGCCTGGCCAGAGACACAGGACACACTATCTGATATAACAGGAGGAATTTTATGAATCAAGGGAGTGGGGCGGTACTCACTTCTGAGATTAAAGTCATAAATTTTGAAGAAAAAAAAAACAAAAAAACAGGAGAACCCCCCACAAATTATGAGAAAATAATTATATGAGTTTTAATTATATGAAACTGTGCTATATAAAATATAATACATATAATACAATATATAAAATAATACAACTGAAGTCAACATATTTATACAGGAAACAACCCAGTGTAACAAATAAATAGTATAAGTAGTAAATAATACATAATAGGGAAATAATAACAACATTCATTTGATTGCATTAGTATCAGAGGGCACATCTGACACTACAGAAAAAAATACATCCAAGTTACTAATCACTATCAATGTTCCATCCCCCTACTAGTTATTATTTTCAAAATATTACATTTTCTGTGGGTTTTTTTTTTTCTCTCGTGTTTTTTTTTTTTTTTTTTTGTTAACAAATCACCCAGAATCTCAATAATTAAACTGACATTTAAATGGTTAAAATCCTGAATATTGTTGAGTGTTTGGTAGTTTTGATCAGGAAGTTGTTTAAGAGGTTTATAATGAAAAAAATTAAATGAAAATAAATAATAATAATGTTGATGTATAAATGATTTTATAGCTTTTATTTTTGTGTGGACATTTTTCCCATGAAAGTAACCAGTGGGTTATACACTTGAGGAGAACATAAAGGTAAAGAGGTGAACTTTCTTTACATTAAAAGATATTTCACAGTATGCTTCATTAATTGTATACAGTATACATAACATAACATATTGCAATTTTCTTGATTTGTAAAATTATATATTAACCCATAAAGACCCAAACATCCACTGTCGACCAAAACTATCTAACCTGTTTAACACCTGTTGTCCATTAATCCTATTAATACATTGTAAATAATTGGTGTAAAATACACTTTATCATCTTTTCGTGGTCATCAGATATGCCCCATTTGGATGTTCAGAGGCTCCGTAGTTACCATGGAAACACCGTCATCTTCTACAACACTGAATCACCAGTAAAATTGCAAAAAAAAAAAAATAACGTAAAGAAAAATAAGCAAAAAATTAACTAAAATAAAGTAAAAAGAATAAAATAAACAAAAAAATGAACAAAAATAGTCAAAGTAATCAATAAATCAACAAAAAATAAGTAACATGAACAAAGTCACAAACTGAGAAAAACTGATGAAAAAAACACAATAGGCCAAAAAAAAATGAACAAAACAAAGTAAAATGAATAAAAAAAATGAAAACAAAAAAAAAAAAAAAAAAATTCACAAAATAATAAATAGCATGGAGGAAATAAGCAAGAATGAACAAAAACAGCCACAGTAGTCAATAAAATTGCAACAACACTGACTCACCAGTAAAACCCATGGAGTTGGATCAGCGACAGTGGATGGACACACTGGGTTTATGTTCAGTTAATGGTATCGTCACTGAAAAAGTTACTTTTTCTTCAGTTTTCTCTGTTTTTGATGTAATAACTGTCAACTTTACTCTGAGCTTTTACAAAAATCTATATGATCAATTAATTAGATATAGGAAAAAAAACCAAAAAAGCCAAATAAAGAGGACAATACTATGGAGTATAATATTATGATAAATAACGGGAAATGATTTAATGAAGGTTAAATAGAAAGGAAAACTCCATTTGGGTACGACCACAGAAGTAGCACTAGGTCTTTATGAGTTACACAGAAAAACCTTCCATGTATATGTGGCACGATTCAATTTCATCATTAACTGTGGTTTTTTTGTTGTTTTTTTTCTGAAGGTCGCCTGGGGTCGTATCAGAAGGCTTGGGTTTTTGCTTGTATTTCAGCCCCAGAAAGGTGAAGGACACTCTAAGACACGACTAATCAATCCAGATCTATATGTACTATAGCTTCTCCCATTGACATTTCACCTCCTTTGCCCTCTTCTATCTCGCTCCACCACCTTTTATGTCCTTCTCGTCCTCGTATCCCTCTTTTCTCTCCTCCTCTTTCATCCTTCCTCCTCCCTCGGTCTTGTTTCCATTTTCCATCAGCTCCTGTTTTGCTTTTTCTCTCCAGTATGTGCCAGTTTTCCACCCACTGTCTGCAGATCCTGCTCATGTTCTCCCTCTCCTCTTCTTCATCCTTCCTATTTTCCTCCCCTTTTTCCCTCTGTCATTCTTTTCATCCTCCTCTTCTCCATACCTTCTTGCCCTTATTTCTCTTCATCCTTCATTTGACCCCTTCTGTTCCTGCTTCATGTCCTTCTTCCTGCCAAATGCCTGATTTAGAGTCCGACAGCCTCGCAACTGGCGACCCCATTTCGAGTCACCGCGGAGTGGCCGGTCCAAAGGGGTCATCAGGTCCACATGAGATCTCATATGCAGAATTTGTTTAACCTAAATATCATAAATTTGTCAGATGGAGTATTGGGTGCACCTTCTATAAACCACATGTGAAAAACCATAAGCCCACACATCACCCATCCTTCTTGGGGTTTTTCTATATGCTCCAAGTGCTTATTTAGTGGAAATTTCCATCAAGTATGGAGAGCTTGAAAAAGGATAAATGTTGTTTTTCTATCCCAGCGAGTATTAGAGCATGATTGGTTACATATAGTAGCGCCTTTCACCGGTTGCTACATGATTGAAAGTGACTCTTTATGTTGCCTCTACATCTTCTTTATGGAACACATTTTAAGTCATATACTGCACGATGACTCGTTGCCTGGAGGCAGCAGAAGCAGTAGCTTTGAGAAAACATCTCGCTGAAGTGCCCTTCACAGGTATGCACCAAGTGTGATTCACCCACAAAAAAAAAAAAAAAAAAAGAAGAAAAAACTGGAGGGGGAGAGAAATACTGAGAAACAGCAGCTTCCTGTTGTAGCTTTAACCTTTTCATGCGTGAATTATGACAACCTTAGTCTAAATATTTTTTCTTGAGTGTTTTTATTCCTCTTTATGCATGAAAAAAACAATTTGATCAAGTTTTTGTTTTTTTTTTTTTTTAAGTTGCAAAAATGTCCACTCAGCCGGACACCGTGCTTTTAATTTTTGAAACAAAGAAACATGTATTAAAAACCTAATATCAGAAAGTGATATGGAAAACTGCACAAAAACACCATTTTTAATGCTGCTTTTCCTACATTTTAACATACTCTAATACTAGCAATGCTATGGAAGCCTGTTTCCGCCAGTGGAAAAAAAAAAAAAAAGATAAAAAGTCATAAAAGTACTGACAGAGAAACAGGTCCATGAACGCCTCGCTGGTCCAGCGACACAAATGATGCTATCCCATGTTTGAAAGGTTGCTATTACAGGTGACTTCATGAGTGCATGATACAGCTTTGAAATATTAAATTAGTTCATTGTTGCAAAGCTATATCAAAGCTATATCATGCACTCATGAAGTCACTTATAATAGTAACCTTACAAACACGGGCTAGCATCATTAGCTGGACCAGCGAGGTGTTCATGGACCCATTTCTCTGTGGGTACAACTGAAGCTCATGCAAATTTTCTCTCTCGTAATTACGACTTTTTAATCTCGTAATTATGAGTTCTTTTTCTCATAGTCATGACTTTTTATCTCATAATTATGACTTTTTAATCTCATCTTTTTTTTCCACTGGTGGAAACGGGCTTCCATACGATTCACTTCATGGAGATAAAACGCAAAAATAAAAAAAGTGTTGTTCGTTGATTTACACTAAAACACGTCACTGCAGATCAGCTTTATTAAGAACAGCATATTTACAGTAAAAGTATGAATTGCAGTGTATGGGATGGTGCATAAATGTCCACTGTGTTGGCTGATATGGAACTAAAATAATAAAAACCATGAATATATAATAGAAGAGCTGTAGAGTAACTGTCCACTGTAGTGACCAGAATGCATGAAAGGGTTAACACATACAGTCAGCATACAGATTGTCTCTGCTTACTAACAAACAGTCACAAAATATTATGGATGACAAGCGTAATTCAGTGAGTCATATTTAGATCATTTTTAAATACGTAGGTGCACGTGCAAGCACATGGTTCAGAGAAGTGGGAGATGCTGATGGAGGTTAATATCTCAGTCTGTGTGTGAGTAATGGTCCATGACCACTGGTTCAGTAGCTTTGGTCCTGAGGAGTCCCCAACAGTTAACCCAGTGCCAGGGTGGGTATACAACACACACACACACACACACACACACACACACACACACACACACACACACACACACACACACACGGACGAAAACAGAAATAAATGTGAGAGGGGAGGAAAGGAAGAAATAGGAAGAAAAGGAGCTGTGGGAGACAATAATAAGGACACAAAGTGAAGAGGAGGATGTGAAAGACAGTAAATATAATAAATACAATCATGTGACTGTTTTGTTTGAAGGCTTTACTGTGAGATATTTTAACCCTCTAACCCCTGACGTGTCTGTGGTGAGTGTTCTGAATGTAAGATTAAAATGTAAATATTCAGGAAAACTCAACCATTAGTTCAGTAAGAAAAAAATGTAAAAAAAAAACCCAAAAAAATAATAAAAAAAAAATGCTCATAGAATGGACCTTGGGCTTTCTATAGACATCTGAGCATGCTCAGTGCACCTGCGCCAAAACACAGAGCAGTGAGTCAGACCGATGACTATAAAAATAGCCTTTTGTGCTTTTTCTTTTTTTTTTTTCATCATTTTTGTTGTTTTTACTTTTGCTCAGTGTTGTCATGATTTTCTTTTTCCTTTTTTTTTTTTTAACTGTATTTTACGAAGTTTTGATTTAGTGCCAAAAAGCAGCTGGACTAAAAAAAACAAAAAACAAAAAAAAAAACAGTCCCAAAACAAAAACTACTGTATCAAAATTCAAATCCTTGTTGCTGTTCGGTGTGTTCCAGTTCACAGTTCATGTTCAACACCCTAAACCTCTTATTGACGTACATTCTGAGTGCCTTATTTCATAAAAATCTGTCAAACTTCAATTCCTCTGTATCTCTTTTCAGTTTTTCCACCTGTTTTGACCCTAAAACAAAACCACAGAAGAAAAGGAACACAAGCACATACTCACAGCAGCTTTTATGACACAAATTCACAGCAGCACATTTAACTGGAACGATTTCTCAGGGGTTAAAGGGTTAGGAATATGATTAGCATTTATTGACAGTTTTTAATCAATTATTGATTACTGAGGGTATAATACAAGTACTAGAAGGATCTATATGAACTAAATGTTGGTTGCAGTCCTTTGAGAGATAAGAGGAGCTGTCTCTCCATCTTGACAGGCTCTGATCATTTGGCAGTATAACATTTTCTGAATGTTTTTGATTGGTTCTCTTCCAATCAAATCAATGAGCATCACCCTAAGAAACCGGAGTCTGCCAAGATGTGACTGACTGACCACGCCGAGGCCTGTTGCCATGGAGGATGTCTTTTAGTGTTGGATGTTCATTCAACAATATTTCCCTTCTGGAATCATTAAAAAAAAAAAAAAAAAAAAAAGGCCATATCCTTCAGCCGTTTTTATGGATCTGCTTAGAAACTTAAGAGCTTTGTCCTTGGTCTGTGCACTCCACTGCAGCCAAGTTTCACCAAAAGCAGGTCAGTAGGTTTTGCGTAATCCTGAGGACAGACACACAGACGGATGTGATCACAAATCCTGCATGGAAGTCACACAGGGTCGTTTTATGCTTATTTTAACCCATAAAGACCCAGTGTCATTTTTGTGGCAGCCCCAAAATGAATTTTTCTCTATCCCTACCTTTTTTCATTTATTTACCACCATTTTTTAAAAAAATATCATCCTCTGTATTTTGCATCGTTCAATGAAAAATCATGTATTTTCCTAAATGTAATGAACAGATGATATAGATGTTCAAGAAAATTCAGAGTAAATTCACAGTTAATTATATCAAAGTAGAGAAAAATTAAGAAAAAGTTACTTTTGAAGCAAGGATATCAGTAGACGCTTTTCAATTGACCCTCAAATATCACAAATATAACTCACTTTTTGATTAAAAGTTTTTGTGCTGGGAAGAGGTGGTTTTTCAATCATTGCAAAATCGGTATATTAAGCTAAACTGCAATGGAAAGACCTTTTCTCACAAAAAAATACATGTTGATGGACGCTACAAGGGAAGAGTTTTAACAGAAGCTGTGTGGTATGTGAGGACGCACCAGGAAACTGAGCAATTTTATAATTTAGTATTAGTACAAGATAGAGGGGTAATAAATAATAATAATGATGATAATGAATATATCTCTAAATCAACACTATATTTACATTTGTCGCCATCTTTATGGAATGACTTCTCATGTCAGCTCACGATAAATACATCAAAAATATCACATTTGTAATTTAATGGAAAAACTGACATTACACACTTCTGTTTTTTCGACATTTAGTAAATATCAGTCAAGTTTTACACACAAGTCTAATGGAAAAGCAACTAAAAACTGAATGTAAAAACAAGCGTGTCCATCCACTGTCATTGATCCAACTCCATGGGTTTTACTGGTGAATCAATGTTGTAGAAGATGAC
>JAQQZY010000028.1:11315535-11330718 GCA_030068375.1 Ostorhinchus rueppellii | reverse complement strand
AGCGACAGTACTCAAAACAGGAAGAGGCACGAAGACGAAAATGAGACAGATTAAAAAAGTTTCAACACGACCATGACATCATTGATCGGATCAATGATTTATGACATGACGGCCGTTCACGAACATTTCAAAAAAAGCCAAATATCGGCCGATCCGATATAGCTGATATGATCAGTGTAAAGCCTATTTAATTCTGTTGGAAAATGGGTCGGACGCTGGTTTAAATATGACGGATACGGGCGGTTGCGGTTTGTTAAAATTAGAACCGTGCAGGACTCTGCGCCACACCTCTGTTTAGTCACATCCACCTTTGTGTGTGTTTAATAAGGGCTGTAGTTTAATGGAAAATAACAGGGAGCGCTACATAATGATACAGGGCTGCTTTCTACTTCCTCTGTGGTTGAGTGGATGGCAAGTGGTTTTGACACCTGGAAACTGAGTCTGGAAACCCATGGGGAACATGAAAGTTTCATGATTTTTTTCTTGCAGGTTGACCTGTACTCAAATATTAGAGTTATAGGCTGATGGCATGCCAACACACTTATTATCAGCTGAATGAAACATCCAAAAATGTAGCTGTGCGTCAGATTAATGATTCATAACTTCATAAACATTCATATTCTCTTGCGCTTTGTTTAGCATAAGCTGCCGGCGTACACTACACATATTCATTACATGGTCACTTGTCACATTAGGTATTTATAGCATCTTAAATTCTTGCCTTCTCATGGCTGAGTAACATGACAAACTACGCACTCTTATTCTGATAAGTACAGACACAACTCATAAGATGCAGCTCCGTCAAATAAAACAGTTGGAGTGTTGTGTATGAGCCTGGCAAAGAACTGAAACTGATGCATCTATGTCCTCTAGGAAAAGCCTGAAAAAAAACTAGAGCCATTTCTGGATCACCCAAAGGTGACGGTATTCGGCTATCAATCCTACGGAAACAATGATCACTCTTTGTGTGTTTATATCGGAGTTTGGCAGCGCACTCTGTCAATGTAGCTCAAGTGTCAGAACCCATCCTGGGAAATTTAGGCATGGTGTAGTGAAGCGTCCCAGATGTGGTGTTGGATGTGATCCTTAATGCAACGCTGCACAAGAAAAAATGATCAATTCTTCTAGTGTCTGTTACTTTGTTTCCTTACAAGAGCAGGCGCTCTATACTTCGGACAGATCCGGGTGTAACTGAGCTGATATGGTGTCTTCCAGGTGTGGCCGCCATGTGGCTATGTCAGAAACACATAAGGAACATACAGAAGTAATGAAATGGAATGGGTTGGAGGTAGACCTAAGGCAGTGTCCCGACATTCAAAAACATTTTAAAAAGGGATGTTTTTTTTTTCCAAGGCTCAAGGAAGGGTGTGAACATTATTGGATTGTCAGGTTGTTCTAATTGTAGGGTGTGTGTGTATATACACGAGGATGCAGATGTGGGTTGGTGTACACGTGTAGATATAAATTGGAGTGTACAGGCCACAGTTTCAGGCCAGCATTTCATAAAAGGGCAAGTGCAATATTTTGTTTGTTTGTGTGTGTGTGTGTACGTGGATGTGTAAAATAACTACCTCTTCCTTCTTGCAGTGGATAGTATTTTATTCTAGCTTACTGTGCTTTTCTATTTATTGTATTTATTGTCTCCTGGGTTTTTAAACAGTTCTAATAGGGTTTTTATGTTACATATCGTCTATACATGCATAAGTCTTTAGTTTTTTTTAATATAATTTTATGGTTGTCTTATGGTGTTGTTTTATCTGATCCTGAGAGTGACCACACAAAAATTCTTATGATATACACTAATGGCAATAAACTTCTTGAAACTTGAAAACACGTTTGTAGGGGTGTGTCTGAGGACTTGAATCAGGGGGGTAGGCCTAGATAGGAGTTGGCTTCTTCCTACTCCCTTTCAGGCACAACAATTGTTCTTTTTTTCTGTAATTCTATTTTTTTTTTTGTTTTATTTCATTATCATTATTATTTTTCCCTATGTGTTGTATTGTTTGTATCTGAAATAAACTAAAAGAAAGAAACCCAACCCCCCAAACCCTCCACCCCTAAGTTGTTCTTGTCTGAGTCAAAAATTCTGTTGTCCTTTTAACATCTGTTTATATGTATCTGTGCCATATTGTCATATGTCTAGGTATTTTTGTATATGTCACTTGTTATGCGTTGTCTGCTAATGTTGTATGCATAAATTTGGGTGTGTCTCTTTGTGCAAATAAAAAGTTTAAAGAAAGAAAGATGCAAAAATTAGAATGCTTTGTATTTGGAGGTTAGCAGGTCTTCATTGCTCGTCTCCAGACTTCAAAGTGTCGCTGCGTGTCTTAACTGGCCCTCGTAAACACGAGCGAGCACATTTCTCCAATTTTAGCATCGCTCCATTTGCTCCCTGTCCATTTTAGAAGTCAGTTTAAAATACTTTTATTTGTTTTTAAATCCCTCCATGGTTTTGCACCGCCCTACCTCTCTGAGCTCCTTCACGCATATATTCCCAGTCTCTCGCTCAGATCAGCTGATCAGATACTTCTGAAGGTGCCCAGAACAAGGTCCAAGCTCTGAGGAGATCGGGCTTTTGCTGCTGCTGATCCCAGACTGTGGAACAACCTGCCTCTGCAGATCAATCAGACGTCCTCTGTCTGTTTTTAAATCTCTTAACACCCACCTGTTCTCCTTGGCCTTTTAACCTGTGCAATGTTGATATTTTGTTCTGTTTTATATTTTAACTTGTTTTTTTTTTTTTGTGCTTTTAATCTTGTGTACTATACAGCACTTTGGTCTACTGTGTGTTTTATAAATAAAGTTGGATTGGGAGTGCTAATTTTTTTTTTTTTTTTTTAAGATTTTGCAGTAATTGTTGAAGGACTAGAGCAGGAGTGTCAAACGCACTTTAGTTCAGGGGCCACATACATGTAATGGAAATGCCATTTGGTTTGAAGCATGACACGTCTTTTGCCGTGCGTGGACACCAAACTGAGCATGTGCACTTTATCAAGCTAGACTACCTCCAGCCATCTACAATGTTGGGTAGAAGCAGTACATGCATTTTATATCTGCCACTGTTTTGTTTTTTAATCCCTCTACTTCATTTTATTTAATTAATAAATGTACATGGGCCATTTTTAATATTTTAAATCCTTGACACTTTGAATGATTTTGGCAAAAGTCAGACTGTTGAGCAAGATGGTACAGTGTAGTGAATTGCGGTACTATTTTGAAATGTTTCCTTTTTGGTTTGCAGTGTTTTGTTTCTTTGATATTTATTTGTGTGTATTATTATTTCCCGTTTTAAATAGCACTGAATTTTTATCTACATTTTACTGAACTGCGTATTGCCTATTTATCAAGTGCTTTTAAAATGCTTTAATTGTTTAATAAATTCATTAAACTTATTTCCAGCTTCAGCCCAGTTTATTCTGGCACCTGCATTTTATAGATACAACAAAAAGACCAGAGTTACTGCAGTGAACACATGATTATTGACCTACTGTAGATACATGCTCATAATATTACAGCACTACTCCTTTAAATAGTGATGATCACTGAACATATAAGGCTGAAATGATCTAGACAATTGGGCGGCTGTGGCTCAGTTAGTAGAGCAGGTCGTCAAATGACCAAAAGCTTGATGGTTCGAATCCTAGCTCCGACTGGCCCCATGCCGAAGTGTCCTTGAGCAAGACAGTGAACCCTAAATTGCTTCCTGTAGGCTTTGCCTCCTCCTCTTCACCCCACCCATCGAAACCACGCCTCCACGATTCACCAAAAACAAAGTTTGATTGACTTCTCAGGAACCAATACGGAACCAAAACCAGTTCGTCGCGATTGGTTGGTGTTTTTCGTTGATTTTACACTGAAGAGTGAACCAAAATTTTTCGTTTTTTTTCCAAACCTTCTATTTTATTGCTCACAATGCGACTGTGGGGGAGATTTTTAAGCCAAATGGTAAAATATGTACCAAAAAAGATCTCCCACCCCACCTTTAAATAATATACACAATACAGCGTTCTCCCCAGAAATTTATAGTATCCTGGCACCGTCCGGGGTGGTGGGAGGTGTGTGTGTGTGTGTGTGTGTGTGGTGGTGGTGGTGGGGGGCACTGTGCGCCACTCCTCCTCAGTTACACAGGTCATGGTCACCGCCAATAACCTGATTGCGGTTATTCAATCATCTGGAAGTCCTTCATAAGCCTAGCTCAGCTGAAGCGGGGTTCTCATTCAAAAACATTCGCCCTGATTGGAGAAACCACTTGCCTTGTCTACTTCAACGAATCACATCGAGAGCAGCTCATGACGCAGATCGCGAGCCCCGGGGGGGTGGGGCATTCGGCAAGGGTACGGAAAATAACACAGCAGCATGTTGGAGGAATGCTGACAGTGTAGCAGTAGGAGCGAACAGCAGCTATGTCAGTAAACGTATCCCCATTGCCACAGGATGACTACGTCGCATCGTTGAGATCCCGCCCAGCAACTCTGATTGGCCGTACACATTTCAAGTTTTAGCTGAAGAGCGTTGTCAAAGAGCTTCCAGACCCCCGGGTGTACTCACGAAATTGGTGAAGTTGAGCAGAAACACCCGAGGGGTCTGCGCATTCGCCAGGCTACACCGCCAAGGGCACAACAAAAAAAAATGCAGAGATCATTCTCTGATCATATAACGTTCGTATAACGCTTGTGTTTTGTCATGGTTTGTGTCGTCTGGATGTAAACAGGAAGTGAGTTTGCATGCGGTCAGATCCCGACCAAGAAGAGTGCTTGATTTAATGAATTACATCATATTCAACCAATGGGAAGAAAGTCGCTTGCTAAAACCTCGCGATAGATGCAACTCTGTGAGATTTCAAAGGAAAAACATTATGGCGCTGGTAAACAGAGCACGTGCTTGCAAACCTGACAGATTTTGGTAGATTTTAGCAAAATTATGGGGGGGAAATTAAAAAAAAAAAAAAAACGCCCTCAATTTGAAAATGAGTATAGCGGCGCTGAGCTCGCAGTGTACTGGTGCAGAACCGTTGTTCCATTGTCTGGGGAGAACCCAACAATAACATAAATAATACCAACTTCAAACTTTTCTCCATATCTTGGAGTGAAAAAAAAGTAAAATTACCTTATGAAAATGTTTATAAAAGTATCCTTTTTTAAATAAATAAAAAAACATGAATTACATGAACAACCATAAAAACCTGGAATGTCTTAAGAAATATAAGTGCAATTTTAACAATATTCTGTCTCAGCTTCTCATTTACACATGTACTTTACAACCTGCAGATCAGAGTGGATCACACACAAAGACACAAAACATTTAGTAGCAGGGAGATTATTGGTAAAATTACACTTATTTTTCTTAAAACACTTCAGGTAGTTCATATTTGTTCAGGTTATTCAATGTTTTATGCATCGTCATAAAGTAATTTTAGTGTTTTACTGATCCGACCCATTTCAGATCAAATCGGTCTGTTCGGTATGTGGCCCCTGATTGTTAATATCGCATTTCACAGGCCCAATTGGACCTTTTGGCAGGCCTGTTTTGGCCCACAGGCTGTACGTTTGACACCTGACTCATTCTTACATTGTCTGATTGTGAAAATGTACAGCCCATACACACAATGAAACCATTTCTTTAAATTTCATCAGCCAAAAAGTGTGCCGCATATTACCTTAGGGCCATTTTTTCTATAGGTCTACACATGCCAGTATATGCTAAATAGCTGTATAATTTAATAAAGAAATGCAAGAAAATGTAAAATTATATGACCAAAAGTCAGGTTCCTGCAGAGTAGCTACCTAGAGGTGAATTATAGATGGAGGGTTTTTTTTATGAGACTACAGACAGATTTCTTTATCTTGTTTTAGATTGTACAGGTCACTGATCATGTCAGCTTTAGCTCAACCTGAGTCTGAAGGGTCTGACTGCGGCTGAATTTCAATAATATATACTTTAAGAAATCAAAAATTGCTCTAACATTACTCTACATTTACAAAGCCTTCGTTGTTGAGTGCTGATGTTGAAGACTACACCACCTCTTAAACATTTATTAGAAAAGTAATAATAAAAAAGTGATCCCATAGAGTTCATTATATTAATAAAGCACTAGTAGTTTAGTTTGCTTATTTCTGGCAGAATGGTTGCACAATGGTGATACAACCCATACAAAGGTGATAGGACTAATTCCTCCTTGTCATCGAATTTAATGTGATAAACAGCCGATGACGGAAATATTTAATTATGAATCTGACAGTGAAAGAAAGGAATGGTTAAACAAGCCTTTGCTTCTTTCTGTCCCTTCTCAGACTGTGTTCACGAATTGATTCTTATATACACACTCTTATTAGGGATGCACTGATACCACTGTTTTCCAGCCCGAGCACAAGTACTTGTATTTGAGTACTTGTCAATACCGAGTACTGATATGAGTACTTAACCATCCTATTACAGTTCTTAGTTCCTTCTGAAAACGTGTTTTATTGTCATCGTCATTCGTCATATTACGTTACAGCAGCGCACAAGAGTAGAAGTGCAAAACATTAAAAAAAAAGACAAATCAGAAACGCTACATATACTATTTACAGTTGTGTTAACATGTGTATTAACATGTTGAAACCGTTAAAAATTTAGTTTTGTTCATTTTTCTTGTAAATATACGTTTGTCTGATGCTGCCAGACCATTTGAAACACAAAAAAGATTTCTTTCTGCATGTTTAATGATAATATTTAAGACTGTTGAATTTTAAGGGTGTCTGAAAACTAGGGATGCACTGATACCCCTTTTTTTCCAGACCAAGTACAAGTACTTCCATTTGAATACTTGCCAATACAGAGTACCGATATGAGTATTTAATAATCCCATTGCAGTTCTTAGCTCTTTTTGAGGATGTGCTTTATTGTCGTTGTCATTAGTCTGACTGGAACAAAGTGCTGCTACTGACATTTAATGTCTTGCAATGAGCGTTTATCAATACATCCATCAGGGGGCGCTGCTCTTATTTAATCATACTGGACAAATACCACGAAGAAAAGTAAAGTTTTATGAGAAGAAGAAGAAAGTCAGTAATAACAAACATGGAGATGACAGAGGGAACACTAATGTGGATACTAATGTCGATACTGATGAGGATAGTTGTCAAAAACATGTCAGTAGTTTTCCATTAACTCACACAGTCACACTTTAAAAAGATCCACTACCTCCACAGTAGTTCCAGTGGTACTGCTTCTTCGCCTTATATCCAATCCAACTTTATTTATAAAGCACTTTAAAAACAACCACAGCGGACCAAAGGACCAGAACACTAGAAACACAATACAATTTAATAAAAGCATAAAAATATATATACATATACTATACAAGATAATATGATGATCGTTCTATGGCTCTGGGTACGTATCTGCTAGCTCTCAGAAAACAGACAGAATTACGTTGTGGAATGAGGGCGGACAATATGCTCCATCCGTATCCATCTGTGTTTTTAGAGTAACTTGCAGTCACCATTACTTTTATCAACATCGTTTATTTAAAAAAAACAAAAAAAAAAAAACTACACAGTGCTGACATTATTCCTCCACTGAGTACCTTCTACAATGTCATTCTGCCATCAAGTATGTTTGTATCGGAGTCCTTTTACTACACACACTCAGTATCGGACCAATACCCGATACTGGTATTGGGCAGCCCTCACAATTATGTTAAATGTATTGTATTTATTTACTTTTTCTGTAATTAATGACCATTGATGGGTGCATACGCCATTGACTTCTTGCTTTTATTGTTTGTTTGTTTTTTAAAGTTCTTTTTTACTTCAAAGTTTGACACAAACAAATAAAATAAATAACTAATAAAAGTAATAAAAATAGTCATTACATTTTAACAGTAGGAGCCATATGTTGTAAAATATATATATATATATATATAATAATAACCTGATATTGAGAAGGGATGAGCCTGTGATGTTTGTAGGAAGACTTTATTTTATTGTGAGGGAGTAAATGGTGTAATAGTGATAGTATACAAAAACATACAGAGAAGAGTGCAAGAGCTGAGGAAGATGCAGGCCTAACAGAGGTCTTCAGCCATTAGTTCATAACACTGAAGCACTGCAAGACTGGAATGTTGATTAAAAAAATGATATACAGAGGAGTGAAAGATGTCTGTTTGTCAGTAACACCCCGAGAAACTAAAGGAATATACTGTATGTGAAAGCATGTGCATAGAAACACACACAGAATCAGCTGTGTTTGTGTGTTAGAAATGTACAGAGCAGCAGGCTGGGTCCCACAGGCAATAAAATCTATATTTCAAGAGCTGCGGAGCTGGAGACTTCTGCCTGCTGCTTTGAAGACCAGCACTGGAGGAGGGTAGGGTTGGGGGGGGGGGGGGGGGGTAGAGGTAGGGGAAGGGGTAGGGGGTGATGGCGGTGGCGGTAGTCAAAGGGAGGTAGGAAGTACAGACCGAAGACTGGAGCGGAAGAGATGGAATAGAGTAGGAGGCTTAGGAATGTGACACATCTAATGAATAGAGATGGATAGGATGTAAAAAAAAAAAAAAAAAAAAAAAAAAACAACGAAAAAGGAAAAAAAAAAAACCGGGCTGATCATAATCACCAGATACACGGAGCAAGAACAAATGCGAGTGAAGCAAAATAGCGCTCCACAGGATAGATGGCATCAGACAGCGCCGCTCAGCAAATTAGAAATCAGATTAAATGGAAATGATGACGTCCTTATCAACTGTCTAAATACTCCCTTTGACACACACTCCACTTTTGCGAGGCCTTATATAGATTACACCCAAGATGCATGAGATTTATAACCTGTTCCGTTCTCTGCGTGTGTGCCTCCACATCCAGATCATTGTCCTAATAAAGTGTTTCAGAAGCTTCACGTCTCATCAGCCGTGTGACTTATTCCAAGCCGCATAAATAATCGCATGTGAGTAATGAGGATAAAAAAATATTGGGATTAGTGTAGCCTTTGATGTGGTGGAGTGATATCTAATTTCTTCCTTTTATGGTGAGTGTATCGCCTGCTGCATCAGTCATTTAGTGAAATGGCCTCCGTCCTCTGCATATGTGTTTATAAGGACTAAAAAAATTACGCTGATGCTGCAAAAAGGCCAGTGATAGATGTTTTAAGTGTGTGGTTAAAAGAGAAAAAAAAAAGTCCCCTACATAATATTTCACTGGATCATCTTGACATCTGTTCTCCCCTCACTGTATGTGTAGCCACCCTTGCAGACCTTGGCAGACAGTTATTAATAGAAGGTGAAGAAGAATCAGGAACAGACCGATTGATGGTTGAAGATGAGGTCTTGTTTTAGTTGCTTGTCTTCGTCCCTTCCCTCCTTTTAATAATACTTCTTTATTTTTTGTAGAACTGTAATGACATGAAATACAAAGAAATGCATGTATTACTATGTGTGCTGAATATTTCCACAGTAAACACTAGTTCACTTTCACCCATTCTTTTTAAACGCATGAATTAACAACCATACATGAATTAAACAGTGAAATATTCCCATAATAACAAACCCATAAAATAAGCATGTACATTATATGAACCATACGACGTGCTTAGCAAATGAAATTAACTTAAATATACAATAAGGTGCATAAGAAATGCAGTAATCTTGCACGGAACGTACACAGTAAAAAAAAAAAAAAAAAACATTTTTGTGAAATGCATTAACATGGCATATAATCTATTGAAATAAATCAATATACTATTGGTAATAATACGTACAAGTGTCTCCCAGAGTGCACAAATGCTTTGCTAGTGTAAGATGATTTATTTTTGCTTTGTTAATTTTATTTGTATAATGTAACTGGGTCTATATTGTTTCTGTTGTTGGGACTATTGTAAAGGATTGGCGGAAGGATACGGAGAAAGAGAAAAGGTCATGAGTTTGAATGAATTGAGTGCAGTTGGCGTTAAATACAGATTCTTCCTGTGGAGTTATGCCCTTTCCGTGTTGCTTCTTCATCCACGACTTCCTTATATTGAGTAACACATAAACTAACAAGTGTTACACTAGTGAAGGAAACGCAGCGATTGCTACCTAATAGCATTAGCATTAGCTTCGAACCGCGTACATACAAGCTAGCATTGACACAGACAGACTTAGCTCAAGTGTTAGCAGTGAACAGAACGCTTCTACCACAAAGTGAAAGCTTATTTGCGGCCTGTAAAAGATGCCAGCAACCATACTTCTAAGTTAATGACAAAATAAAAGTGAAACTAATACTTACAGATGTATATTCGCCCAGATTTGTCGACGGGAATGAAGGCTGTACATAGCATCAATAGCGTGGTAGAACAGAATGAAAACAGTACATAAGGTGCGTCTATAGATGGCGCCATTCAGCAACTGTAAGAGCAGAACAACATCCTTTATACCAGTGATTCTCGAAAGTGCTGAAAGTGGGTCACAAACCCGTTTTCAGTGGGTCACTAGCTTTTGTGTGGGAAGGTAATAATATTGAGAAATATACCCTATGCTTTATTTTTTATGGAGTTGAGCACTGTTCATTCAAACTCCCCAACAGTAGGTGGCGGTAATGCACTGTAAAGCTATTTAACACCAGACATTTCACAGGATTAAAGAAGTTTGTATTCATACAGTGAAACTCAGGTATGACACTCCATCAGATATGGTTTTACCTACACTGAGGACAAAAACTTCAGTTTGTTTAATGCTTGAATAAATGACTGCATGCACTTTTAATTTTTAACTGAGTGCACATGATTTGTTTTCACTTAAAATACATTTAATTTATAATCTTTATTTTGTCAGTAGTAATTTGTTACGCACGTAAACATGCACCACACCCCAAAATTTGTCTTCTGCCTTTAATCCATTACTAGATCATCATGCACCACACATGCTTACTGCTAGGAGCAGAGGGCTCGCCATATGGGGCACCCGGGGAGTTTAGATGCTTTGCTCAAGGGCACATTGGTCAACAACTTTCTGCCAGTCCAGGGAATTGAACCAGCGACCCTTGAGTTGACACTTTTCCACTGACCCTCAAATATCGCAAATGTAACTTGTGCATAAAAATTTACCTAATGGAAAAACAAAAATTTCGCAGAAACTCTTGTTTTTTGATTAAAAGTTTTTGCATTGGTAAGAGGTGGGGTTTTTTTTTATCATCATTATTATTGTTATTGTTTTTGTTTGATTGTATGTTGTTGCCTGTTTGTTTATTTGCTTTCACTATGTCTTGTCTAATAAAAAATAAAGAAAAACCAAAATTTCACCAAAACTCTTGTTTTTTTGATTAAAAGTTTTTGCATTGGTAAGAGGTGGGGTTTTTTTGGGTGTTGTGAAATTGGTATGCTCTGCAAAACTGCAATGGAAAGACTTGTGTTTGCAGCTAGAGTCATGTGAATTAAAAAAATTAAAAAAAATACAGATGTGGATGAACGTTACAACAAGTAAAGAAGAGTTTTTAAAAGAAACATGGTGTGGTATGTGTGGACACACCAGGAAACCAAATCGTTTTTCAAATTTAGTACAAAATAGAGGGGAAATATATAATAATAATGAATATATCTGTAAATAAACACTATATTTACATTCATTGCCATGTGTATGGAATGACTTCTCATGTCATCTCACGCTAATAAATAAACAAATCACCACATTTGTGATTTAATGGAAAAACTGACATTACGTGCTTCTGTTTTTTTTTGTTTTTTTTTTTACATTTAGCAAATATCAGTAAAGTTTTGCGCATTAGCAAAAGCGACTAGTCACAAGCCGACTCTCCAGCCATCCAGGCTGCCCCAAAAGGCACTGCTGGGATTTGAACCCAGGATCTCCTGTTTACGAGACAGGCGCTTTTAACCAACTAAGCCACAGTGCCACATATTCAGTGTGAAAGAGAACATTAGTATATTTACCATCACCGCCTGCTGGTCACTTTGTATGTTATTAAACTTATATTCTGTGTTTTCATATTGTGATATTTTGTATTATCACAGGTTCAAAACAAACCAGAGGTGGGTAATCTGGGTTCATCCAAAGTCCTGACATGTATTAGTTCTAGTTCAGTAAACAGGTTGGAACCAATACATGGCAGGAGTCAGACCTGATGAACCTGGGATTACCCACCTCTGAACCACACCTTTTTTTTTTTATTTCATGTATTTGAGAACTTTAACTTTTATCTATATGGGTCAAGGCTTGGCATTGAGGGGTGATAGTGGGTCTTGAATCCGGACCAGTTGAAATTACACAATGCTTATGCAAATTCAACAAATGCTATCACCCTATTTACGTCCATAGTTGTATACATTTTTGCTTGGATCTTGTATTAATGATGCGAGTTGGACCTCTGTGTGAACTCTCATCCAGCGCATCTCAAAGATTCCCACTGTGGTTCAGGTCAGAACCATGTGAAGATTAACACACTTTCTGCTGAGTTTGTGTTTTTACAGTACAGTAGGTGAAGTTTGTAGGCACGGTGTCATATCAGTGCAACAATAGCACAATACAGCTGACAACAATAACGGAGGAAAACCAGCAGCAACCAATGGACTGTACTGGGTGATGCCTGTTTAGCTCCGCCCTCTCTTTACTGTGCCATTTCCCCATGTACTTCTGACAGAAGCACACCAGGAAATAGTACAGCATGAGTCAGTAGTTTGGGCCCCTTTTACAATGGGAGCACACAAAATAACATACTGTACCGTACTGGCCTGAGCTGTAATCCATAGAAACACAATACATGAGGTCTCATGCTCCCTGAACCACTCTCTAATGCATTGTCCAGTCTTCATCCTCTGTATCAAACTTATGGTTGTTTAAGAAAATCATATTAGTCACTGCAGGAATAATCCCATTTAAGGATCGGATCTATTTACTGAGTTAAATACTATATGTAGGGTTGGATGGTCTCAGACAAAACTGTTATCATGATGATCTTATCTGCTGATATTCCATAACATAATCTAAAAAAATGATCTCTCTCAGTCCTCATATATTGTACTGGTGTCAAAGAGTCTCATATTTTTGGCATTTTTGCTTTATTTATTAGTTCTAGTGAAGATAGATTTAGATCCAGACTCAGATTCGGAATACTTTATTAATCCCGGAGGAAATCGTTGTTACAGTTGTTCCAAGGAAATAACAGAAAAAGGAGCAGGAAAGAAATGATGAGTGTTATTAAAATATATATACATGCAAAGCTCTAAATATACATACCCCCCCCCCCACACACACACACACACACACACACATATAAATATATATACCCATATGTACATATTAAAGAATTCTATTAAAACCCAGTTAGAGCAGCCATTTGTACAATATGCATGACACAAATATTATCATTGTACAAGAACTATACGTAGAGAATGACAAACAGCAAAGAACCCAGGTCTGCACAGTAAGGCTTCAGCCTATGAGATTTTTGCAAGACCAGCTGAAGCACCAGGGTGACCCCCAATATTGGTATTTTACCCCGCCCCCTGAAGGAGAGGAAAGGGATATTGTTTTGGGTTCGGTTTGTTTTTTGTTAACACTTTAGCAGCAAAACTATTGGTTGAATTCATACCAAATTGGGTTTATAGATAGTGACCCAGAATTGATTTGATTTGATTTTGGGAAAAGGAGGTGACATTTTTAATTAATTTTTAAAATCTGTTTTTTTCCTCCCATTTTCTTATATTGGGTGAAATTTCAAATTCCTATAAAAACATCCATTTTACGAGCCTGGCAGGCCAAACTATACATGAACTGTACAGTCTGGAATCGGACCATTGACAGAGATGAAGCCTGTGGGTGGAGTCAACCGTTGTCCTTCAAACTGTTCCTGCACGTAATAGGCCAGTTCTATGACCAATCAGAGCAACCGACAATGTGACGTATTCAGAGCTACAAGTGGAGCCAGCTGGTATATTAGACTTTTACCGTAGCCGGTTGGCAAAACAGCAAATCCATCCTTCTTTATAACGAATGACTTGAGTGCTTCTTTCTGCTCAACTTTCAAAGAAAAGCCCAAGTCTAACTCTAACAAAATTGACAACAAAAGCCGATTCAAACGAGTGCAGTTTGTTAGCCACATCCATCTTCGTTGCTCTCTATAGGCGTTTTTCCACTAGCCCTACACAGTTGGTGCCAGCCCAGCACAGCACGGTACAGCTCAGTTGAAAGGTTTTTCCACGGGCTCGGTCCCAACTACAATGTGGGCGGTCAAGATGAGAAAGTTTCCACAGCGTCATTTCCTCATTTCGGATGGTGCCGTCCAGATCTCGTACTTGTTCGTCTGCCAATTGAGTCAAAAAAGTGTTGACCATGGATTTATCTTCTGAGACATCTTCCAAAACATCCAAAATTGCTGGTGAAACTGCGGTCCTGCTCTGTCGCTGGTTTTTCAACAATGGCGGGTGTGTTGTTCAAGCAGAGTCGCACCAACCTTTCGTCAGAATGATTAACCAATCAGTGCCCTTCGCGTTGCTACGTCACCCTTATGGTGCCAGCGCTGCACGGAAGGAACCTCAATGAAGCAGGTACCAAGATCATCAGCTTTGGAAGTGTGCTGGTGCCCATGGAAAACTAAGGGAACCGAGCTGTGCCGTGCGGGGCTGACACTTAGAGAGCCAGTGGAACAGTGCCTTATGGTCGTTCTGCTATCTCGCCCTCGCACAGCCCTGTCTTCATCATGCAAAGGCCGCCCCAATGACTTGCTACACAGAGAGAGCGTTTTGCTCCTACCCTGTGATGCTAGACCACAAACTTGGCAAGAATATTTTCTGCTGCTATGTGGTCTAGATTTCTAGGCTACACTGGACACCCTTGACTGTTAAAATCATCAGAGTAATTTTTGCACTTTGTAAATTCATCCTACAGGCCAGATAGGAACCTTTGGCGGCCTGATTTTGGCCCACGGGCCACATGTTTGACACTCCTAGATTATATGGTCTGACAAGTAGCCCTGCTAATGAGCTCATGTAGTAGTAATTTCATGACTTTGACATTACTGTAATAAATATGACTATTACTATGTAGCTGAAATGACTCGGTGGTGTTTATTATTACGAGTGACACGGTGGTGCAGTGGTTAGCACTCGTGCCTCACAGCAAGAAGGTCCTGGGTTCGATTCCCACACTTGGGACCTTTCTGTGTGGAGTTTGCATGTTCTCCCCGTGTCTGCGTGGGTTTTCTCCGGGTACTCCGGTTTCCT
>JAQQZY010000028.1:11207996-11222467 GCA_030068375.1 Ostorhinchus rueppellii | reverse complement strand
AACAGAACAGAATAGAACAGAATAGAATAGAATAGAACAGAATAGAATAGAACAGAATAGAATAGAATAGAATAGAATAGAATATCCTTTATTGTTGTTGTACACTTGTTGCAATGAAATTATGCAGGACCCCCCCAGTGCAATACAAGATAAAAACATAATACACATAAATAAAACCATAAAAGGATGAAGATACTAAAAAAAAAAAAAAAAAAATTAAAAGACTATTTTAAAGTACCTCGAGCCATATTTATTCATATATTTACATGGTTATTTTGCTGTGTTGTTGTACTTTGTGTACAAAAGGATGTAGTATAGTGAGATTGCAGGTCATACATGTAGTTTTTTTTGTCTGTCTTTTGTCAAATAATGATTATTTCAAGAATCTGAAAGGCACTTTTTACTGACTGAAAGGCGCAGATGTTAGCTCCTTTGTTGGGATTGCACAAAAATAATGATCTGATGTTGGATGATTCAGGGACTGACCACGAAACGTTCTATTCACAACTAATAGAACATGAACATTTGAGCAGGATCTTAAACTGGAATGTCTGTAAAACATGAGTTTATTTATTTGTGTGTTTTTTGTACTATTAAAACCGGATTTTATAACTTTATTTATCCAAATCCTGCACTTTAAGTTTTTACAGAGGAATATTTTGTGATAAACAGGGTTCCTACAGGTTTCTCTAAGTTCCATTTAAGATATTTTTTAAGGCTTAGAACAAAATATATAGCCATTTCATGGCCATACTGGCAAAAATTCATGACTCCCAGAATGTAGGAATGTTTTATTTTACTCCAGCAGCTTGAATCACACTGTTCCAATTCATTTTTCTGCAAATTTAGCAATAATTGGTTCCCTATTTCGATATAAATTGTCAGGTTGGAACCGATGGAACTGGGTCGACTAGTGTTATTTTCTTTGCAGCTTGGACATTTAACAGACACATTGAAACACAATACATGGCAACGTAACTTAAGACCTACCATATGAAATCTAATACCTTTAAAGACTTTTTTAAGGTATTGAATGCAGATGTGGAATTTCAAGACTTTTAAGACTTTTTAAGACCCAGTGGGAACCCTGGATAAAGCATTAGATCCTGTTGTAATCAAATAAAAATGTTTAGTATTTATGTGGGGTTGTTTTTGGTGTAATTTGGTGTTTTTTTCAGGAAATAGTCTTAAACAAAAAAAAAGAAACAAAACAAAAAATCACCTTGTTAACGGTATTGTGATATTTTGCGATATATTGTATCGAATCACCAGAGTCTTTCCGATACGCACCCCTGTCCTTTACTGGTTTTTGTTGCCAAAATGACAACAGGTCTAGTTGAAGCTGTGGTCATTTGTAATAATTACAGAAGTCATATTTTATCTGAATCCTCTGCGAATGGGCCATGTCTGTAATTTGTAAAATGAGAATAACATCATAAATTACTGACCCTATTTCTGCAAACACAGAGCTCCTGTGGTGGTATTCGCCATCTCTGCAGTTTGGTGGGATATTCAGCATTTATTCCCCCTCTGCATATTTATTCAGCCTATTTCCTGGTCGAGGACGGTGGAGGCTGGACTAGTGACTATAAATCAGTTTTAAAAGTGTCTTAGAAGGACATTCAGGACTCTCATTGTATGAGATAACATGGATGTTCAGTGAAGGAGCCGACCTAAATCTTTCAGAAGACTGACATCTGAAAAGATGGATGGATCCCATGAATGACAGCTGCAGTTAGGGACATTTTTCTATCTTTCAACAGTTATCTGTGAGTGGTGAACCTGCCTCTGGTAATAACGTCAGTAAAGTTGTGTATAAAAACAGGGTTTCCTTATCCTATGTGAATGGACCACATGAAAAACACACATGGGGGGGGGGTTAAAGTCCAAAGCACCAGATGTCCACAGGTTATACTGGTCCTGGGTAAATAAGGCTAATATTGGATTTTATGCAGTTGAAATCATCACAGAAACATCAGAGTTTTAGATTATGTATGTAAAGGGGAAAAAACAGTGTTATTTTTGTATTGAATCAGTTCGTCAAATTCTAATAATTCTAATAATAATAATAATAATGGATTAGATTTCTATAGCGCTTTTCAAGTCACCCAAAGCGCTTTACATTGTTGACCAATTATTCATTCACTCTCACATTCTCCCTCTGGTGGTGGTAAACTACATCCACAGCTACCCTGGGGCAGACTGACGGAAGTGTGGCTGCCATTTTGTGCCTATGGTCCCTCCGACCACCACCAAACATTCATACGTATTCATACACCAGTGTGAGTGACACTGGAGGCAAGGAGGGCAAAGTGTCTTGCCCAAGGACACAACAGCTGACCTGGAGAGAGCGGGATTCAAACCGTCAACCTTTCGGATATTGGACTTCCCGCTCTACCACCTGAGCCATAGCCGCCCCACAAATTCTGTGTTTGTTTTCATCTTAAACAGGAGTAAAATAAGTACAAAGGAATAAAAGCTTTTATTTTAATAAACACTGAAGGCAATAAACATGAGAACTTTTTTCTGTACACTGTCAAGTCATAATTATTATATATTTACCCCCCGAAGAGGAGGCAGGGGCTTTTTTTGGTTTGGTTTGTTTGTTTGTTTGTTTGTTTACACTGTAGCAGCAGAACGATTGGTTGAATTCATATCACATTGGGTTTACAGACTACCAGAGACCCAGAATAGATCTGATAACATTTTGGGAACAGTTGGTTAACGTTCAAACTTTCTTTATTAGTTTTGAAAATCTTTATTGTTTCTCATTTTCTTATAATGGGTGAAATTTCACACGTCTGTTGCAGCAAAACGATTGGTTGAATTGATTCTGAATTGGGTTTATAGATTATAGACCCAGAATAGGTGTTTTTACATTTTGGAAAAAGTAGGTCAAAGTAAAAATTGTATTATTTATTTATTTATTTATTACCTCCGCCAAGGAGGTTATGTTTTTGCCGGCATTTGTCTGTCTGTCTGTCTTTCTGTCTGTCTGTCTGTCTGTCTGTCTGTCTGTCTGTTAGCAAGATAACTCAAAAAGTTCTGGACGGATTTACCCAGATTGTCAGAAATGGGGTATCCTACAGATGGTTAGATTTTGGTGGTGATCCGTTCATTCAGCGCCATCTCGTGGATGAAAGTACAAACACTGCCTTGGCGGAGGTCTCCGCTCTCTGAGTGCTCCTCTAGTTTACACCCCCCCCCCCATTTACTAATAATGGGTGAAATTCCAAATATCTATTAAAAAAAACATCCCTTTTGTTTGCGTTTATTCCAAACTTGGCACATATACAGAGGTAACTGATATGCTAACATCAGCTGGATCCATGCCAAGATAAGCTACAATCCATGTGAGGGGCGGGGCTTGTTGTTTCTCTTTATTTTTACTTCCCTTCTCTGTTTCCGTTTTGCTGCCACAGAGGATGACAAACTCTTTTAGTACAGTTTTTAACAATGTTCATACAGGGACAATAAAGCGCTCTTCTAGTAAGTGTGAATTAGTGTTGCCTGTCCTACCTGTGGATGTCGACAAGAGCGTGAGTACATGTGTGTGTATCCTACCCTGCAGCCTTTTTGCACTCGCTGAGCTGTCAGTCAAATTCCCTGTAGTGGCAGTGCCACACTGATTGGCCCTCTGACAGTGTAGGAGGGTTTTTCTGGCAGCTGTTGCCATGGCTATGCATAACGTTGATCATAGTGTAGAAGTGTTTTCTGTTTTCACACTTCAACCCACAAATCCAAAACATGATCTGTGGCTCTAATGGGGGAAGTGGATACAGATGTCACTGTTCAAGCATCCTGATGGGATAGAGTGAGTGCAGCAGGTGGGAGGTGTCATGGGAGGCTGACAAAAGGGCGGAAAAGACAAGAGTCAGGCAGAGGACACATGAAAGAGGACTTGGATGAGACAAGAAGACGGACAGATGAGGAAGGCGAGGAAGAGAAGCGGAAAAGAAGGAGAAAGAGACAAAGAGTTCAGAGGAGGTCAAGCAGGAGAGGAGTGAAGTTATGGGACAAAGGTGGGAGTTAAAAGTCGAGTCAAGAAGTGTGAGAGAAGGGGAGGATAAAAGGTATGAAGGAGATAAAACAGGATGAGGGTGAGACAGTGATAGGACAGCCAATGAAAAGGACAGAGGCTGCAAATGGAAATGTAATCTGTTCTGCACACTGCCCTGCATCTGAGCTGCTTTTCTTCCTGTGTTTAAGTGTTGAGCATGAACCTCCCTGCTCGCTCCAGCTCTGTGTGTGCGTGTTTTTTTTTTTTTTTCATTGTCTTTCTCTTCTAGTAAGTGGATGGTTGCTGCAGTGAAGATGCAGTGGTTTTTTCATCCTCAAGACACAACTGCTCTCTCAACCCCTCTCCTCCCCCATCCCCCCTCTCTCTCTCTCTCTCTTTTTCTGATGCTGGCTCTCTCAAAAAAAAAAAAAAAAAAAAAGCTGCAGCTGAATAATATGCTCTTCCTTTGTTTCTTTTTTCCTGCTCTCCTTGTTCTTTTTTCCTCTTTTCTTCGCTAAAACTTTCTTGAGTTGAGTCCTGATGGGAAAAGGCTTCAAAGTACTTCAGGATTTTTGTTTTTGTTTTTAGCTTTTCTTCACCGTTACTTTATTTGATGCAGAGATTAGTGATGCATGTTTAGTCCGCTGCAGTAGAATACATGTATGAGCATGCACATGCACCACTGGAAAAAAAAAAGGACAAAGACTTAACAGAACAAGACAATTGGAAAAATGCGATCTTTGCTGTGTGCGCTTTGGTCGTTCATTATCCCTCACAGCATTTGACATAGACTCTCTCTGATTTATAGGCATGAGATGTGTATTGGTGTGTGATGTCACGGTGGTCAAAGGGGTTGAGCTGGAGGGCAGTAGAGTTCACGGACAGTGGATTTATTCTGGCTTATGGTCATAAAATATCTTAAAGGAAAGGTAGAATTGAAACCTGGGGCTGCTACAGATTCAGAATGTTACAATAGGACACGTTCGCTCACATTGGATCTTCAAGAAGTGAGAGATAACCTGAAAAGGCGATAATGTATTTTTTTTTTTTTTTTAATTTCGGAGGTGGTGCTGGAATGGGAGGAGGGCTCACGGTTCCACAGGGACCCTGCATGGTTGATCAGCTCACCTTCATAGGAAACACAGGAGCCCCTTCTGTCTCCAAGCGGGTGTTTAGTATTCAGATATGTTTTTAGGTCATATTGCCTTGTTGCGTTTGCTGTTTAGTAGCAGCGTTGCCGTTCCTAATGAGAATTTATTTATTTATTTATTGTGGCGTGTGTGCGTGTGTGTTTGGACTGCATGTGTGCCTATGTGTTCCTGCTGTTCTGAGCCATTTCCCTACAGGAAAGCGCCACATGAATAACGCAGCAGCCCATGCCTTGCTGCTGATCACATTACTGTCTGAAAGATGGCTGGGGATGACACAAACACACATAGAGAGAGAGAGAGAGAGAGAGAGAGAGAGAGGACCATTTGTAACGGCCTACTTTATATGGATAGGTTTTCATTTTGCACAACAATGTTTTGGAAGCAACAAGAATTGCTCACATCCATCTCAAAAACAAAACAAAACAAAACAAAAAAAATGCCAGGTCCTCTGTATGTTTTTTTTTTGTTTTGTTTAGAATTTTTCCTTAAACGAGTGCATGCATGGGTGTGCACATGTGTACGGATGCACATCTGTATGTGTATGAAAGAGTAATGCAGAGATAGATGAATAAATAAAAGATCTGGGAAACCCATCAGCACTAGCACTAGGTTGTCATGGCAATGCGGACAGCACAGCATAGTGGGTGCGTATATGTGTGTGAGCGAGAAAGAGGGATACAGATCATATCTGCAATGTTGTGTCATGTATTGTATTTGTTACTTTGTTTCAACGTTAGGCACAAAAAAAACACGTCGTTCTCTCTGTACCTTCATTTGCTGCGCTTGAATTCGTCTGAACACACTTTAGAGGAGACTTTTAAAGCTTTTGTGCGCCATATTTAATGGTATCATGGTTAAAAATCCCATAATCACCTTTTACCAGACTGATATTGAACTGGTCTGAGAGGAAAAGAAACTCCAACATCTCCTCTGGGTCTTGTGTACAGGCTGTAGAAAAGGTGTCATTCGGTTTTTTGTGTGTTTTTTAGCTAATTGTAGGTGTTTTGGGGCCATAAACGTACCTTTTTTTTTCTTTATACTTTATTTCTATATCCAAATTTTACAAACAAATGAACATGAGCATCTCGATTGAACCTATAGACTAATAAAATATAGGCAGGTTCAGGAGAAATGAAAGAAAAAAGTCAAAATAGGTATGCTTAAGGATAAGATTATAGAGGTTCGAGGATTTCTGTGGGAGCCGTAAATATCGCCGACGACTTTTATTTGTTTGTTTGTTTTGCTTCGAGCAAAAAGAAAGAACTGAAACAATTCATGAATACAAAGAACCAATGGCAGAGCAGACACATCAGGAAAAAAGTTGATTAAAAAAAATGATCAAGACAAAAAAGAACAAAAAAAAAACACTTGTCAAGTACATCGGCAATAACGTAACAAATTCCATAAGTGCTGCTTTTATGACTGATTAAAGTTGAGATTCCATCAGACATGACTGTGTTACTGTACTCTGTGGTTCATCACACAGTCAGCTCTGCATAACAGATATTTTAGCTTCACTTTAATAATGTAACATCTATTTTTATATTCAGTCTTTTGACGTAGACGGAGAAGAAAGAAAGTTCTAGTGTTATTTCTGCTCGGCTACGTACACGACACAAAGAGATGCATTTTGTTCCTCTTTACATTTAACCCCTTCCACTCCGAGAAATACTCAAAATTCTACCCTTATAGGAGGATATAACAAGACTTTATTATTTTGGGGAAGGTTTTCAAATTTTTTTTATTGTTATGTAGAAAATCAAGCTCATTTAAATTACCGTATTTGGTTCCTTACCTGTAAATGAAAAAAAAAAAATGTAAAAGTACAAGAAAAACACATGTAAGCTGAAAGGATCTTGTATTTTAGAACATGAGAAGATCACTTTGAGAACATGACAACAAACCTTTTATCCTTTCAGAAATAATAATTTTAACCCTTTATAGGACACTCATAGAAATACTCAGAAGTTCAACATTTCATACATATTTTCACAAAATAACAAGACTTTATTATTTTGGTGAAATTTTTCATTATGTTTTTTTTGGCCATGTAGAAAGTCAAGGTCAGTGAAATTACCGTATTTGGTTCCTTACCCATAAATCCAAGAAAAACACATGTACGGTGAAATGAACGTCACTTCTTGAACATTGGACCAACATCAGTGCTGATCCAGACCCCTGTCCACATCCACATGGTCCCAGAAATTTATAGTATCATATCCTGGTTTTGGCAGCGGGGGGTGGGGGGGCTGGAGGAACATCTTGCGATAGACGGCTAGCCGCAACTCCGATTCCAAAGGAAAAACAACACGGCGCTGGAAAATTGAGCGCGTCCCTGCAAACCTGATGGATTTCAGTAGATTTGAGCAAAATCATCAGGGTAAAATAGAAAAAAAATGGTGCACCGCCCATTTTTCCGTTGTCTGGGGAGAACCCTGCCTTTGAACGCCATTCCTTACATTAGTATCATTACTTCATGGTACTCACTGTTCATGCACAGGTGGACCTTACAGACCCTGGAGACCACATTAGTCCTCAGATAGTCTCACTGTCTTGTAATGTATGGAGAAGTTTCCCAATAAAGGGTTAAGTTTCCATATGATGCTTTTCCTACATTCATGCAGATTAATGTAGTTCAAAAGCCTCATACATGATACATACGATTACAGAACAGACAAACAGTTTAAATAAATAGAACACAGTAAGATAAAATGGACGTGTGTGTGTGTGTGGCCACAGGCTTACATGATGCTCTTCTTGGCGTGTGTGAGAGTCAGAGTGTGTAACTATAAGAGATGCTTTTACAGCAGCGACGTATAATGGATATAGCCTGATACTTAGCTACAGTAGACCTCCTTTGAGACCTGCAAACTGCAGCCTCTCTCCTCATCTCCCTGCTCTGCAGCGTGTGTGTGTGTGTGTGTGCTTTGTCTATGAAATGGGTCTGTAAGCACAGATGTGTTTGAGAGAGAGACAGTGTGGATAGGTGTGTACATAAGTGTAGGGTTGAGAGTAAGAGTTGCGGCAACCTAGTTTCATGCCAGAGTGGTGATTGAAGGTTGATGGTGAAGGAAGAGAAGTGGCGGCTGAATTTAAAGTGCATGTGCAGAGTTTAATGAAAGCAAGTTCAAACAGCGCAAAGTGAGTTGCAATTTTACGTCTGTGTGTGTATAAGAGCGAGAGAGAGAGAGAGAGAGAGAGAGAGAGAGTGGGCGATAGAGGAAGAGGGAGAAGTCTAGGACAGTGGGAATCTCTTAGTGAAAAGGCTTTTACTAGAAACTCTACCTGGTTACTAGGCAACAGAATAGCACTACTGCACATAGGAGCATCTGGGAGGGTGGGTGTCGATCCGCCATGTTTGAGTGCTGAGTCAATAACTGTATTATTTATGTGTATTTTACCGGAAGAATATGTATAGGAGGTAACAGAATGAGGGGGGAAGGGATAAAAGGGTAGATTAAGGGTGCTGGGGTGTCACTGTGGGTGTCTGCAGGTGTGAGGAAGCTGAATTTATGACCTTTTAAGACATTTTTCAAGGCGTATTTGTTTGAATTTGAGACCATATATTGGCAAAAATAACATTACAACAGGCTTCGTAGTAATTTCCTTGAACCGGCCTTAACCCCGTTTGCATTTCCATTTCTCCATGACTAATGGTTCTGCTGCTGACATTCAATCAGTCCCTCCACCCATGAACGATTGTAGGAGGCTCCGCTCATTCCCACATCCGTTTGGAGGCAATGTTAAAACACAAATCCCAAATTTGACCAAATGTTTATAAAGATTTCTAAAGCAAATATAGCCGTATCATTTATTGGGTGTTATTACGTGTCATTATAAAGCCAGCGAATGGTAGATTTGAGGATTAATTATCCGTTTTAGCTCCTTTATTTATGACTTTTTAAGCGTCTGTGAACATCCTGCTGTGCTGTGTGAGACGAGCTGTGAAGATTTGTATTTAATTGCAGGTTTTATAGATGACACTTGTTTTAAAGGGGTCATATTTTGCTAAACGGACTTTTATTAGTCTTTGGTTCCTTTATTTTCAGTTCCGTTCAGTTTTATTTGTAGAGGCCGATATCAATCACGACAAGGCTTTACAGAATTAGTCGGATATGAGAACAAACAACAGCCAAATAAACAGTAGACGAAGGAAATGGATTCATGTCCTGGGCATCACCTATCCTTTAGACCCTCCTTTTCGGCAAAGAAAAACTCCAAAAACCCTCTGGGAAAAGAGAAACCTCAGGGTGTTTTGTGTATTTGCGGACTGTAATAGTTCATAAAGTTTGAATTTGAACGCTCCAGATCCTGCAAAACTATCTTTATATTCATTTTGGCAAAAATCCAGTGGATTTCTACAGCCTGTTTTAATTCCTGCTGAACTCATTCATCACTACCAGGCGTTTTAGAGCATTTTGACTGATTTTCCAGACTCACAGAATATCCAGTTCTAGGACTACATAAACATGGCCCCCATCAAAATAAAGTGTAAAGTCTCTTCTTTCATGTGGAAAAAAAAAATGTTTCCAACTTTTTCGGTTCTCAAGTTATTGACCTTCGAACACAGGGTGTTTTCGCCCAAAATGCCTGAACGCTAAATACTTCCTCAAAGTTGCGCCAGGTCGTTTCCTAGCAACCCCCCCAACGGAAGCCGATTGATGCCAAAACACGTCATTGGCAGTGAATGAGTTAACTTGTTACGTCTATAACTAGTTACATCATGACATTTGTACATATAAGGTCAAGATTTCCAGACGAACATTTCTCCAAATACGACATAATTGTTTGTCAGCAGCAGCGGTTGGAGTAAAAACTGAAGATATATCCAAATTTTGAGCCGATTACCTAAAATGTCCAGTTGTTGGTTGAACGGGACAGAGCAGCACAGCCAACAACCTGGAGGGGGTGTGGTCATAAAGTGGGTCATGTGCATTTAAAGGGCCAGCGCTCCAAACCACCTTTCTGGTGTCATTCCTCAGAAATCGTGTTGAAGATGGACCTGTGGAGTTGAATGAATGAAGAATTCAGACCCAAGCAGAGGATTTGCAGTTTATGTAGACCACAGGGAAATGTTTTAGAATGCAGAATTCCTTTTAAAAAAGCTAAATATCACTCCTGATTAGGGAATTGAGCACCGGCTCTTTTTGAGAACCGGTTCCCAGCAGCTCGTTTCCTCGGAATCATTTGCCTTAGAGATTCTGCTTATCGATTCCGCCTTCGTTGCACGTGTGATGACATTACGTGTACACTGCATTGTTTTGGTCAGAACGTAGCTGATGTGGTGTTGAGGCAGAAACGGTCTAAACAGATGACGCCAGGTCCACTTGGAACACTGTCCATTTCTTCAAAAAGGTGGAATCCCTCCAATCTGCTCAAACATTTGTCCACGCAGCATGTGATTCATTTGATTCGCTACTTAGCACTTAGCTTACCTAGCGCCAGTTCCGGTTCTGGTGCGGGCAACAAACATAGTTTCCCCTCAAATAGAAGTTTCCGAAGGCAGGGAAAGGAAATGAGGTGCACAACAACGGGAGACGGGCTGAGTCGAACCAGTTCACATCTTTAGTTTCCCTGTATGCCCCCCCAAACCGGGCCCAGCGTCGTCTGTTCCTATTATTTGTACAAACTGTATGTTATATTTTTTCTGTAGAAATGAAAATATAAAAGATCGGTGATGCAAACATACCCGTTTGTACTCTTTTTAGTCCCTCACCCAATGAGAATTGATGAGCAAAAATCGATAATGGAATCGGAATCATTAAATTCTTATCGAGTCCCATCCTTCCTCCTAGTACTACATTTAGGGGATTATTCTACACTATAGACGCTGCTGACAGTCTTATTTTCATCTGTCCATCATGAGAAAAAGTAGTGATTCGATGCAGCACACCGCCATCCAAGTAAAACAAAGAAAACGACACAGAACAAACTGACAGAGCCTTTTTTGCTCAACTCTGAATTTCTGCTTGTATCAGATGTTTTTGGGTGGCTTCACATCCATTCAGGGATGTAACCCGTAGCAAATTGAACCGACACTGAACCCCAGAAGTGACGTGCGGGGTAAAAGAAGGCATCACATCTGTTTGCTTTGTTGCGTCAAATCTGACAGAACACAAGTTTGCAGTTTTTGCTTCTTTTCACCATTAAAATGAATTATATAACAATTAAATATATAGAAAGAAGAGCATGTACATGGACTAGAACGAGCTCACGCTACACGACGAAACAGATGAATCCTTGTCTTGCTGATACAAATACAAAAGAGTAAGGTCATTATGTGGATATGATGAGAAATAATTTATGATATTCCCTTGAGTCACAGTTTCATTTAGGTAATTACTGCTCACAGTCACGATCACAGTGTCAAAGTTCTTCACACTGACTCAAATATTAATCTGTCAAACAGGGAATCGTACTATTTTATTCCAAAATAAGATGACTGACTGTGCTGATTTCCAAGGCAGAACATGAGGCATTTGAATGATTTTTTTTTTTTTAATTAATTGAGAGATGTTTAGGAAATACCCTGCGATGATTAAGCAGCGAAATAATTGAATGAATGAGTGATGTGCAGGGATTCCACTGGTCACCGCATCTTGAGAGAAGAAGAAAAAAAAAATACAATACAAACACGAAACATACAAACAAAATGTACTTGTGTTTGCATGTATTGTCTTGTATTTCTATAACATGCTGTCATGACCAAAAGTTTTGGGAATGACACGTGGATTCTTTGCTTAAATGTGATTTATTTGTCAATCACAGGATTTGAAACCGATAAAATGCTCCTAATTGTTCTTCCATTTACCTCTGAAATACATGAAACATTTTTTAAGCAGGAAATTATGCCAAAAATAAATAAATAAATAAACTAAACTTGGGCTGTTTCCAAAACATTTGGCTACAACTACTATATTATACGGACAAAAATACTGAGACACACTACACCCACTGCTTGTAGGACTTTCTATTTGTGTTGATTTGATATAGTCTATTATTATAATGATAATATTACCAGCTGTTAATCAGAAATTACAATGAAAAATGTCAAATCAGTATTTAATTTAAGTTGAAAGGTGTATTTTTTTCTCTGAATGACCAAACCAGGTGGATACTTGTGGATTAAAATCATTATTTATGTTGAGAATATGACAAATATTTTTGAAATCCAGACATAGAACATTGAAAACCATTCAAATTAAGAAATAAATAAAAAAAAAAAAATTCTAATGAGAAGTAAAATTAAGTACAAACTGATGACTGTATAAAACAAAAATCAGCATACAGACTAGGGATGCAAATGATCGATTAATCCATCAATCATTAGTTGGTTGACCTTATTTTCCTGTTCCTGCAATTTTCCTGAGAACCCGAATTTCTCTTTCAGTAGGGTCTATAACACAGGTGTCAAACATGCGGCCTGGGGGCCAGATCCAGACCACTAAAGGGTTCAATCTGGCCCCTGGGATGAATTTGTGAAATGCAAAAATGACACTGAAGATACGAACAATCAAGGATTTTAAAATCATTTTAGATGAATTCAATCGAAAGTGGGTGAGACCAGTAAAATACTATCATAATAACCTATAAATAATGAAAACTGCTCATTTTTCTCTTTGTTTTAGAGTAAAAAACAAAGGAAAATTACACTAAAATGTTTACAGTTACAGAGTAGCTTTTATTAAAAAAAAAAAAAAAAAAGTGAATAACCTGAAATCTCTTCATAGAGGTATGTGAAATTTAATCATATTCTGCCTGTTATTTAATGTTCTGTGTATTTGTAGATCCACTGTGATCTCTAAGTTGTCATTCACATAAGGTGTAATGTTGTTAATTGCACGTACTTTACTTCAGAATTTTCAGATTGTTCATATTTGTTTATGTTATGTTTCAGTACAATTCATAGATATAAACATTTACATTACGGAATTTTAATTTTTTCACTCACGTTATCATCCTATTGTTTATATTACTTCACTGGTCCGGCCCACTTTATACCATATTAGGCTGAATGTGGCCCCTGAACTAAAATGAGTTTGACACCCCTGGTCTATAAGAATGAAAGTGAAATACTGTTTCTATACTTCATGACAAAAGCCTGTTCTGTTCTTTAATGATTGATCTGTTGGACCATTGGATACAGAACAGGCAGGGACATTTATGGAGTAAAACTAAAGAAATTCTAGAGAAATTCAATAAAATAAATGGATCTGAAGAGGGGCGGTTTAGAACAAATGGGCTTTTCTGACATGATGGAGCGAGATTCAGCGGAGGTGCCCCCCCCACCCCCCACCCCTACACCACCACCACTATTTTCCCGTAGCCATTGGGATGACCTTGGGACATGATGTGGGACATACCTGCGTCCTGGATCAGGAGCCTGGAGGATGTTTTCTACTTCTGTCTCCCTGACCAGATAGTCCAGATGATTGTGGACTAGACCAACCTCCAGGGAAAACACTCCGATCCGATACTGAACCCACCTTTGTGTGTGTATTTAGGTGGGGGTGCACCACTCCTACAAACAGACAGGTCGGTCTGTGTTTCATTCCACCACGTCCCTAAAGTGATTCTAACCCATCAACGCCATGATCCGGTTCGATGACCGACTATCCCAGCAGCAAATTAGCATTTCACAAAAGCTCAAATAACCAGCACAGATATCAACATTTTGAAATGTCCAAAGTGCAAGTTTGCCAATATTTTACCTGTTATTAAATGTTTTGTGTATTTGTAAATGTACATGTAAATAATAAACCGAGACAGAATATTGTTAAAATTGTGCTTTGTTTTTGTAAGAAATTTCAGTTTCTTCGTGTTATCATATTGTTTTAAAGGATAGTTGGTAGATGTAAACATTTTCATGGTATAATTTGACTTTTGTGGCTCTAAAACATAGAACAAAATTTGGAGTTGACATTATTTATATATTATTATGTTATTATTTTACTGGTCCGAACTACTTCAGATCAAATTTGGCTTAATGTGGCTCTTAAACTAAAATGAGGTTGACAGCCCCGCTTTAAAGGTAGATTTTACACTGTGAAGCATTACATAACATAACAGTATACCTACAGTATAGCAAAGTGCATCTCAATCGTCACTTTTCCACTGACCTTCAAATATTGCAAATAGAACTTGCCCATAAAAATATATCTAATGGAAAAACTAATGGTGCAGTGGTTAGCACTCGTGCCTCACAGCAAGAAGGTCCTGGGTTCGATTCCCGGGCGGGACCTGGGGAACCTTCTGTGTGGAGTTTGCATGTTCTCCCCGTGTCTGCGTGGGTTTTCTCCGGGTACTCCGGTTTCCTCCCA
>JAQQZY010000028.1:10978408-10990404 GCA_030068375.1 Ostorhinchus rueppellii | reverse complement strand
CACACATTTGTTTTAATGTTGTCCGACCAAACAGATGTTTGAAATCATATCTTCTTCTGTGTTCCACATCATCTGTAATAAACTTCAATAACTTCTGCAGTGGATCTGGGAACACTCGGTTCTTTGCTTTGTACTCAACCTATAATGTTCGTAGTTCAACTAGATCCATCATTTTCAATAAGCCTGATAACATAAAGAGTCTGTTAGTATGTGCTGTATAATCCTGTTTATAAATAATTCTTAAAGCTCTTTTTTTGTAACATAACCAAAGGAACGATATTACTTTCATTTGTATTTCCCCACACTTCCAGACAATACATAAAATAAGGTCAAACCAATGTACAACACAACATTTGATTCATTAGCCGCCCTTAGCACACATATTTCATGTGTTTTCTGTAATGTTACGACAGTGATGTGTTTGAACAGGAAATGTGGTGACGCTAATGTTTTCTAACATTATGTTTCAGTGCTAAAAAAGTACGTTATTCTTCAATGGATTGCTTTGTTACAAAGCCAGTTCCATGCAGACTTCAGCATACACCTTAGCTAGCATATACCTTAGTTAGCATATACCTTAAACACTTCAAGCTGAAAACTCATGATGGTTATATAAGAGCAGCTTCATGCTGGTGTGATAATCTGTATGCTTTACATTCCATTTACGTATGATCCGATTAGTCGACTAATCAAAAAAAAAAAAAAAACAAAAACCTGTGATTAGACAACTATCAAAATAATCATTTGTGGCACTCCTAACTGTCAGCATGTACTACCCCCATCAATTCCGGAAGAATGGTACCCTACCAATGGTATCAACGCTTTCTTTTTTTTTCTTCATAGTATCGAACGGTATCGTAAGTATCGGTCCACGTGACATCCCTCGTACAGATATCGACCAAATGCAAAAAAAAAAAGCCTATATTGTGAAGCTTTCTGGGAATGCCCCAAAGGCAGATTATAATATGGTGTTTCTGTTAAAAATGAATCCAAATCTAGGAAGCATTGTCGCATATTTAAAAAGCTGGACGTCAGGATGAATGTAGGGGAGATGTACGTGCAGAACAAAGCCCACAGTGGACACACAATGCATCATCCCACATTCAACAGGAGCGGCTCTCAGCCTATTGTCGTTTGCATGGGTCCTTTTGTGTGCCAGCCAGGCAGAACAGACCTTTCTTAGGTGCATGACAGTTTTGTAAATGTGCTCTTTTCGTTCATGTTGTACGGTTAAAAGGAATAAACACAAAGCAATATGCCTTAATGCCCTGTATTCCCCGGAGCGTTGAATGAGCGGTGTTTACAGTCTAAAATGTGCACAGGGATTAACAAACGTATCACTTCCAGGTTGGGAATCTCGGTCTGCTGTTCATGCTGCTCTTCTTCATCTACGCTGCACTGGGAGTGGAGCTGTTTGGCAAACTGGGTCAGTCACACCACAAGGAAAAAAACACACACAAGCACCAACACATGGACACTCACAATCACAGCGAACAAGGCCCAGTCGAAATAAGAATCATTTCAGAATTCGCTCATTACCACCGCAGTCACGACTTCGAGCAAATATCCCTCCTTCAAGTGTCTGTGTTGAATCCTCGCTCTCTTCCCCCATCTGTGTCCTTGTCTGTTTTTTTTTTTTTTTGTTTTTTTTCACCACTCTCACGTCAGGGGCCGAGCCTAAAAGGAAACATTTGCATGATCACATGTATTACTTCCTCAATAGGAATAGCTCCATCCAAATCATTTTTTTTTTCCTCTGTAAGCACAACAAGGTGTGAAGGAAGAGGATCAGCGGTTGCTCTTTCTGTGACATTTCATTACTTTACCTTTGGTTGGAAAAGGAGGAATGTCTGCTTGGAGCTGCAATCAAAAACCACTTTCTTTTTTTTTTTACCCCCCTTGATTTTTGCCAAGAGTCTGTCAGCTTACCTCTGTTTCCTATCTGTGCCTCTGCAAATGCTGTTTTTAGCTAAAGGAACCGGTTATATTTTTGCACAGGCTTTTAGACAAGTTTGATGGAGAGCATTCCTGCTGAGAATCACAAACTAACACAGCTCGTAACATCTATTACATCCCATAAAGACCCAGTGCTACTTTTGTGACAGTTCCCAAACAAAATATTCTCTCTACTTACCCTTTCTGAAGTAATTTATCACCATTTATTGTCATATTATTCTCTGTATTTTGCATTTTTTCAGTGAAAATCAGATATTTTCCTATAATTAATTCACTGATCATGTAGATGTTCGTAAAAGCTCAGAGTAAATTTAATGGTTATTAGGTCGAATGAGGGTAAAAAGGAAGAAAAAGAAATCTCACTAAAAAAAAAAAAAAAAAAAAGTCATATTTTGTTCATGATATATGTTTTTCTCACAATTGATACATTGGCAACTTTTCGCTCACAAGTTTAACTTAAATTTTACCAGAAACATTTTGAAAATATAGAACATTTCAGGTAATAGGTTTTTTTTTTGTTGTTGTTAATTTTATTTAATTTTTTTTTACATAAAACATTTCATAGCCTTTTTATTTCCCTTGAATGTCACCAAAATTTCTTATTTTTCAATATTTTTCCATTTTCAATTGAATAACAATAAAAATGTTTTTCTTAACGTACATTTTTAAAAATTACCAAAGACTTTCCTACAAAATCTGTGTTGGATGATTGAACAATAGTGTCCTTATCGAAAAGGACAACAAAAAAAAGGAAAAAAAAGCCTTTCCTGTGGTTGTAGCAGGATGATAATCCATCAGGAGACAGAAAACATGTATCGTATCACATACAACAAGTTTTTAAGGAAAGTATTGATCTTGTTGATAAGATAAAAGTCTCCAAAACCAGACTCAGCAAATGTGATACAGGTGTTTTTATAGAGTTAAAGAGGTCTTAAGAAGTCTTAAATTGAACTTGTAGAAGATGATGGTGTTTCCATGGTAACTACGGAGCCTCTGAACATCCAAATGGGTCAAATCTGACGACCATGAAAAGATGAAAAACAGCATTTTACACCAATTATTTACAGAGATTGATAGGATTAATGCAGTGATTGTCAAACTTTTTACAGTGGATTATCCCCTGAAATATACTTTTTTTTAGCTAAGTACCCCCAACTCTCACTTTAGCATTTTTGATAGAAAAAACAATTACGCAAAATTTGTTCCTGTGCCCAAGGTGTTTATTTATATTTTCAAAACTTTGTAAAGAAACAACATATTTTTTATTGTAATATATGTTTTTTAAAAAAACAACATTTTTTGTGCAGAATATAAACTGAGAAGTGCCATCTTTCATTGATAAGGAAAATAGATAAATTGGTCATTCATTAATAAATAAAAACTTTCATCAACAAAAAATAATTACTTAGCTACGCAGATAAACTCATTTTGAATAATATAAAATAAAAAATGTTCTTAAAATGTGACCAAAGCTTAAACAAGATGATTGACAGTGAAACTATGATATGAATGAATATATTAATATTTCAGCAATAATCCTCGTTATTTATTTTGTATTTAGTACACGATGGCTTATATTTTTCAAAAAAGTACCCCCTGGGCTTCTTCCAAGTGCCCCTGGGGGTACACGTACCCCACTTTGGGAACCCTTGGATTCGCGGATCAACAGGTATTAAACATTTCAGATCAACAGATGATTTGGTTGCTAATAGCAACGTAACATCATGTTTTCATTGGGTTCACTCATCTTCTTGATATTCCTCGTCAATATTTTAACACCGCAGCCTTTTGGGGAGTTCATAAATATTTGCAGCGTTTGAACTTTGCATTACACAACACTCTGAACACGTCTCTTTGCAGCGTTGTGTATGCAGCGTAGATTTGTTGTCAAGGCTTTTCAATAATGAACCTTCACTTTTTCCATTAGAGGGAGGATGTCTGTGATTACATGTAAGCTGACAGTGAATACAAAGCAGCTTCAAAGCGACGAGGACCTTGAGTTCTAAGCTTTTGTTGAGGCATGCTTAAGTTTTTTGATTTATGTCCTCATTCCAAGGTCTTAGGAATCCTAAAAAAAAAAATAAATAAATAAATAAAAACTCTGCAGTGATCACTACACCTCAGAGACCCTAAATGACTTAATTGGTTCTTGATATCTCTCTGCCCTCAGTATGAAATAAAGACGATGTAGAATCTAAAACTCCCATTGGGAAACTTAAGACATGGCTGACAGTGTGTGGGGCCACTCAGGGGGGCTTAACTTTGTGACCCATGAGTTTGTAAAAGGCCCAGCTGATAAGACAAGGTCATCAGCGCAGAAAAGGGGCCGGAGCACGCTTTGTGAGCACAGCTATTGAATCTCCGGCTTTCAATTTGGCTCAGAATCTGGTCCACATCTAATTACAGATGTCTGGAAAACTACATTTGCTCTCCTCAGAGGATGATGATTTTTACAGTAATGCTGAATTAGACGCTGACAGCCTGCTGACACATCTGCTGACAGCCTTTTCTGTCAGCTTCACATACAAATAAATACAGTTTTTATATGCGTCGGCTGTCTTTTAACAATGAGGGTTGTTATTGTCAAACACATTTGTGAAAAGTTACACATTACAGCCTTACATATAAAATATTTGATAGCTTCAGAGCGATTTTCTTCCATTACTATGGAACGTCGCCTCAGTGCGGGCTTACGCTGCCACTGTGAAATCCTCTCGTTTTTCTCTGTTGGTTCCACAGAATACAAATCAAGGTGCATAAAATACTCCAAGGACTGTGTCTTTGCTCCCCAGCTTTACAGCTAATGTGACTTCAGTTCAGCACAAAGCAGATATTCTGTAAACAGGCCCCGGGGACTTCCTGTCAAATTGACCTGAAAATGAAAGAGACATCCCCTGTCCTCTAAAAGACAGCTATACGTTCACCTCTGTTCGATCATGTCCACAGGGACAAACCACTTAGCAGCTCATCTGTTTCTGTGTTGACTTCTGTCATAGTGTTCAAGCTGCAGGAGTTTATGAGTGACACATGACTGACACATACAGTACTTGTGTGTTATCTGTTTTCAGTGCTGAGGAGACGTAAACTACATGGAGTTAAACTACGTAGTCCGAATACATTTTGCTGTAACTCACTGGTAGTTAAACTATGTTCATATTTTGTTCCGCATCAAGTAGTTCAAGTACTTTTAATCATTCAATTTGCAAACGACAATTTTTGGCAACAATGGAAAATTAAGTTTTTGGGGTTTTTTTGTAATATAAATTCTATTTCACCATTGAACACACATCAGTCCCTTTGTCTGTCATCCTGATTTGCTTTGAAAGCATGATCGCGTCACGACATGACATGACAGCCAACGCTGCCTCTTGATTGGCTTGTCCTGGCACCACTCCAATGCTTCACAGATCATTACTAACAATATGTGGTCGTCCCCACCCCCACCATGGACGACCCTCTCGCCAACTCCACCCCCAAAAGTGAAGTGCCGCCCCAACCATGGCCACATTCTGGTCCATATACACCACATGTACATTCTCAATTTAACACTGAAAATAAAAAAGTAGTTGCGGAATGACAGGTAATATTTCAATTTCTGAATCTTCTGAGAAGCCTTTATTGCAGATCTGAGAGAACATCTTCAAGCCATGCAGAATCATTTTCAACTCAGTTCTTTGTTCAGCATCCTTTTATATGAAACCTTGACTTTCTTCCCACATTTCCTTGTAGTCCCAACATCTGGAACTCATCATCTTTACATACCTTAGGATATATGTTTACATTACATAGGACCTCTACAGGTTGTTCTCACACATTGCATTGCACAATTCCTTTAACTGTTCTTATTTATTATAGTACATACTTCATTAACTTTGCAACCTTACACTAAAACTCTTTTTCTAGCCGTAGTTTTACAAGCTACATTTCTCCATAGGTAGTATGTTTGAACTCCTACCATGATGAACCAGTTGTAGTTTTACAAGCTACATTTGCAAAGTAACTTCCTCAACACTGTCTGTTTTCTGTGTCATGTTTACAATGCAGTCAGGTTAACGCATGTTTGTGTTCTGTTGGTCAGTGTGCAACGAAAAGAACCCATGCGAGGGTCTGAGTCGTCACGCAACCTTTCAGAATTTCGGCATGGCCTTCCTCACGCTGTTTCGAGTGTCTACCGGAGACAACTGGAATGGGATTATGAAAGTATGGAGACAAACAACATGCACACACTCACATCAATGATGTCAGAGATTATCCCAGAACCACAGAGACAGCAATGACCTCCAAAACCAATTACAGGGATAATTAAGGGGCTTAAAGCTGAGCAGTGTTAATGCCTTCATTTTGACTTCACAGAAAATGTCAAAGAAGAATACGGCGTGTGATATAATCAAATGGAAGTTAATGTTAATCTTTCATCTCAGGCCATGGAGCAGCGTGAAGCATAAGAATACTGAAACTGACTTCATGCAGGTTTTCCTTCAACTCTTTAAAATCTAAGCCTAAAATGGTCTGGACTTTTTTTTTTTTTTTTTTTTTTAATTTCAGCTAGAAAAAGGTTAGAAAATATGCTGTGAGTAAGTCCTTTTAGCACATTTTTTCCAGAGCTTTCAATATCTAGCAGTGATTTACAATTCACTACATGTTATAATCCTGCTAAAACGGCTTCTTCTCCAGCTTCCAGTACAGATGTGAGTGAAATCACCATAATGACCCAATGAAACCCATAAAGCACAACGTCTCAGCTTTCAGAAACCGCTGGATTTTTTCCAGTTGAACAAACAGTAGTAGAGTCACAGCTATCCAAACTGCATATGCACATTGCGTGTCAGTGATGACGCATCAGGTTTTAAAGGGTTAAAGGATTTGTGGAATATTTTTGTTTTGTTCTCGGAATATACTGAGATAAAAGCCTCATTTATAACAGCGAAGCAATAGTTCCACAAACAGTAGCGCTAAAAACAATGAAAATGCAAATCCGTAAAAAAAAAAAACATTAAGAATGTTTCTGAAATCTGAGAAACTAGAAAAAAATGACACATTTAAAGGCCTTTAAATTTTCACCAAAAACACTTCCTCCATGATTCAGCTTTTCATTTTTAAGAATAATTAAAGCAATCACAACAACAACCTTGAATAAACGTTGATAAAAAAAAAAACAAACAAAAAACTATTGTTTTTACTGAAGGCGATTCAGTTAAGCACTAAAGCCGTAAATAATTGAAGCAATTAAGAAGCAAATGAATCAGTACAAGAACAGCTCGAGGTAAAACGATGAAATTAAAATGGGAACTGCCCTAAGGACAACATTTGGGAATAGATTTTTTGTTTTGTTGTTTTCTCAGTGTGTGAGTCTTTGTGTCTCTTCAGGACACGCTACGAGAGTGTCACCCGGAGGAGGACAATCAGTGTCTCTCCTACCTTCCCTTGGTGTCTCCCATTTACTTCGTCACCTTTGTGCTGATGGCCCAGTTTGTCCTGGTTAATGTGGTGGTGGCTGTTTTGATGAAACATCTAGAGGAAAGCAACAAGGTAAAGATAAAACCAAGAAAATGCACGAGCCTGAGCTATTTATGGGAGCATGTAATAGTTTGAGGAATGTCGTGTTTGGAGCTTATTTTGCTCAACAGTTGCTAATTTGAAGTACCTGTACTTTGCAGGAGGCTAAAGAGGATGCAGAAATGGATGCTGAGATTGCCAAGGAAATGGCAATGGAGACACAACGTAAATTAAGCACAACCTCCTCCAACAACAGCTCAGTGGGAGGCACCTATGTTGGCCCGTGTCCAAATTCACCCGAAGAGGTAAGAAGGACGCTTCCGTGCTTATTATTGGATGCCTGTTTGATCCTACTTCTATGTTGAATGTGTACTTTGGAAGCAATGCAATCTGAATAGTCCTTAGATATTATATCAATGAAACGGTGGAAAAAACTGAAAAAAGAATTAAAGTTTTACAGGTTTTGACTAAAACAAAAGCACTCAGAATGTACATCAGTAAGAGATTTAGGATGCTGAACGGGAACTGTGAACTGGAACACACTGAACAACAAGCGTTAGAGCTTTGGCCCGGTAGTTTTTCTTTTTGGGGCTCTTTTTATTCTAAATCAGTCCTGCTTTTCGGTACCTGGTTGAACTCCAAAAAGCCGTTACATGGGCAGAACTTTGTAAAAACCCAACAAAAATAAATAAAGGAAAATCACAAGACTGCAAACAACGGTTAAAAACCCCCAAAACAAAACAATAAAAGTATGTCAACAGAAAAAAAAAGTCACTTTTTTTATACATTAATTAGAACAAATTCCTTGACATACAGTTCAGTCTCAGACATATTGAACAATTCTTGTCTTTTCCGTATTTTTTTTCCCATTTATCCACATGCAGGCAGGAAAACAGAAGGGGAAGAGAATTAAAAAAAAAAAAATCCCTGCCACAGCTTAGCGAGATAATTTCTTTACCAAATAGGACTGAACAGGAGACCATCTTTCCAAGTACATGTCCATCCATCCTCAATCCCTCTAAACATAGAAAAAGTCTATTTTTACAGTGAGTCAGTCTCACTCACTGCTCTGTTTAAACACCCCCCCCCATTTTACAGGCAGTGACGAGCGTCTGTGGACAGAACAAGGTCTATTCTGTCAGCACGTTTTGAAACTTTTCCTATTGAACAAACCGTTGAATTTTTATGAATATTTCAATTAAATCACACATTCAGAACGCTCGCCACTGACACATCAGGGGTGAAAGGGTTAACTCCTTCTGTGGAAGAGATTAGCTGCAAACTCAGTCAGTGTCTGAGCCTGGTGGTCTCTGTCTCCCCCTGGAGGAGGAAGAGATGCAGCACTACAACCCGGACCTGCTGTCGTCAAGGAAGATGTCGGTATCCAGGATGCACTCCCTGCCCAACGACAGCTACATGTTCAGACCTGTAAGGCCTGCTAGCGCCTCCTACCCACTGGAGGAGGTGGATCTCAGTCCTCAGCACCAACATTCAGGTAACTTGAGCTCTGAGACTCGAATACACTGGTCTACAATTTTTTATTTATTTATTTTTTTTTTTAAAGAAATGATCTGCCTCAGAGATTAAATGTGCTAAATGTTAAGTATTTTAATGAATTAAATTGGGAAACAAATGACAAAAGTGTTGGTTTGCTGATGTTTTCAAGCTATATGATAAAGTGTTAGTACACATATATACTGGTTTATGTACATTTATACTATCCATTTCTAAATCTTCCACTAGATAGAACCTGTAAAGTGAATATATTGTAATGTGCAGACAGTGTTTTGAAGTAGATCTGGTAGCTCTGACACAAATATTCTTTTGGAGTCAAACCCATTCTCTCATTTATTCTCCAATTTCACATTTTGACCCAAGACTATATCTGGGAAACTTTAGCCAACCAACATTTTAGACTTGATTTTTCTATATCGGTGACTCACACGTGGCAAAATGTCACTACTTTTAGAATTGCATCATTTATGAACATGTTTTAACTTGCTTGGACCCCAGGAACAGTAGCAAACAATTCAATGAAGTAAATAAATCAATGCAATAACTTATTCTCGTATTAACTAGTCATTTTGAAGGAACCATCTCAGTGTCAGAAAGCTGATGGTTTTCATTAAACTGTGCATCAATAACAGTGTTTTAAGACAGTGTTTCCCAACCTTTTTTTTGAGCCACGGCACATATTTGACATTAGAAAAATTACAAGGCACACCACCAAACAAAAATGTCACAAAAAGTATATTTACTGAAATATAAGGCAAATCTAGTCTCAGTTTACTAAGTGTGAAACCTGGACCTGTTTAGTTGAACACAAAGCTGATATTCTTCCTCAGCGGGGGTGTGTAGCACCCTATAATGTAATAATTTCCTGAAAATGTAATTATATTTGCATTCAACTCAATGAAAAATGTAATAAAACCCAATAATGTAAGAACTTCAATAACATAATAAAATATCCTGACTGATGTTGTAATAATATTTTTTACTGATAATCTAATACCTTATTACATTATTGGGAAGTTATTACATTTTCAGGTTGTTCTTTTTCCCCCCAAAACTGATAATGTCAAATTTGACAGATAATGTACCCACCTGAAAATGTAATAAATCCCCAATAATGTAATAAGGTGTTATATTATCGGTAAAAATATTATTACAATATCATTCGGGATGTGTTATGATATTATTGGTGAAGTTATTACATTATCAGGTTTTATTACTTTTTTTTTATTGCAAATTTTATTACATTTTCAGGAAATTATTACATTATAAGGTGCTACGAGGTGTTTGTGGGGCGTTTGGAATGAGGAAGCTCAGAGGGGTGCACCAGCGACCCCCTCAGACCACAGGTGCCAAACATGCGGCCCGGGGGCCAAATCCGGCTCGCCAAAGGGTCCAGTCCGGCCCTTGTGATGAATTTGTGAAATGCATAAATAGATATTAAGATATTAACAATCCTTTTAGTTCAGATTCCAGATTCAGACCACTAAGATCACAAGTGGGTCAGATCAGTCAAATATGATCATAGTAACTTATAAATATTCACAACTCCAATTTTTTCTCTTTGTAAATGTGAATATTTTCACATATTTACACTAAAACAAAGTCTACGTTCACAAAAATGTAAATGATCTGAATTAACTTGAAGAATCTGAAATGTCTTCAGAAAAGTCAGTGTAATTTTAACATTATTCTTCCTGTTGCTAAATGTTTTGTGTATTTGTAGATCTACTGTGTTTGTAAGTTATAATGAGCATGGGGGAATGATAAAGTGAAGGATAATATTGTTAAAATTGCACAAATTTTTCAGTTTGTTCATGTTATTTGCATTGTTTGAAAGGATAGTTTGTAGATGTAAACACTTTCATTGTTTAATTAATTTATTTTTTTGAAAACATAGAGAAAAGTTTGGAGTTGACATTATTTATATATTATTGTGTTATTATTTCACTAGTCTGGCCCACTTCAGACCAAATTTAGTTGAATGTGGCCCCTGAACTAAAATGAGTTTGACACCCCTACCTCAGACTAACCCCACCTGTTGTATAATAGTATGGGAGGCAACCCCCCCCCCACCCCAACCCGATACCTGGGGTTCATGGGTAACCTGCTAATCCGTGCATCACGACTGAGGGGGCTTTACCAACAGAACGCACCACATCAGGACCAGTTCACTTTTATTTTTATTTTGCAAAGGGAAGAAGGAGACTGCTGTTATAGCGTGGATCATTGATATGTGCAGTTTTGTGGATCTATATCACACTGCTGCTTACAGAACCAATCAGGGCGAATTGGATAATCCTCCACGGCACACCTAATGACTTGTCATGGTAACGGCACACTAGTTGGGAAACACTGTTTTAGGCTACATGCATGTGTTTAGCTACAAACTGAAGGGCACTGCTACCTCTAAGTGGCTTTACTGATCACACTGGTAATTATACAGTGACTTATCCAGCAATTAAAACACTGACAAGCACTGTTTTATCTGCAGTCAGATTCTAATGGCATGTTGTGGCCAGGCTGTGGACAGGCCCAGCTCTGTCCAAAGGTACCGACTGTAGCGGATGAGCTGATCCAAGTGAACCTCTGCGACCTTCACGCATGCTCATCTGCTCAGCTATGGAATGACTAGAATACTAGTAAAGTTCAAGGCCAAACTGCAAAGCCATAACAATGAATGTGTAAAGCAGCAGTGGTGTTACTGTATGTGCATTTTTTTTTTTTTTTACTCTTTTATGTACAATCAAGTCAGTGGCTTTACAGCTTGGACTGAAAATAGCAACTAAATAATCTTGTTTAAGACCTAAGTGTGACTTTGCTGCTATGTTTTGAATATGTTTTACTATGACAGCATGGCCTCGACCCTGGTTACATTCATTCTGAGCAACTACTGAACATGTTTTTTTTTTGAAATGAGAAGCTGAACTCATAAAGACCCAAACATTTACTGTCAACCAATAGATAGATAGATAGATAGATAGATAGATAGATAGATAGATAGATAGATAGATAGATAGATAGATAGATAG
>JAQQZY010000028.1:10963142-10978308 GCA_030068375.1 Ostorhinchus rueppellii | reverse complement strand
TTAGTAGAGTCAATATTTTACCGTAAAGGATTTTCGTAACTTGGAAATTTCGTAGGTAGAGTCGTTCGTAAGTAGAGGTACCACTGTATAAAATGCAGTTTGTCGTCTTTTCCTGGTCATCAGATATGACCCATTTGGACGTCCAGAGGCTCACTAGTTGCCATGGAAACACTGTCATCTTCTACAACATTGATTCACCAATAAAACTCATAGAATTTGATTAGTGACAGTGGATGGAGACACAGGGTTTATGTTATTTATTTATTTATTTATTTATTTATTTATTTATTTATTTATTTATTTATTTATTTATTTATTTATTTATAATGGTTTCTGTTCAGTTAGCAATATATTTTGCTGAAAGTAATCATTGGTCAGTTTTCTCTGTTTTTGATCAAATAACCGTCAACTTTAATCTGAGCTTTTATGAACATCTACATCAGGGGTGTCAAACTCATTTTAGTTCAGAGGCCACATTCACCCAAACATGATCTCAAATGAGTCAGACCAGTAAAATAATAACAGTGAAAAATGTAAAATTCTATCATGATAATGTTTACATCTAAAGTTTCCTTAAAAATCTGAATAATATGAGCATGAAATAAAGAATAACAAGTGTAATTTTAACAATTTTCTGCCTCAGTTCATCAGTTTATCATTTACACACGTGCACATATTTGTTCAGGTTATTCCCATTTTCTGTAAAAGGATCATTTGTTAATGTAAACATTTTTGTGTAATTTTACTTTTTTTTACAATAACGCAAAGAGAAAATTTTAAGTTGTCATTATTTATAGGTTATTATAATGGTATTCTGCTGGTCTGACCCACTTTAGATCATATCGGTGTGTTTGTGGAACCTGAATTAAAATTAATTTGACACCACTGATTGTTAATATCTTCAGTGTCATTTTTGCACGTCACAAATTCATCCCATGGGCCAGATTGGACCCTTTTGGTGGGCCGGATCTGCATGATCAGTGAATTAAATGGAGGAAAATACTAGATTATCACAGAAAAAGCCCAAAATACAGAGGATGATACAACAAATGGTGATGACTCACTTGAGAAAAGTTAAATAGAGAGGAAAATAGATATGGAAACTGCCATAACAGTAGATCTGGGTCATTATGGGTTAAAGGTTTTTTGTGCTGTAGTTGATGAGACCTTAATACAATACAATATCGTAGTAGTAGTAGTAGTAGTAGTAGTAGTAGTAGTTTTATTTCAAGTACATAGAATCAAACAACAAAGAACCATACCACATGATCAAACAAAATTTTCTCAAAAAGGAGTGGAAGAAGTATAACTTGTAGACTCCACCCCTTTCTACAAACTAATAGTTAAATTAATTCTGCTTCCTTTGCTTTGCTAACACAATTTTGTTTATTTATTTATATATATATATATATATATATTTACAACAATATATTACATAAAAACATCTGTACAATCATTCATAGCCACGTTTTCAGTTCCATTTACAAAATCAGTCATATGAACAATATTATTTATATACAGTTAAATATTTACTACAAATACAATGTTCAATACATTTACTTTATTAATCCCTTTTGGAGGTCCGCCAGGGAAATTGAGGTCTCCGTTACACAACATAAACGCACACAAACACAGCACTGTAAGCACACAATAGGAGTACCTGACACCTTTGCAAAATAGACACACCATCAAAGTATAAGTCTAAAAAAAAAAGGCATAAAATAACCATAAATAGATAAACAGATAAATAAATAAGCTGTACAACAATAATAAGATAAAGTAACTACAAAAGAGTATGATAAAGTAACTGGGCAGAAATATAGTTATAATAATAATTATAATGATAACAAAAGCAATAATAATAATAATAATAATAATAATAATAATAATAATAATAATAATAATAATAATAATAATAGATTATAAGAGCTGGATTGTGTAGTAATAATAACAATAATAATAATTGTAACAGGTCATATTGCATATTACTTATTATTATAGTCATGCACATTATAAATTATATATTGCACAGCTGTAGACTGATATCTACATATATAAATATTTGTAAAGTGACATCAAAAACATTGGTTATGCAATCAAGTACTAACTCCTGTGTGTATCATGTGACTAAAACAGACAGAAAAGAAAACATGGAACTTATGAGTCAGATTTTTATTTTTTTTTAAACTTGTAAAACTGATTCAGTGCAGTTAACGACACGGTTAACCCTTTCATGCACAGTGGTCACTCCAGTGGACAGCTGTTCAAAGGTGTTCTCTTATTTATTTATGGATTTTATTGTTGGGGGGGGGGGCACAATTTTTTTTAAACAAAGTTTGCTTTTCTTTTTCTTTGCATTTTATCTCAATGCAGGTATGTTAAAACGTGAGAACATGTCAGATTAGCAGAATTAAAGATTTTTATTTCATACTTTTCACAGTGTACATCAGTAAATATGTGTTTCTTTGCTTTTAATATTAAACACATGGTTTTGTAACAGTAAATAGGTTCTTAAAAAATCAGATTGTTTTTTTTCCATTCCCAAAAAGGAATTAAAAAAAAAAAAATCTTAATTAAGGTTCTCATAATTCATGCATGAAAGGGTTAATGTAACCAGGATCTCATGCAAAAAACTCACCATGTAACTATCTCTGACATGCAGTCGAATGCTGCATCTTTACCGACAATGGTTTTGACAAACTTGCTAAGAGTTTTCAGTCGGAGAACGCTTTATTTTGAAAGGACATTGTATAAAAAAAAAAAAAAGGAAAAAAGTAAGTATACAGCAATAATAATTGGATATCTTGAGTCAAATCCAGATGTTCTATCAAGATAAAGTGTTATCAATCCTAGATTTTAGATTTTTTTTTTTTTTCAAATAAGTAAAAATATAATTTTAGATTTTCCTTCAGTAAGAGTTGTCACTGCGTGTTTAGTTTATGCATGTGTTTTCTTTAAATGCATGTGTTTGGGATGGATTTGACATGTGATCAGAAGGAATGGGACGTCGTCTCTAATTCTTTCGCTGCCTTCAGGTTCAGTGACGTCGGTCCACTCCCAACCGTGTGAGAGACGGATTCTGCTGCAAGTACCAGATGTTTCCTGCATCCACCCTTTTCCATCACCATCACTCGCCTTGCCCCGCATCGCTCCGCCCACACCCAGCCCCTCCCCTTGCGTCCCGCACAGACAGGTGAGAGACCACACCCTCTGTCTACCACCAACCCACAAACACAAATCCACAATGAATCTACACACGTTTACTCGCATAGTTTATTATTTCTTTTGTCTGGAACTTCATCCTTCCATCTGTACCATAGATATTTTTACTTCATCACAATTTTAGTTACTTTTCTGATTACAATTTTTCTCTATAACAAAATACCTCCAAATGCTTTCAATGTTTGGAATAATTTGAAGCCTTAGCTGCTCCTTTGTGGTCGTTCTTGAGCTTAATACAAATGCTAACTATTTAGCATTAGCTGGAAAACGCATTAAACTCCAAATAGGATGTACTTATAGCATCTATAATAACAATTACCACCTAACTTTATATGTTAGGTGGTAGGTTAGGTTTCTTCAGACTCTCTTCCGAAGCCACGCCTCCAGACTACCTGTTCACATTCACGAGCGCTGCGTAGCATCAATACGCTAACTTTTGCTAACTTTTTCTCATGGCTCATTCACAGGTAAGAAAATACTTTTCAACATCATAATGAACCTAAACAATAAATATGATTATTGTTTCACGTTATATTTGTCAGAGATTAGAAGACGGAATTTTCACTTGTTATTTTGATGCGTGTTCCAAGTCATCTGGGGCTAATAAGAACGGCTAACTGTCAGACTGATGTCAGGCTAGCAGCTACTAAACTTAGCTTTACCCTCTGTTATCCTCTAACTGGATACTTGTTAAAATGACAACATAATGCCAATGAACCAATGAATACTCTCAAAAAATTGTAAAGACATAATGTTATCTTACCTATCAAGTAGAAATAGGGCTACCACGCCATCACTAACAGCCCTTTCCGATCCCTTATAATACCGAGGTGAGCTGAGCGTAGCTGCTTCCATGTAGTGGAAAGTTAGTTGACTCCACCGCTCATATGCCACACCCATGTTCACTCTCCTCTGCTCTTCTACAGCCTTTTTCTTGGCATTAATCTTCCTTCTCTAACACAGTTTTACATTTACAACCCGCTGTTACCACCTTTCCAAGTGTCTACCTATTTTAACTTTGTATGCTAGCTAATATAGCTATCCAAGCTCTAGCTCACTTTCCTCGGTAGGAGCTCCAAACTTCTAAGGGCGCGCAATTCAGGCCCAAAAATGGGTGCATGCGGAGGGGCAAGGGGGCGGGACAAATGGCAGTTGACTTTGATAGACATATCAGAGTTCAGTCATTTCGAGTACGTGCTCAAAATGATTGGATGTTGTTTTTTCAGTTCTGTCCATCCCACAGGTGACTAAAACTTTTAATTTTTGTGTCAGATCATTTAATTGTTTGCAATCGTGAAGGAAATTTTTTAGCAGTAGAGTAAAAAAATGCTGCAGGAAACCATCTCAGACCCCACCTTTAAAAATGTGCAGTAGATAATGCTACATACACATAAATTTAGCTGTAATACGAATCCAAAACCACCATATTGTCATTGTCAGGCAGAAACGTCTTATGTCCAGGACAGTTAATTTTCAGGAAACTGGACAAATGCTATATATTCTAAATAAACGAGTGACATTAAGAGATGTAGTCACAAGCTGTTTTCAACACTTTTCATTGGTTAAATATTTCTAAAACCATCAGGCCAACGTGAAGACTGACTCATTTTTTGACAACAACAAAAAAAAAGACCAAAAATGGACCTGCGAGATTTTCACATGACAGTGACAATACACAAAAGCAAGATACTATCAATCAAGCTTTATTTATACAGCCCTTTTCAAGGAAGAATTTGCCACCCAAAGTGCTTCACACAAAAAAGAAAAAAAAAAATTATTGTAATAGTATTAATAATAATAATAATAATAATAATAATAATAATAAAAGCATATCCCTCCCATCCCTTGAATCAACCCGTCCCTCCACACAAACACACGCGTCCACTATGTGAAATTGAACACATTTAATGCATATTATTAGATCTGTATGAATATTGTGGCTGGCAGTGACAAGTTAACACCATATATACTGTTGCTATGAGTAAAAGAAACAGGCACATCATTATTATTGACTCCATGTAAAATTTTTAATGAAAGTTATTAATTTCTTTAGTAAGTTGTTGTGTGATAGGCCAGTTATACAGTTCGGCAATGGTTTATTTCACTGGTTTACTGTACATTATACTTTTTTGTTGGAGCAGTAAGTTAAAGATAAAGATAAAAGATACGATAAAATATATTTTCTTAAACCTTTAAGTTATCCCTCAACAGTATCTCTTCAGTATCAAACCCAAACTCACATATTCACCCAATTTAAAATCTTATACCAATCTTATATTTTCAAGTCATTTATTTGGTTTATATCTGGTATAGATTATGCTGACAGGTTTCATGTGCAGTGCAACAGTGCGTCTGTCTCTGTTGTTTACTACAACCATCCACTAGATGGTGACAAAGTAATGTTTACATCAGTGCTTTCACTGTTCTGTAGAGTCGTCACAAGTAATGTTGATTAAATGCTCAGGTAGAAAAAATGTAACCCCTAAAAGACTTTAATGAGTACAATTGTGTTTACTTCCTGGGTCAGCTGACCTATGGGCAGTGTTGGAGTGTGTTACTTGCAGGTTATGTTAAGAGGATGTGTGTGTGTTGTTGAATGTTTATCTTTTTTTTTTTTTTTATTAGTCTTTGACAGTAATAAATAAATCAAATACGTATATAAAATTAAAGGATTAACCTCATAATTGTCCTTTGTAGTGAATGAACATGAATAACCACATTTTAATATTTAAATATCGACTATTACAAGCTGCAGTTTTAAGAAGGAAAAATATGTAATTACTATTAATTATAAATTATGACATTAATAGTTTTTTTTAACTCCTCCCCTTCTTAAGCTTTAAATGAATGTTGTCGGTGACACTGATATACTTTCACTTAAATAATGTCAATGTAGAATCTATACTTGTAATGGAGTATTGTCAACATGTTGCATTATTACTTTTCCATAAGTTGTATCTGAATAATTCTAATGTATTATATGATAATAATGAACTAAATAACTATAATACTTCTGTTGCCACATTGTCTAATATGTGAGTTCTACGTGTGTGTTTTCTGTTCCAGGTGGCTGTTAAAGTGGATTCTGTGGAGTCCCAGGGTTGTGAACAACAGAACAGACCCCACCCCCTCTGTCTGCCTCCCCCTTCTCCTTCACCACTTTCTCCCCTTTACTCCTCCCCGTCTCCCCTGCCTCCCCCTCCTCCCTCCTCCCCCTCCACTCTGTCTTTACCACCTTGCTCCCCCTCTGCCTTTCCACTTCCTCCTCCCTCACCTTCTCTTTTGCCTCCTCTAACCCCCTCCCCTTCTCCTCTCCCCCCTCTGCCGTCATCACCCGTGCTTCTTCTCCCTCCGCCCCCCTCCCCTCGTCTTCCTTTGAGGCCCCCCAGTCTTCGTAGACACAGACCTCCATCCGACGCCTCCCTCTGCGATCCGGCCGACGAGGAGGTGTGTCACATTACCAGCTCGGCACGCCACAGGTGGAGAGAGGAAGGACCGCAGGAGAGAGAGAGAGGGAAGGCCGGTCGCAGTCACTCCCTCTCCCCTTACACATCGCCGTACTCTGACGCAGACCCCTCCTCCGCTGGCCCTCCCGCTCTGCCGCCTTCTGGGTCGAGGAGCACGCTCAGTCTACTCGGGGAAGTATCGAAGGACCGTGACTTTAGGAAGGGCCTTAGCGCTGAAAACCACGGCTTCCTGGACAAGCCGTCATCATTGTCTGCTGGTCACCCTGACGACCAACGGCGCCACTCCATTGAAGTCTGCCTCCCGCAGGCCGTCTTCACCGGCGACAAACACTTTCCAGAGCAGCGGTCTGAGAAAGGCAGTCAGGGATTCCCTATGAGGGTGAAGTCAGTCGGGGGCGGCCACAGGAAGAAGAAAATGAGCCCTCCTTGTATCTCCATCCACCCGCCCTCAGAAAGGGAACACCCTCACATAGCTTCACCCCCTAAACTGTCCGACTGCAGTATGTTGCTGAGACGCAGGACGCCGTCGTATGACTTGACCCCATACGCTCAAGAAGTCCCTGCAGAGACACAGATCCAGCCGCCTCTTACACCTGTCCACATGCCACTGCAGGTACCTTCACCATCTCACACACTGACACCCTCGCGGGGGTCTACGCCGACGCACACTCAGACCTGCACTCCACCGCAGGTTTCCACGCCGACACACCCACACATCCCGATCAGCCCAAACATCTTCATCCAGCCTCGTGCGCCTCTCGTCCCCAACACCATGCCTTTCTCACAGACGCACTCCCTTTCCCCTTCGGCGAGGCACTCGTCTCTCACGAGGGACTGCATCCCCCTGCCCCAGTTTACCTTCGATCAGCCACAGTACATGTCCACCGGTCTGTCGGACACTGAACCAGCTACCTGCTCTTCCCCTTTTGACAACAGACTGGGAAACAGCCCAGGATTCAGTGCAAAGAATCGGAGGACCGCCCAGTGAAGGTGGAGCGTTGCCTTCAGGAAGTGAATTCATGGGTGAAGCTGCAGTAAGGGGGCCCCGGCTGAGCCCGGCTAAAAGGGGAATAGGAGCGAGACGTTTACTGGCAGAGGGATTTTTGTTGTTTTGTTTTATTTTGATGAAGAGACACTGACTATTCTTTTCAGAGACGCTGGTACGGTCCAGGCCTAGAATAACAGACAGTGGATCCATTTTGCTAAACCCGGACATCAAGTCCACTGAGGCTGTTCCGGTAACAGTACCCACTGTACACGGTGTGTTTGGGACTAATACTAATAACACACCAGAACTAAAGCCACCTAAACTCCGTAGCCAAAGTTTTTTTGACACACTGTCCCCACCCACGTGAGCCAATCAGGAAGCAGCGTCTGGCTGATGACCTCTAACCTTCACGGGAAGCGGTTTGTGAAATGCGAGCGTGGGGGGAATTGTGGGATATGCAACTTCAGGTTTTCTACAGAAGTTCTGCTTGCCCCTCCTCTGCTCCTCGATCACATTGATCGGAGCAGAAGTGTGTATGAGTGAGTGTGTGAGTGAGCGTGTGTGTGTGTTTTCTTGTGTGTGAGTATCCGTCACATCTTGTCGTCATGGAAGTTGGCCATGCTATTCATACACCTGCAAAGACAGAGAGGGGGAGCAGGGCAGACCTGTAGTGTATGTTTATCTGTGTATCTGTGCAGTGTAAATAAAAAGAAAATACTGTATTTGGTGAGATTAAAAATAGCTCTATCCATATGCACATATTTTTATAGAGATCTAAAATGTTTTTGCACACAGATTTGAATTTCGAGTTGCTTGTTTATCCTCTGTTGTCCTTATGTGAATGTATGTTTCTTTTCGAAGCTGAGAGTGAAGCGAGGGTTGACCGAACCTCCTCTCAACGGGCTCATTTGGAGTTGAGGAGCGGGATTTTATTTTTCTATTTTGAAAAAGATACAGAAGAAAAAGCAGGAGTGTGATGTATTTCCGTAGCTTTGTGTCAGATTTCTATGTATCTGGTGTCTCAATCGGTCTGGAGAAGCGGGCTCAGTGATGCGAGTCAAATTATAATAAGATGTTTAGTGAGACTGGTGGAAAAAGCAGTCTCGGGAAACGAAAATGTAACTTGATTATTATTATTATTATCGTTATGACAAAATTGAAAATGCATTTGAAATAAAGCAGAGATATTAAGAACTTGCAGGCAACTTAATATCTCTAATCGCTGTTGGAACACACGCAGGTACAGTCTGAATGTACCTGTACAGACGATACTGAATACGTCTGTTTGGGTAAACGTATGAGGGCCATCGCTGAGCCTCGTCTTCTACAGCTGTTTTCAAGCTGGATCAGCTTCGACACCACTCAGTGTTTCTGTACATCTAAAGACAACCAAACTAACTTACTAAATATGTGTAGCCAGAGTGCAATAATAATCTATACTTGTGGAAAATATAGTTACATCAACACACATTTAACAACCACACTCTTGTGTTCGTACATGCTGTAGAGCTACTATATATGATATAAACCCATTTTATACGACGGTTGAGAGTATTGCTATCTCTAGTGTTCATGCTACTATAGGTACTTGCCCCTGTGCGTGGCTGCAGCGGCATGGGTGTGGCTGGCGACAGTGTTAGGTACTGTAGATTTCTCTAAAAGCTCAGGCCCACCTGCTGATGGTGTGACTGTAAACCCAACAGTGACACACATCTCTGCTGAGGACTCAATAAGCCATTCATCATTCCTCATTTTCTCTCCCCGTCTCCAGTAATTCACCCTAAATTTATTAGATGAGCATGAAAAAAATTAATAAAAAAATAATAATAATAAACATTCGCTACCTACATATTCATTATAAATTAACTTATCAGATGAAATCATATAATCCCTTTGTGTGAATGACGTGTTTTCCTTCCAATGACTGAATGTTTTTCTTCTTACCAAGCCATACCTGTATTCTGACACAGCACAATATGTATTTTCATATATTTGTGCGCCGTCTGGTTTGGCCCAGGTGCACAGAAGGCATGCTTGTAAGCTCCTTGGTACAGATTTCCCTTCTCAAAGGCAGCTGGCTGGGACGGCGTCTTTATCTTTCCGATCACAACCCGTTAACAGTGCACAAGTCCTCAGTAATCTGAGTGCAAACCAAAGTGCTTTGATACTGTAACATAATCACCGCAGGCTCAGTTTTTCACAGTCCTGAAGTGCAGGCTTATGGAAAAAGGAGAATAGAGTGCTTTCAGATGTGTAAAGGAAAATAATCTATACTATAGTCAACATATTTATATGAATATGAATTTAAAAATAATAGATATAACTTTTAGTTTTATTGACACGTATGCAGTTGATATTAAAAGTGTCTCATGGGCTTAGATTACAGTCAGATTTTCAGCTTGTAAAGTCGTGATTGCAAATATTTTAACCCAGAAAGACCCAAACGGCCACTGGTGACCAAAACCAAAATGTTTAACACCGTCTGATCCTCTAATCCAATCAATACATGTTAAATACAGTTTGTCGTCTTTTCATGGACATCAGATATGACCCACTTGGACGTTCAGAGGCTCCGTAGTTGCCATGGAAACACTGTCATCTTCGACATTGATTCACCAGTAAAACCCATGGAGTTGGATCAATGACAGAGGATGGACACACTGGTTTTTACAGTCAATTACTGATATTTTTTGCTGAAAAAGTCCTTTTTTTTCTACACTTTTCTCTGTTTATGATATAAGAACCTTCAACTTTAATCTGAGCTTTGATGGATATCTACATGATCACTAAATGAAACATAGGAAAATAACTGATTTTCACTGAAAAACAAAACAAAAACTACACGCAGAGGATAGTATAATAAACCCTAGTTTGACAAATAACTGGATAGACGCACTTATTTTCTATTCATTTATTGATATCTGTGTTGAAAAAGTTACTTTTTCTTCACGGTTTTGATATTGTCAGAAAAGGATTAGAATTAGATTTATCAACTAAACCCAAACTAGTTTTCAGGCCTTCTGACAATAAGGTGGGCACTGTTTTCATATAACTTTGGAATTTACTGACCTTTTATGAACATGTACATCATCTGTGAATTGAATACAGAAAAATACCTGATTTAAAGTGGAAAAAATGCAAAATGAAGAATGTAATACTACAACTAGAAAAGCACGCAGAGCGCAGACCTCCACCAAGGTAGTGTTTTTCCTTTTTTTTTTTCAGGGTAGTATTTGTACTTTTCTCTACTAGATGGCGCTGAATGACCTCATATGCAGCTCTGTACCGCTATGCCCTATCTCATAATGATAAAGAATCCTTTAAAAAATTCCTGGATCCAGACCGCCTCCAAAATTTTATAATTTCTTCCTTGACCCAGAGTGGACATATCCTGAAAATTTCACCAAAATCCGTCTAACTTTTTGAGTCATGTTGCTAACAAACAAACAAACAAACCCTGGCAAAAACTTAACCTCCTTGGCGGAGGTAATAAATCACTTAAAAGTAAATGGAGAGAAAAATTCATTTAGGAAATTCCACATAAGTGGCATTGGGTGTTTCTGGGTTAAAGGTTTGTTGTGGAGAATTTGTATACAAAGAAATTCAAGTTTATGCATGTTTAAGACAGATTTGTGTTTGTAAAGCAGAAACACACGTGTGAAAGGGTTAAAAGTCTAACGTGACACCTGGATCTGATTGGACAATACAAAACAATTTCATATTTAAACTGTCCAATCAGAGAGTAAGACGCTTCAGTCATACTCGTGTTTACTTCATGGCCCAGGTGACGACACAGGATTTTATAAATGCGAAGTCTTTTACACATAAACAAGCTGGAATTTCTCGGACCGATTTATCTCACGTGTATCTTCCGAACTATTTGGTAGCATTACTGGACAAGCTCAAAACGTCTCGACTCTTAATTTGAGCGTTAAAAGACGGTATGTAATGCGAGGAGTGAAAAACGAAAAGTATCCAGATTACCATCGATTATCATTTGATTGCATTCACTTTTTACGCTGTCATGAGCTCTTCCTCTCCTAAGCAGTACGCATGTAGAGGGCACATAATAGGGGGAAAATTTAACAAATTAAAAAAAAAAAAAAAAAATAGGTAGATAGTGTGTCGACCTGAATTTTGCGACACTTTTTTGCGGCATCCTTCAGTCAGCCACATTCAGCTGAATTCAGTCACTGTAAGTTCTAAGGGAAGCAAAGCAGAGCAACTGAAAGGGCTTCTGGGTAACGTTATTACACACTGACTACGTGGCTGCTCCTGATAGCACTGTTCTTTCAGTTCTGGCATACAGAAGCACATCTGCTGTTGGATTCTGAGGGGTTTTCCTGCTCCTCCTGAACATGGCACAGTTGTTCATACCCCAGTTTTCAGCTCCCTTTTATACAGTATGTGCTTTAAACACATCATGCAACTGCTTTGTCCTGTTTCATGTCCTCTTCCTGCACAGATTGTAAGTAATGGGAGCATTTAAGTAGTCAGAAAAAAAAAAAAAACAGCCTCTGTCTTAATATGATTTGAGTTCTAGCGCAGACAACCCCGATCTACTGCATATCGCCATATTAATCAACACAGTTCGGTAGAGTGACTGCATAATTGTTCTTACGATTTACAGATCTTTGGATCTCATTATTTAAATCCTGTTTTTGAGGAAAACAGTTTTGACTATTGCATGTTCTGATTTAAAAAAAAACCACAAAAAAAACTAAAAAAAAAAACAAATAAATAAAAAAGATTTGGGAAAGATTCATCTGGATGTTTTAGAGATTTTGATATTTGCATTTTCAGATGTTTCCATTTGTAGACTGACTACCTGATTGCACTGGGCTCTGATTAATTAGTATCTGTTAAAATACTGATTAAACGACCCTCTTCTTTATTGTCCAATGCAATACCGGGTGGTTCTTTACTGTATGAGGACAAAGAGCCTCTTTATACAGTTTTGTAAGCAGATATGGAAACCTAGTTGGTTCTATTTTGTTTGGAACCGACACTATTTAATGTTGAAGTGAACCTTTTTTTTCACTCTGACTTTTCCTCCTGATATTCTAAACATAGTAGAACTCTGGTGATGGTGAAACTAATTAAGTGATGTATATTTTCTGTAGGAGTAGCCTATGCCCTCGTGCTCTGTACCGGACAGAGCAGGATAGTAATAAGTCGGTGACATTGAGTGGATCGCGCTCCTGATACGACGTCGCGATCCAGAAGGTTCAAACTGTGACAGAACTTGACTTTGATGAATCAGAAGCCTTGTGTTTTCTTTCTTTCTTTAATTCTTTCTTTTGTTTGTTTGTTTGTTTGTTTTTTTTTCTTTATATAACCCTTTTGGTGATTGGCCCAAACACCCCCACCGCCAAACCCCCACACCCCCCCCAAGCCTTATAAGGAGGGTAGGAGGCGTGTTCTGTCTGTCGCAGGAGAGCCAATGTGTCTGCAATAATAGGCCCTCCATTATTCCCCATAACAGAGGGAGGAGGGAGGGGGCAGGGGGAGGCGTTGAAAGGCTTGACACACAGTGGGACTCTCTACATTGTATTGTTGCTGATTATTGTGTAATGACCAACCGTTGTCCTGAAGGATGTTTCCCTGTCAATTAAAAGATACAAGATTTTTTTTATTCCTGACACGTGTTGTCGCCTGCTCTGTTTCTTGTCTCATTTTATATGTTTGTGCTGCAAGAATTCATCTCCACACTTACTAATACATCACAAAAGGCAGTACTCAACCATATTTACAATCAAAAGAACTATTTTTGGCCTAAAAGACTATAAGAATAAGGCTACGTTCACATAACAGGTCTTAATGCACAATTGGGATTTTTTTTTTTTGTGAAATCCGATTTTTTTCCGTGCTCGTTCATATTACAAATTAAATGTGACTTCTATCAGTTTTGAGTGTGAACTGAATGCGACACTGAAGTGACCCGCATGCGCAGAAGAGGTCCTGACGTCATGCGGGACCATGCAGCGCACACTTTACGGAAGTAAATATGGAGGGACCTGGTATCAGCGTGTGTGAGACACTGATAAAGTTTGTCTAAAACTGAAGTCAGCACCAGTCAAATAATTTTAAGTAGAAGATTAAAAAAAAGCAGAGCCAGGTTTATTACTGTGGCTGCTACGTCTGTACAACGGAGTATTTGAATGTGGAGTCGGAGTCAGGAGTGGTGGGATAGTGATGTTAGCCGCTTCACTGACACAGACTTTGTTCAGAATTTTCCAATGACAAGAAAAATGTTTAAATCTGTCTGGGACCGCCTCTCCGTAACGCTCTCTCATGATAAGACGCTCATCTCTGGCGATTTCGGTGACGTAAAGGTTGGATAAATGCGACCAGGCCGTTCAGACTGATGTTGCATTGCAAAATATCTGATATGTGTTGGATTTAGTACCACATATGAAAGTGGACTCGGGTTTAAAAAAAATCATATATGTGCTGTTCAGACTGTCTCTAAAAGGTCAGATAGAGGTCAAATAGAGGCAAAAAGTCGGATTTGGGCCACATTTGGCTGCAGTCTGAATGTAGCCTAGTATACCAAGTGGTGCCAGGCACAACAAGCCCCGCCCCTCACGGATAATGTAGCTTATTTTGGCATTGATCCAGCTGATGTCAGCATATTAATTACCTCTGTACAGGTGCCAAGTTTGAAGTAAATTTTAAAAACATAATTTTTGTTTTAGATATTTGACATTTTGCCTGTTGTAAGTAAATAGGAAAAAAAAAAAGAATTTAAAAATTCATTAAAAAATGTCAACTTTGACCTACTTTTCCCAAAATGTAATCCCATCTATTCTGGGACACTGGCAATCTGTAAACCCAATTTGGTATGAATTCAACCAATGATTGTGCTGCTAGAGTGTTACAAAACAAACCAAAATCGAAATCAATTGCCTCCCCTTTGGAGGGCGGAATAATAATAAATGTAAAAAATATGCCTGGGTCGAAGTGGTTCTTCCCATTTATTGTTATAGGTGCTTTAACTTTCCATTTCATTACAATAAAGCAATATGTATTGTATTTATGAAATTATACAAGTAAAAACATTACAATAGTTTGTATTTTTGACAAACACTGGCATGTGTAGATTTACTTAGAAACACACTTGAGTTTAGTTAGCCCTTTAACCCTTCATGGTGATCAAAGTATTATCACAAAAGGGATACGTTTGATGTTGATTGACCATGTAAACATGGAGATATTAGATAATTAAATACCTTTATATGTTTCCAGAGTGAAAAAAAAACAAACATTTTTTTCGTATTCTATTATTTTTGTGTATTTTTGGTCCCAATATGTTAATAAAGTTAAAGTGTAAAATGATTATCACATAATATCGGTGAAGTTGTGCTAAAAAAGTTATACCAATCAACATCCACAGTGTTGAAATCAGGTCAACTGGACGTAGAATTTTCTTGAAGACGTTTCACCTCTTATCCCAGAGGCTGCTTCAGTTCTAGTGGTGAATGTTGTG
>JAQQZY010000028.1:10861443-10878409 GCA_030068375.1 Ostorhinchus rueppellii | reverse complement strand
TCCCGAAACTTCACCGAAGTCCTTAGTCGAGCTATTCTGAATAATCGAGCTAAGCTGTGCATGGAAACGTACTGATTGACAGTCTTTGACAATCGGTAAAAAGACTTGGATTCCTCCGGGTTCAAACAGTCTAGAGCGAACAGTTCTCTCATGAAAGTTTGTTTTAGCTTCGTCTAGCTTTCTCCGGTGTAAAACAAAGATCGTTTAATCATCTCTTCCTTGACTCAGAGTGGACATACCCTGAAAATTTCATCAAAATCCGTCCATAACTTTTTTAGTTATGTTGCTAACAAACAAAGTCGGATGGGAACAAACAAAACAAACGCACAGTAAAACATAACCTACTTGGCGGAGGTAAAAAAAAAAAAAAAAGTTCTAGTTCTTAAAGCAGTTCCCAAGAGTTATTTGGAACTTTTAACCACTCACACAACACTCAGTGTGTTTGACCATCCTGCTGATCGTATGCCGAGCTGACATTGACCACACTGCAATAGAAGAACACATTCATAATGTAGCACAAATAGCAGTAGTGCAACAGATGGAGAATGTGTGTGTTCAAACATACAGACACCAGTACGTAGGATCGCTGTAGTCAACATTTACATATGTAGTAGTGCTGAGTGGGAGACTTGTTTTCTGCTTCATATTCACATCAAATCAATTGTTGCAGTATTTATTTTTTTTCTAATGTTAAAGTATCGCTCCCACATCCACATCTGTAAAATAAACTTTTCCTTTACCCTTGTTTTCACAACAGTTGATGCTTTTGTACCTGTGAATGTGCGAGTTTCTCTTCTTTTAACTCCCTGTTGCTTCATGTTTTTTTTCTTTTTTTCAGTAGGCAGAGCACCGCACCAAACAGCTAACTTCATCAGTAAAAAGTGATTGTATATGTAATTCTAGAATAAAAGTAAGTGCAATTGAATTATAGTTACTGATCGGACATATGGGACTGCAAAGGCTTTAGCTCTTAATGTGTAATTATGTGTTTTTTTTCTGTCTTTATGTTTGGCGTGTTAGTGAATAATACAGATGAATAAAATTCTGTGGATACATTTCAGTGTTACACCATCGAGGCTTAAAAGGAGATATTTCGACATCTAAAATCTTCTATTAGCCCGTAAAGACCCTGTGCTACTTTGGTTATAGTTCCCAAATGATTTTTATCCTTTTTAAAAAATATTTCTTAAGTGATTTATCAGCATTTATTCTAATATTATCCTCTGCATTTTCCATTTTTCAGTGAAAAATCACCTACTTTCCTATATTTAATTTACTGATCATGTAGATTTCCATAAAAGCTCAAATTAAATTTGAGGATTATTATATCAAAATCAAAGAAAAGTGAAGAAAAAGTGACTTTTTTTAGTCAAATTTATGATTAACTGAATATAAACCCAGTGTCGTTTATTAAACTCCATGTTTTTTACTGATGAATCAATGTTGTCGAAGATGACAGTGTTTCCGTGGTAACTACTAGAGCCTCTGAATGACACCTCGTAACCTGTTGTGTTAAATTTTCACATAACGCACCATCACAGTCACAGTGAATACTCGCTTTAAGTGCAGGAAAAGTAAACATAATATTTGTGACCAATTATTACCGTCAATATCGCTTTGTTCTCTGACCAAGACAAATGAAATTTTGTAAAATTTTTCATTTTCACCATTAACTTTGCAACTCTTTTCCGTAGAAGACGCCATCTTGTAAAAAGTGGCAGTGCTGTACAATGACGCAGAGTCACAAAACGGTGCAAAGTGTCACAAATAGCCGAATGTACTGTACAGTTTAGCAGCTGCAGAACTATTTACTTACTATTTGTGGGTAGAAGAGGCCGTGGGTTGGTCTGATTTGATGGATTGGCCAGTCGGATAGCCCTGATATAGTCCATCTTAAACTAACTACTGTCCTAGGCTAAAGACCTTCATTTTGTCTTCTATTACTGTAATCATATCAGACCATCACATCTTAAAACTATACCTTGTCTGAACACAAGAAAAAAACAAAAATATGATAACTACTGTCCAAGTCAGCATTATATTATATTTCAACAGTAAACTACTCAACACTGTGGATCAACAATAAATATCCAACTGTACCAGCCTCCCATCACAACCGGCATTTATTATCCCCCCTTTTTCCTTCTGATTATTATGGTATGGCAGCCCTTTGTTTCGTCCTCCTTTCCTCGAGGTGCAGAGAGGACAGAGGGATGACTGCAGCGCTCTCTGTCCCTGCTCAGTGTGAGAGGCCATGCAGCAGTAGAAAGAAGAGTTAGTCAGAGAAAGTGAGTAAGATGGCAAAATAGGCTGCAGTGTGTGTGTGTGTGTGTGTGTGTGTGTGTGTGTGTGTGTGTGTGTGTGTGTGTGTTGCAGCCTCCACACAACCACACAACCCTGCATCCCAGCTTAAACTATTCTGCTGACTCGCCGCTCCAAATACAATTACTTGAAGGAGCGCAAAGTGTGTGAAAGTGTGTGTGTGTCAGTAGGAGTGTGAATGGGTGAATGAAGGAAGAATCCTTCTTCTGAATACTTGGGCTTCCTAATCTTTCGTACGCTCTCCTGAAGTGTGTATGTGTGGGGACGTATATACAGTACGAGTGTGTGTGTGTGAGGATTTAGGTTGCTGTCTCTGACTAAGCCCGGTGGGTGAGGAAGCATGTGACGTCACACAGCGTTTCCCCTGGTTACTGGCCGGCCCATTTTGTCACTCAGAGAGAGAGAGAGAGGGAGGAGAGCTACAGTAGGGAGGCACAGACGGAAATTGTTTGTGAAGTTCCAAAAAAAAAAAAAAGGTACCACACAGAAGGAGGTAGACATAAAAGGAAGAGCAAGATATCAAATGGGGGGGGAAAGAAATAATATTCTGTTTTTCAAGGAAGATTAAAGTAGCCTGAGGCACAGCAAACAGTGTCTACCACAGAACGGTGAAAATAAGCACACACATGCATTTTAACCTGTCTCTGTATTTTTGATGCTTCACTGGGAGGCAATCTGACTGAAAAACTCCCCAAAACAAAACAACAAAAAAAAAAAACAGCCTACTGCAGCTGAAAATAGAGATAGTTGCTGCATCAGACAAAAGTATCACATCCCAACCAGCCTGCAAACACTTGAGATCACTTTAATGAAATATCTAAATACTTCCAGCCATTCGAGCCTCCTACACACGAACGATGAACTTCCCAGCCTTTCCCGGCCCACCTCTGTCGTTCACGAGGACCGAGATCGAAGCCGAACTTTATTTATGTTGCTCACGACTGTAAAATTGAAATTTGTTATAAAATATCATAAAAAAAACTTCACCTCCTGCTCTATAAGTAGACTTACACCAGTGTTCTGCTTTCTGTCAAGTCGATATTAACCCACTGGTACTTCTGTGGAAACTCCTGAATGCATTTTTCTCTTTATTTAACCTTTCTTAACTGATTGATCACCATGTATTTTTTTTTTTTTATATATTTCCCCTTTATTTAATTAGTTTTTTGCAAGGGAGACCTGGCCAAAGTCGCAGCCATATAAAGTCCAAACTATATGAAACACATACATGAGACACAATAACAATAAAACAGAAGAACTATTCAACCATAATGGCATCAAGAAAAGGTGATATTCCACCTTTACTGCTTTCTCCATGATACTTCAAAAATTATTAACACAGATGAATGTATGTAGTTTTACAGTTTTTGAAGATTATTCTGAGGTGTTTTGGGAGTTTTCCCAGCAGAGCTTCATAGATGAAGATACACCAGTGCTTTTGTCTATGGATGGTTAATGATGTCCAGACCAGGAAATCATATAGAACGCAGTTTTGAGTGAAAGGTTTTGCATTAGAAATAAAAGGTAAAGAAGTATGATGTACTGAATCGAAGCTTTTTCTGTAATTTAGCTTTTTTCTTCAGGAAAAATCAGCTATTTTCCAATATTTAATGTATTGATCGTGTAGATGTTCATAAACGCTCAGATTAAGATTGAAGGTTTTATATCAAAAGCGGAGAAAAGTGAAGAAACGTGCGACTTTTTCAGCAAATGTATCAATAACTAAATGTAGAAACGACAACATTTCTTAAACTCCATGGGTTTTACTGGTGAATCAATGCTGTAGAAGATGATGGTGTTTCCACGGTAACTACAGAGCATCTTAACGTCCAAATAGGTCATATCTGATGACCATGAAATAATGACAAACTGCATTTTCCACCAATTATTTACATGTATTGATAGGATTAGTGGATCAACAGGTTTTAAGCAGTTCAGATCAGTAGATGCTTTTGGTTGATGGTGACTGTTTGGGTCTTTATGGGTTAATTCCTTGTCCCAAATTCACTCCTATACATCCAACACCTCTTTGTTTTGCATCAGAAATTAGGTCCAACCTCTTAAACTCCAAGCGTTTTCTCATTGGGCGTGAGGCAGAATATATTAATGTCTAAAAGAGCTTATGAGGATCCTGAAAATAACCTTCAGAACAGCCTTAAGGCTTTGTAAACAACCTTCATCTGGGTGTTTCTACCAACCGCAGTGAACCATTTTTAGAGGAAACAATGTTTACCTCTGTGACTGAAATGTAATGCATGAGGGGCACCAGCTCATCTGTAGCACCGTAGGGTTAAATATGTAACGTATACCTGTATTTCCTTTCAATTACATCATGTCGCTGCATCGGTTTCCATCCATTTCTGTCTATTGCTTCGACGACTCTTGTTGAGTCTTAAGCAGAAAAAAAAAAAAAAAAATCTGCCAATGAAACAAGTGAAAATTAGATTTCTTGAAATAAGATTTTCAAGATCTATTACCTAAAAACAAGTTCTTACATCTCACTTCGACATCACTCTTTAGGTGATTATGTCTTATTTTAAGTGTGATGAGGTATTTTGACTAGAAATGAGAGAAAAACTTAAAATCAAAGCGTAAAATTTGGATTGTTTTAGTGTGCGTATACCTCACTTCCTCTGAAAATAGTGGATGTTTAAAGGTGAAAACCCACCGTTATCCTTGAGGAAATAGCCCACAGATAGTTTATGTCAGCGAGTGTGCATTGAGCTGCTGTTTATGTGCTTTACGGATGGGGTTAGTGGGAGCAGAAGGGACTCAACCGTACGCACCAGCAAACTAAAGCAACGAGCTGAGAGATGAAAGCATCCACGAATGAGCTGCGCAACAGGGTAATGTGTAGCAATAAATAACCAAAGCAAATAAGAACAAAATGGATGGAATTCAGAGCAAAACATGGAATATAGAACAACTGTGCGCCATAGAGGGTGTGTAACGTAATCTTTACAGCATGGAACATGAGTAAGCAGGTGCTGAGACGTGTTGTTATTTAGTCAGCTGACACAGCAGGGGTCAGCGGCAGCCTGTGGATGCACTTCAGGAAACACACAAACTCACATGCACATACTGTGTATACATGGACCAACCACTGACTGTATAGTACAATAGTATATGTGTGTAGGAGCAAATGCACACACACATTACAGTACGTATGTTTGAGTCATGGCGGTGACGCATTGGGTAGTATCACTTGGAGGCAGTAAAACACACACAGACCTACATAGGAAATGCAGAAATGTAGGTTGTGTTGCGTCATCACACCAACCTACATAGAGAACAGAGGATGTTTTGAATGCCAACCAAAAGAAAAAAAAAAAAGAAAACAGAAGCAGATGCACAAAAATTCAACTGGGATTCTTCTGATATCATGCACACATTACATATACATTAACGATGACACAAGCAGCGTGATTATTAGGTTGTTTTCCAACTCCCCAGTTGCAAATCAAATGGTTCGTTGCCTTGTAGCACACACACACACACGCACACACACACACACACACACACACACACACACGCTACTACACAGTGTGTGTACACAGATGTGTAATTCCCGCAAACAGCACAGCAGGCAGTCGTAACAGCCGCTCGCATTGTCACTCGCTGACACGGATGAGGGGCAGAAAAGATGAGTAACGGTTTAGGAAAAATAGAACGATATGAGAGAAGACAAGACGGGGAGATGAAGCGATCTGGTGGGAGACTGACAGGGAGTGATAAAACATGTACAGCACAGTAGGTGGAAATAGGCGGTTCATCGGATGCGGTCGTGCTAAAGTCTTATTATTCCAAGGCTAGGTGCTCAGTTCACACCCTCCCTTCTTCCTTTATTATGAATCTGTCTTCTCCTTTCCTGCTCTCAGACAGCAATTGTGCAACTGAGACAGTTTCGCTGCCATTTTGGAGGTGGTTTCTATTTTTAGGGCTCTATTTAGACTCATTGTGCTGAGATGAAAAGTGAGCTAAATGCACTGAATAGGATGATTCACACAACTCCGGTCCCAGTTGCGCAAAACACAGCAATTACACAGGAAACAAAACAAAAAAAACAAAAAAAAGGAAAAAAAAGTGAAGCTGCGTGTGTTTATTTCTTTATTTAATCCTCTGCTGCGTTAGAGTTGTGTTCTCAGGCTAACAAACAATCACTCTGTCAAAGAAATAGAAAAAAAAAAAAAAAGACCCCGGGGAGCAGAGGTGACAGATGACATTTTCAGATGTGTTATTTCCAACATGCCCCCTTTCACATCGAGTTCAGAGGTCAACGCTTTAACATCTGCACGCTGTTTTGCAAGAGTTCACAAGCCTTTGTGTGAGCTTCTGAGGCACGCTGTGAGCCGTGTACATCACACATACATCCATAAACCCTCAATTTCACACCTATTCCTACTATTATTTCCTAGTTCGGGCTGTCCTTTTAGCATATTTTCCAATTCCAGGTGTATTTTTTTGTCCTGGCTGGCTTCAGTGTTAGGGTCTTCGTTGGTTTCAGAGCATCTCCACAGCCTTAAAGTCTCACCCGAGCCCTGCTGAACTGTCCGTGGTCCTGATCCTGAGGCTTCAAGCAGCCAGTTGTGGATGGGACTTAGAAAATGGACAGCTCCCTGTTGCTGTTGGCAACAGGTAAAGGGAGTTAATTCTGTTCACTCTGGCTGCTGTCAGTTCCAGCCGCCAGGAAGTTCGAGCCAATGACTGCTCTATAATTTCACCCGTTTTTAGCCGTGCCGATGCCTCTGGCCATGGTAACGTGTATCTGTGGGTGAGTCGGTCCATCACTTTAGACCAGACTGAAATATCGTGGCATTCCAGATAGAGTACTGTAAAAGTTTGCACAGATATATACACTCTTACATATACTTAATTGCAACTAACTCATTCAGCTAACCTCTGCTTTGCATTTAAAGGGCTCATATTTATCTAAACCCACTTTTATTAGTCTTTGGTTCATTTATTTGTGTATTTGGACTATAATAGTTCATAAAGTTTGAATTTAAACCCTCCAGGTGCTGTAAAGCTATCTTCAAGTGGATTTAAACAACCTGTTTCAATTCCTATTCATTTTGTTATGTCTATAATTAGTTACGTCATGACATTTGCACATATAAGGTCAAGACTTCCAAGGAACATTTCTCAGTTCGACATAATTGTTTGTCAGCAGCAGCAGTTGTAGTAAAAACTGAAAATATGTCCAAATTGTGAGCCGATTACCTAAAATGTTCAGTTGTTGGTTGAATGGGACAGAGCAACACATCCAACAACCTGGAAGGGGTGGGGCCTGAAGTGGCTCATGTGCATTTAAAGGGCCAAAACCACCTTTCTGGTGTCATTACTCAGAAACAGGGTTGAAGATGGACCTGTGGAGTTGAATTAATGGCAAATTCAGACCCAAGCAGAGCATTTCATTTACAGTTTATGTAGACCACAGGGAAATGTTTGAAAATGCATAATTCCATTTAATAATGCAAAATATCACTTCTTTAATGCTAAATGGCAAATATAACCATGCTGTTAAACTCGGACTGTAAAGGTGGTGAATATTATACCTGCATCACATTAGCATTTCAGCATTGTCACTCTGAATATGTTAGCATCCTGTCAGCCTCTGCAAACCCTAGCATGTCTGTCAACAATCGCACCTTGTGTAGGTTACCTATACTTTTCCTCAGTTTCTTGTGGTTGCTGAGTGTTGCATTGGCTTCTCAAGGATTATCCTTGTCAAACACCTCTTACAACACTATTCCATACTCTATTCTTTTCATTCTTTTTTGTCTTTTTCCCAAAGTAATTATTATTCACCTGAGTGCATCTCTAGTCTCCTGACTCTGCCTCCACCTGGGTTTTGGGAGGTTTTTTTTGTTTTGTTTTTTTCTCCTTCTGAAGTTTTAAGCTTTACATGTCTTCTGCTTTAGGATAAGGATACTATTTCAGTCTGTGTAGTCACTACTAACGATACCAACCCCAGCTCCTATCAACTAAGATGGAAGTTTAAGCATTATAGACATTCTTCAGAGGATGAATGGTCAGCTAATTGGAAAATAGTTGGAAATAAGTTGTGTGTCAATGTGTGTGTATGCACAGGCCTCTTGTGTCCGAGGCTAATTGCCTTAAAGATGCTATCACAGCTGCCATACCTCGATTGAGCCCTTCTAACCTGGCGATCGATGTGTGGAAAAAGTGGCCGGGGCATAGAGGACGCACTCGCACGTATCGTAGACACACACACATCCGCAATCTCCACCTTTCTTTTAGCACAAATATTCCCCGCATTTACAGTCAGCTCATGCCCTCTGCTACACACACACACACACACACACACACACACACACACAAACACACTGCAGCTTCATTTAGATCGATGTAGAGATGAGTGCTGTTTAATTTATTCATCAGAACATCCCAGCTAGAGGTCCAGGTGTCATCCTATCTATTGGCATGTGGTGGATTTAAAGTGTATTGGAGTCAGCACTCCTCCCCTCCTGGCCCTGTGCATTAACACACACAATGCTAAATCAACAGCTTTCTGAGAGCCCACTAAGTCCTCTAAACCCTCTGAGACAGAAGGAGTGAGAGAAAGAAAGAAAGAGGAGAAACGAAAGACCCTGGCACGGGGTATGTATACATACACTTGCAGCGAGAGGACTTCTGAAGTGTGAGATATTAAAGAAGGGCACAGTAAAGGATAAAACGCTTTATGTTTGGACAAGTGTTATTTAGGGACCAGAGAGGGAGAGAGGGTGGGACAGCGCTTCCTCACTAATCCCCCCCAACTTTTTTTCCCTTCCTCTTCTTCTCATCCTTTTCTTCCTTTTCATCCATTTGTTTCATCGTTAAAATTAGAGCAGGAGAAGGGTGGTGGTGGGGGGTGTCTCAGCAGCATGTCAGGGCCCTGGAGTCTAATGGCTAATCATCACAGGCTGGAACAATGATGGCCAAAGACTGTCTTGGGATCTAACTCCGCTCTGGGCTCTAAAGGCCATGAAGCCAGGGGAAAATCTTCTCCAGCAATGAGGACAGCCGGTCCTGGTTCCTGGTTAGGAAATCCGAACAGCAGCATTTATTTTCATTATTTCAGCTCTTTGGCTGCAGCTCAATGCACATGTATTGTCAAGATTTACTACTTTTTCAAACCATCTGCATTTATCTTTATGTTTCTTTATAGTTGTCAAAGATTAGAAGTGGAAAATACACCCTGGCATTGAAATACCACACACAAAAGTCCTGAATTTAAGAGTGTACTCACAATGGGAAATTTTTTTGTAAATTGCCAAGAGAATATTTGAAATACTCCCTTATGTGTTATATAACCCCACTATATTTCTATGAAGAAAATATACTGCAAGTTAAAACACTTGCATCATGAACTGTAACCGCCCTTACCGTCTCAGTGTCACATGGTTTGTCTGCTGTCCTGCCTCTTTAGGAAGTTTGTGGTAGATTCAGTCCCATTCATTCCAATGGGAGAAGTGAATATAATAACACGTTTCAACCAGGTCTTTTCCCCCAAAGTCACTGAAACAAATATTGGATTTTCCACACATTTGCTACACATCTTCTGAACATTCTGATGGAAAAAAATGACATTTTTAACTCATTCACTGCCAGGCGTATCTACAGAACAGCTTTGAAATGACACCAAAACACGTCAGTGGCAGTGGATGAGTTAAGATGCACAAATCAGGAGAAAACAGATTTTTTTTGTGACTTATATTAGTCTCAGGAATTAACTCTTGCGAGATCTTGCAAAACATACCTTAGCTGAGGAGGTAAAAACAAACACGAAGTTAAAATTAAAAATAATTCCATGAACTTCTGTTCGTTACCAGTAAAATATGATATTAGTGTGTTGTTATTGGATTTAACCTTATTAATCCACTTTCTTTAACGGTATTTATAGTCCTTTGTGCAGAGGATCCGACGTTGCTGAAACGGCATGTTCAGGTAAACTGGTCCAAACAACGCTTTACATCTGTGGCTCTTTAAATATTAACAGCCACCCAGTGAACATATTACATTGCATTGTTGCCACAAATGTTCATTACATGAAACACTTATTCTGATTTGTCTCAGATATCGAGGATGGGCACAGCACATACTTCTTGGCAGGGGATGCCAGCAAGTTTTGGCCTCAGTCTTGCCTCCAGCCTCTTCTAATTGTGGACTAGATTTACTAACATGGACTAAAAGTCACATTTTCGATGGTAGAAAGTCTAAAAATGTCTATGACATGACAGAGTGGCAACCAAAGCATAGTAACACTTGGTTGTACGCACTTGGCAGTCGAGAAACATTTTGGAGTCACTTCAGAAAAATGTTCCAATCTTATTGAATTTCATTTATTTATGTTTTGAATATATTGGATAGGCACTCAAATGCTTTCCCATGAGAAGTAGAGTAATATTAAAATATTCTGATTATAAGTCAATCCTGCAGCTGGTTTTGGCCTAATTGTTAGTGTCTTAGTTAAGGCAAGGTGAGTTTATTTGTTTCATGTACAAGACAATTTGCTACAGTGACAAAATCGGAAGGACTATTTCATTGTTAATAAAATAGAAGCAACAGCACAATAAATATTGACTGAACATATTAAGGTTTATTTGTCTCATTCTACCTGGCAACCAGTGCGACTTGACTTCACTGTAATTTAACCCATAAAGACCCAAACAACCACCAGCGACCAAAACCATCTACTAAAACCTGATTGAAACTGTTTAATACCTGTTCATCCACTATTTCTATCAATACATGTCAATAATTGGTGTGAAATACAGTTTATCGTCTTTTCGTGGTCATCAGATATGACCCATTTGGACGTTCAGAGGCTCCGTAGTGAACATGGAAACACCGTCATCTTCTACAACATTGATTCACCAGTAAAACCCATGGAGTTGGATCAATGACGGTGGATGGAAACACTGGGTTTATGTTCAGTTAATGATAGATTTTGGTGACAAGTCACATTTTCTTCATTCTCCTCAGTTTCTGATATTATGACAATTGTATTAACATCTACATGGTCAGTGAATTGAATATGGGAAAACGCCAGATTTTCATTGAAAAAATGCAAAATACAGCGGATAATTAACAATAAATTGTGATAAGTAAGTTAAAAAAAAGATTAAATAGAGAGCGGAAAAATTAATTTGGGAACTGCCACAAAAGTAGTATTGGATCTTTATGGGTTAAAGTACAGAAAAATTATGAAGTATCCATAGTAAAATGTGAATCAGTACACAGAATGGCTTTTAAGGGGTTGTACTCTTATACAATACTGCATACATTTGGAAATACATGTTAAAAAAATATATATATATATATTATGTTTTAGGTACTTTCTGTAGCTAAAATCTGTTCCTGTGGATATTAATGGAATAATTATAGTGGTGGTGATAGTGTTAACCTCTTTTCTACATGAATTATGTATGATATATGTACTAGCTTGTGGTTAGCATTGCATTAGCTTAGCACTATGTTAGCCTAGCTTGCTAGTGCTACATTGCACGGTATACAAATTCTGTTTTCACTTGTTGTTGTTGGTTTTTTGGGTTGGTTTTTTTTGCATGTGACACTGGAAGGTCAATGTCAGCCAGCAGCGAGAGTAAGGAGGTGCTGTTTGGACGCTAGCTGTGAAATGTCGGCAGTGCCAGAGTGTTTGCTTTGTGTGTTTTTAAGCGTCTGGTCGTGCGGTCTGTGTTTATTGTTTATGTCTGCGGCGGTGCTGCCGCTGTTGGTGCTAATGGAATCATTGATAGCAACACTGCTGGCCATAATGTCAGCAGGGGTGTGAAAGAAAGGTAGAGTGTGTGTGTGTGTGTGTGTTAGGGTGTGATTGCTGTTGTGACTGGGGAATAACAATGTGAACACTTTCATCAATTCAGACCAGCAGGAGTGAGAATGAGACAAGGGGGTGATTACAGGAAGAGGGGGGTAGAGGCGCACTGATGGACAGAATAACAAAAAAATGGAGAAATGAATGGATTGTGTGTCATAGCCACCACAGAAGCAGATAAAGGATGTGGACGACGGTTTAAAAGGCACATGCAGCACCTTTTTAAGTCTATTTATCCACACACAGTACAGAGGTAACGGCGAGGACGGCGGGATGAAAAAGTCACTTTGATAAGTATAGCGACGGCGGCTCGGAGAGAGAGGGATTATTGGTAGGAGATTGAAGGATGAGATGAGAAGCAGGCGAGATAAAGGTTAAGAGTGATGAGAAGATGATAAGCAGGGGGCATGGATTTGCTCCTACTTCACCTGTTTAACACCTCTCATAATATGAGGAGGGTGAGGAGACGAGATGTCAGCTCACAAGGAGAGGAAGGAGGCAAGGGACTGCGATTAGATGGCATTAGATAGGAGGTTTATTAATCTCTGAGTTGAAGGCGGCTTTATAAATTAACTTGTCAAAAATGTCCCGAGGGGCTAAAGTTATCAACTGATATACATACTTATTTTGGGCGCTTGCTTTAAAGTGCTAAAATGTTTTTTTTTTTGGAGATCAGACGTGAAAAGGTCGCATATCTGCTTTCATTTTTTGGCCCAAATAGCTGGAAAGATCAGGTATTACAAAAAAAAAAAAAAAAAAAAAAAAAATGGACACAAAAAACTGCAAGAAATTCTCCCAGTTTCCAGGGTCAGCTTTTAGAGTCTTGGTGTTGGTTTGTATTTTGTCACAAATTTCTCCCCTGCTCATTTCTTGTTATTGGGTAATAGGAGCATTTGGCTGTCATGCTGAGCTGACTGAGTACAGAGCGGAGCGCTGTAGTGAAAGCCACGAATCACCGGCTGCGGTTACACAGGCCACTCTTCCTCCTCCAAATGTAATCAGTCTGATTGACAATTCCCAAGGAAGTCTTTACATAAGTGCGGAATAAAATGATGGGGATACAGTGTCCTGTCTACATGCTCCGACAGGAAAAAAAACGGGAAATATTCCACATGGGAATTCTGTTGAATCTGAGGCGTTTTAGTGGCGCGTAAGGGAACCAAATAAACCCAACTGTCCTTATGTTTGATACTTATTTCAATTCCGGGATAAAATCAATATCTTAACAATTGGATCAAAATGTGGGAGCGCTGATTTATCCCACAAAGGTCAAACCTCCTCCACCTGTCAGCCCTTCTCCTCTTCCTCTATATCTCCCCTTCCCATTTATCAAGTTTACAGCGTTGGCATGTCCGCCCTCACCACTATCAATTAAATAAACCGTCAGCCACCAGATCCCCCCTTTTTTTTCTGCCTCTCTCCATTTCCGTCACCCCTCTTTTCTATTTACACAACCCTGTTTTGTTTGTTTTTTTCATCCGGCAAAAGCTACATTTTGTCTTCAGTGAACTGCGATGTTTCCTCATAAGATTTATACAGTAAAGATCAAGAGTGTTTATTCAGTCTGGGCTGTTTCCATAGGTTAATGAGAGGAGCCAAGCCGGGCCGTGCCACTCTGTGCCGAGATGATAACACAGGGTAGCGGTAATACCCAAGAGAACGTTCTCCGTGATGATAGTTCGCATGAAGGAAGAAACATCTGCAAAGCTTCCATGTGGGTTTTATGCAAATGTTCCAGAGGGTTGCGCTCTAATCGAGTAGTTTGCTCCTAAGTAATCTGCATACATAAGTATGACAATAAAAGAAAACAGGAAAAAAGGTCACAAAAAATGGAAAATTGTCTTAGCAACCAGTGAAATATTATGTATTATGGGAGTCGTTGGTGCACTTGGAATGGCTCTTTGACCAATCAGGGTGCAGTGTTGAAAGTACTCGCTGTATAATTTACTACCATATCTTTTACTCCGTACAGCTGTGCCACTGTCTGGTTTACTTGGCGGCGACTGAGTTGGGATGAGATGGTGTTCTACATTACAACCGCAGCCAATTCAAAGCAGAGAGGAAAGGACGAGCCTCGCTTTTTATTTATTCAGCTTTTAATGTTGAGCAGGATAACTTGGCTGCAACCATTTTGTCTGTGTGAGAGAGTTCGCCTGCCAGCTAATCGGAGAAAAAAACGCCTTTTTTTTCTCCTGTTTTTTTGTTTGTTGCTTTGAACAAAGATTGCTGGTAATGGTAGAGAATGTCTGCAAACACCAAAAGTAGTGACTGAGGTCTGGCATCCAAAAACACAAAACAGGGCTAGGGAAAGAGAAAATAAAAGCGTGTATAAAGAAGAGCTTGTGTTTTCAGGCAGGTTTGTCAAGGCATGTTGTGCCATCTATCACAACACTGATTGTTAAAGCCTCAGGAAAATGCATTAATCAGGAGCAGCCAATGCAGAAGCTCCCCCCCTGCGTATCGCAATGCATCAAGTATGGAACTAACTCACAACCTGCACTGCTAAGGCTGCTTCTCTTGCGGAGAAGGGAGCGAATTATAGCTGTAACCCAGCCGGAGTGTGCAGAATTTAACCGGCGGTAGCATCATCAGTGTCGCTTTATCATTTTACCAAGGAGCGTCTGTGCATGCTGTGCCACGCTACACCTTCTTGTTGATCTATTTAGCGCAATGCTGCACTGGCCTTTCCTAACATGTGCTGTGCTTTGCTTCGCTGCTTCGGTGTGATGGGTGCAGTGTGTGGCTGCGAGTCTATAATTCATAGACGTATGCACTCTTCCCTTTGAAATCTATCCATTATTGATTGTGCCAGTCCCAGTGTAGAGATGGTTAGCGGGCGATCTATCTCTACGACTCACTAGTGAGCACATGTGGTGAGTGAGTGTGTGTATGTGTGCACTTGTGAGCATCTGTATGCATGCTCATGTGAAAAAGAGACTTGAAAGAGGTTGAAGAAAGACTAATGTGGAGAGGAGCGTGGCGCAGTGCAGTGTAAAGTGCAGTCTCCCTCTCTCTGTCTCCCTCTCTCTTTTTCAAATACCTCCCTCATGGGTTTCTGAGGGAAACAAAGGAGCTTTACTCACCTCTCTCCCTCGCTTACTCTCCCCCCCTCCCTCCCTTTTTATTTCTCTGGCTGCATTTCTGTCATTTTCTATTCTTTTACTCCCACCCCTCCACCCCTTCCTCCATCTTTTCTCCATGGCTGTTTTTGCTCTATAGCTAAAATGGGTCCTCAGTCATTGGCTTTGGAACCATTAAACTGCTCTGAATGGCCAGCCAATATGCTCATTTGATTTATCCTTTTTACACTTTTTTTTCCCTCCCCCTCATACAGTGCAACAAAGCGGCCCTGCTGCTGTAATGCTATGGTGACTGCCGCTCCTGTAGGCATGTGTCACTCGTGTCACTCATGTCACTGTGGCCATGATGCAATTTGTGGAAACTCACTGAAGGTTGGTCATGCGATGAGTGCAGTGTCTTAATGCTCATGAGTAATACAAGTTTAGGGAATATGGTTTTCAGACCATGGGTCACGGCCACTGACCTGGGGATTACCACAAGAACATCAGCACGCTTTAGAAGAACTGAAAGAATTATTTTTTTATGGTATTTAATGTGATAACATGGGAGGAAGGCTTGTCTACTTTAACTATTAACCCCTTGATGCCTATTGATGTAAATTTGCATCAATCACACACACACACACACACACACACACACACACACACACACACACACCTAGATGCATCCAAAATACTACCAAGTCAAATTTTTTTCTCCACAATTGGAAATATATTCAGGTGTTAAAGGGTTAAGAGTCAAACATCCACTGATTACCAAAAGCATCGACTGATCTAAAATGTTTAATACCCATCAATAAATGTAAATAATTGGTGTAAAATACGGTTCGTCGTCTTTTCATGGTCATCAGATATGACCTATTTGGATGTTCAGAGGCTCTGAAGTGAACATTGAAACACTGTCATCTTCTACAAAACAGTTGTCAAACATGTGGCCCAGGGGCCAAAACCGGCCTGCCAATGGGTCCAGTCCAGCCCCTGGGATCAATTTGTGATAGAAGATAGAAGATATTAAGGATTTTAAAATCATTTTAGGTCAATTCAATCTAGACTGGGTCTTTCGATCTTTTTTCTTTGGATAGTTTGTAAATGTAAATATGTTCATAATTTAATGTTTTTATTGCAATGATACAAAGAAAAAACTTGGACTTGCCATTATTTACAGGTTATTATGTATAAAAGATAAACTAAGGTGTAATATTGCTAAAATTTTACTTCGTTGTTCATATTTGTTCATGATATGTTCAAGTGCAGTTCGTAGATGTAAACATTTTCATCACAGAATTGTACTTTTTTCATTATTCATTGTTAATAAGTTTTTATCTTATTATTTAGATTATTTTACTGGTGCGGCCCACCTCAGATTATGTCAGGCTGAATGTGGCCCCTGAATGAACGTGAGTTTGACACCTCTGTTCTACAACATTGTTTCACCAGTAAAACCAATGGAGTTGGATCAATGACAGCGGATGGAGACATGTTTTTATGTTCGATTGATACATTTTACTTCAGTTTTCTCTGTTTTTTATGCAATAACCCTCGACTTTCACCTGCCATTTTATGAACATCTTCATGATCAGTAAAGTAGTTATCAGAAAATATTTGATTTTCAGGGCGACACGGTGGTGCAGAACCCAGGACCTTCAAACAGAAGGTCCTGGGTTCGATTCCAGCACCAGTCACTGGTGGGACCTTTCTGTGTGGAGTTTGCATGTTCTCCCCGTGT
>JAQQZY010000028.1:10803829-10820315 GCA_030068375.1 Ostorhinchus rueppellii | reverse complement strand
TGGGATAGGCTCCATGCGACCCCCGTGACCCTAATGAGGATTAAGCGGGTATAGAAGATGAATGAATGAATGAAAAAGGTCACACATTTAAAAATTAGTTGAATGAAGCAAATTAAATTATATTGAATGTAACTGACTGTAATTTAATTTGGCTCTGTCAACTTTTTTTTTTTATTTTTATGTGTGACCTATTGAAGAAGTTGATTCAGTGTTTTACTTTTTACTCGGGCTGTCAAAATTAACACGTTAACACAGATTAATCCACAATCATGATTAATCTGATTAAAATTTTTTACTCAATTAACTCATCTGCAGCACAGAGTGACTCTGAACGTCTCTGCGAATACATTTGGGGCTGTTTGTTCAAGTAGAGTTAGCGTCGCGCAAGAACAAATGGGCAGTTGATCCAGTAGTGACAGGCAGCAGAACCGACCCATAAAGATGGACGACACTGAACAGCACATTGGCCACCGGATGGGAATATGAGGAGAAAAAACAAGATGGAACAGTTGTTTATTTGAAACTGTTGAATGTGTTTAATAAACATGTTAAGTGCAAATATATTCCCTTGTTTCTTGAGTCTGTTCGTTCACGCAAAACAAAATCCCAAACAAAGCGATTAATATAGATTAAAAATGAATATGTAATTACGATTAATCGAAAATAATCCACAGCAGCCCTGTGATTAATCTGATTAAAATTTTTAATCGTTTGACAGCACTACTTTTTACAGTAAACAGTGCTTTTAGACATTCCATGTTTTCTTTTCTGTCTGTTTTAGTTACATGATACACACTGGAGTTAGAGCTTGATTGCATAAACATTGTTTCCGATGACTTTTGATGGTCTAATAATTATATATCCGCTCCGACTGCTGGCCTCCTTCAGTACAAATAACCAGTATTGACCCCGTAAATGATCATTTAAAAAAAAAGAACCATGTAATTACAATGACTCCAGATGAGGCCCTTCCCCGGTACAGGCAGTAGCCTATACCCATTATATTTTTAACAGCGGTAGTTAATACTGTAAAGGAGATCCAGGCAAATCCATAGGAGTAGCTGATCAGGTCATCAATATAATTGATCACTAACTTACTCACCACTTCCACTGTGAGTTTGTGTGTTTTTGTGCAGACTAATTACATGCAAACTCAGCCGTGATCTGTTCGCTTTGTCAAGGATTCAAGGAACTTTACAACATATTTCCACACAAAACGGCATGAAATCTGATAACGGAAATCCCAGATTGAACCCAATAAAATCTACACAATAAGCAATATTTCGATTAAAAAAAAAAAGATATTTGTCTAATAAGATAAAAGGTGTATGCGAGGAGAATAAAAAAAAAGTCACTATTCATGTTTCGCTTTGGTTTTGTGTGATGTGTTTTCTTATTTATGTGACAAAAATGAATGAGAAATGCACAATGAGTGAACACGTTTTACCTCGTCTTCTCCACAAAATAAAACAAAAGACGAGGAGAGTAAGGGGAGTGGGAGGGGGCGAGGAAGGGGAGGAGGAGGAGGAACTCATTAGTGAAAGAGTTTAAGTGGAATGATGAGAAGAAGCTGGAGGGAAGGACAGGATGAGATAAGACAGGATTTAGAGTGGGAGACTGAGAGAAAGACAGAAAGAGAGAAGGAGGGAGGGATTTTGGAGAGGAGAGAAGTGTCACTTTAAACATTCTTCACTGGGGAGAGATAGGGAAATCAACCAAACCTTAATCCTTGTGTATATTTAGTATCTAAGATACATGCTGATGAAAAGTAGCCCTGTTACGGTTGGAAAATGACCCACTTTTAACCACTTAAAGTAGGTGCTTTTAGTTTGATGACTTCCACTTTACATATTAGAGTCAAACCAAAAACTGTTTACCGCACAAGTACACTGCTTATCCAGATTTCAAGTGTGGTGAGATTGTGTTTATTTGAGTAAAATAGAGATAATTTCATTTTTAGAAAATTGGTGATTTAATTTTTTGATGAAGTGGGCACACAATTACAGTTCCAAGAGGTATTTACAGAAAAAAATACTGCATATTTGGGTGAATATCGGTTGATTGGTTTAGAAATCTCAACAGTTTCTTCAGCTTATTTTATGTATTTTTTTTTTATAAATCACTATTTATTGTTTTTTATTTTTCTTTTTTCACCCATTCAACATTTTACAGTTATACACCAGGCAGAAATTACAAGAAAATATACCAAAAGAAATATGAAAATCAAAATTTAAAAACAATCAAAAACAAAACACACACAAATTCACACACAGAAGCTTATTATTATTATTATTATTATTATTATTATTATTATTATTATTATTATTATTATTATTATTATTAATATTTTTATTTTATTGTATTTTTTAAAAATTATTATTATTAACCCATAAAGACAGCCATCAGTGACCAAAACCATCTACTGATCTAAATTGACAATACACCCATCAATCCACGTAAATATTAGTGTAAAATACTGCTTGTCATCTTTTCATGGTCATCAGATATGACCCATTTGGGTGTTCAGAGGTTCTGTAGTTACCATGGAAACACCGTCATCTTCTACAACATTGATTCACCAGTAAAACCAATAGAACTGGATCCATGACAGTGGATGGAAACACTGGGTTTATGTTCAGTTATTGATATATTGACTGAAAGAGTTGCTTTTTCTTCAGTTTTCTAACCCTCAACTTCAATCTGAGCTTTAATGGACATCAACATCATTATTTAATCAAATACAGGGAAATACCAGGTTTCTGCTGGAAAAAAAAAAGCCGAATAAAGAAGATAATATTACAATAAATGGTGATAAATCACTTAAGAAATGTTAAATATGGAGGAAAAACCCATTTGAGAACTGCCACAACAGTAGCCCTGGGTCTTTATTGGTTAAGTAGTGAAATACATTCATCTTTACTATCAGCTGACCCACAGATGGCATGGAAATGTTCATTCGGAGTTGACGTAATGATGGTAATAAATGCACACCTTCTGAGACCAACTCAGGTAACATACCATTAAAGTTGTAATCGCAGCATTAAAGGCCTGAACCCTGCATTAAGTCTGACACACACACACACACACACGGCGGCAGGAGAAGGAGGACGTGCATATAAGAAAGTGGGATTTTATTCATGTTTATGGTTTGTTCAAGATAAATTTGACTGAAAATGTTTTTGATATAATAACCCCTAACCTATAAAGACCCTTTTATGGCACTTCCTAAATAATTTTTCCTGATTCATCTCCATTTATTATAATATTATCCTCTATATTTTGCATTTTTTCAGTGAAAATCACATATTTTTCTATATTTAATTCACTGATCATGTGGATGTTCATAAAAACTCAGATTAAAGTTGAGGGTTATTATATGAAAAACTAAGAAAACTGAAGAAAAAGTGACTTTTTCAGTAAAATATCTCTAATTGAACATAAACCCAGTGTTTCCATCCACTGTCATTGAGCCGACTCAATTTACAATTTTGTAGAAGATGACAGTGTTTCCATGGTAACTACGGAGCCTCTGAACATCCAAATGGGTCATATCTGATGACCATGAAAAGATGACAAACTGTATTTTACACCAATTATTTACATCCATTGATAGGATTACTGGATCAACAGGTATTAAACAGTTTAAATCAGTAGGTGGTTTCATTTGATCGGGGATTTTTGGGTCTTTATACGTTAAGTTTAATCGAAGTTTTCATGAATATTTAGATAATTGGCAAATTAAATAATGTAAATACCTGATTTCGCAGATGGTGTTTGTACTTTTTTTTAAGTTAGTGTTTGTATTTTTTTAAGGTCGTGTTTGTATTTTTTTTAAGATGGTGTTTGTACTTTTTTTTAAGGTAGTGTTTGTATTTTTTTAAGGTAGTGTTTGTATTTTTTTAAGGTAGTGGTTGTATTCTTTTTTTAAGGTAGTGTTTGTATTTTTTTAAGGTAGTGGTTGTATTCTTTTTTTTAAGGTAGTGTTTGTATTTTTTTAAGGTAGTGTTTGTATTTTTTTAAGGTAGTGGTTGTATTTTTTTAAGGTAGTGGTTGTATTTTTTTAAGGTAGTGGTTGTATTTTTTTTAAGGTAGTGGTTGTATTTTTTTTTAAGGTAGTGTTAGTACTTTCCTCTAGATGGCGGTGAATGACCTCATGCAACTCTGTGACACCATGCCCTATCTCACAATGATAACAAATCTTTTAAAAAGTTCCTGGATCCAGATGATTGAAAACGCCTCCAAAATTGAATCATCTCTTCCTTGACCCAGAGTGGAAATACTCTGAAAATTTCATCAAAATCAATCCATAACTTTTTGAGTTATGTTGCTAACAAACAAAGTCGGATGGTAACAAACAAACACACAGTAAAACATAACCTTCTTGGCGGAGGTAAAAATCATTGCCATAAAAGTAGTACTGGGTCTTTCTGGGTTAATGGTAGGAAACACCCTGAACTAAACACAATTCATCACTTGCTGTTCAGAAGAAGAAGAAGAAACTACAAGTAATAGGACTAGAAGACAAACAGTACCAGTAAGAGTATTTTTACCTGTAAAAACATCCAGGTCTATGTTTCATAGATTTTCAACACAGTATCACGGTTGTCAAACAAAACCCCCTAAATCTTTAATTAAGCCTGACTTCCAGCTTTATATCGGTGTGAGGAAAGTTCACTCAAGCCTATTTATCTGCCGTTTCATTATCGTTCCACCCACTCGACTTTTCCCGGAGAAGTTTTGAACGTTGGGCTCTCGGTGCAAAAAAAAAAAAAAAAGAAGAATCCGAGGAGGAAACGGAGCCTGAAGACGACCCGAGTGTCTGCACCTGCTTTGCAGATAACCCTTTCTACCTGGCTTCCTCCACAGTTGGGTCTCAGGCGAGTCTACTCCTCAAAGACTTCCTGAAATACCCTGTGATTGTCGTCCCATGGGGCTGATGCGATTCTCTCGGCTTCCGCCTCACGCTGCTTTCACACACACATGCACGTTCTAACACACACGGACGGACAAATAGGATGAAAGCAGCCTCATCATCATCCCTCTTGCAGTCGGACGAGTGTGTGTTGTGTCCCGCAGGCTGCTTTCACCGCTGTGGGAATCAATCACGGTTCTTTCTATTTAATTACGTTTCAAGGTGTGTTAACTGTGTGCGTGTGTGTCCGAGTGCGTCTCTGTTTACCTTCGTACACTTTTTTTTTCTTTTTTTTCCCATTTTTTGTCATATAAAGACCCTCCTTAGCCATCAGCCGTTTGAGTGTTCTGTTGCAAACACTCCCACATCCTCAGAACACATCATCTTGCGTGTGTGATGTAGTGCAATCGTATCACCGCCGCTCCACGCCTCAGGGGCTTGTTTGTCAAATGTAAGATGTAACTGTCATCAAAATCCCACTTTCTTACGTGCACGTCATCCTCCTGCTGCTGCTGCCGCCGTGTGTGTGTGTGTGTGTGTCAGACTTAATGCAGGGTTCAGGCCTTTAATGCTGCGATTACGACTTTAATGGTATGTTACCTGAGTTGGTCTCGGAAGGCGTGCATTTATTACCATCATTACATTAACTCCGAATGAACGTTTTCATGCCATCTGCAGGTCAGCTGATAGTAAAGATGAGCGCAAGCGTTCCATTACTTAACCCATTAAGACCCAGGGCTACTTTTGTGGCAGTTCTCAAATGGGTTTTTCTCCATATTTAACATTTCTTAAGTAATTTATCACCATTTATTGTAATATTTTCTCCTTTTTTTTGTTCCCCAGCAAAAATCTGGAATTTTCCTCTATTTAATTTAACACCTTGATGCCTGAATTTATTTCCAATTATTGGAAAAAGAAAAAAACAAACAAACAATTTCACTTGCATTTTTGCTTTCAAGTCGATGCTAAATTAAAAAAGAAAGAGAAAGTTAATTTGAATCAATGTTGTAGAAGATGACATTGTTTTCATGTTTGCTACAGAGCCTCTGAACGTCCAAATGGGTCCTATATGATGACAAACTGCATTTTACACTTATTATTTATATGTATTGATAAGATTAATGGGTGAACAGGTATTAAACCGTTTAGATCAGTAGATGGTTTTGGTTGACGGTGGCTGTTTGGGTCTTTATGGGTTAAATTTGTGGTTTCTCTTAGTGTTTTATTCACCTTTTGTATATTATTTCCACTTGTGTTGGGAATAAAGTTGGTCAGTATCATTATTATTATGATCTATTTTGAACTAACACTGCAGTGGACAAAAAAAAATAGAGAAAATTGGCAAATGGGTGACTGCAGGGACCCAAAGCCAAAGCGAGTGACCGTTGGCAGGTAGCACTGATCCACACAGCGACGCATACTCACTGTCCACTCCGGCTGATTCTCAGTATCCCTCTATAATTATGTTGAGCCGTTGCCCAAATACTTATTGATTGCCACTGAGCCTCCAGTGAACCTGACAACCCACACGCAAACACACACTGTGCAAGGACTTCACTGCAGTGGAGAGGGGTGGAAAGTACTCAGGGCATGATGGGAGATCAAGGGGACAATAAAGACCAATGGGGAGAAAAGAAAGGAGGAGGAGCTAGTAAAGGGAGGATGGAGGAAGGAGGAAAGCAGGATGAGGATGCAGACTGAGTGGGAATCAGTGGTTGCTTTAAGTCCATATTATTTTCTGTTATAATTCACTGACAGTTGATACAGAAGGTTTTATCATGATTGTAAAACACGTGTCAAACATGCGGCCCGGGGGCCAAATCCTGCCCACCAAAGGGTCTGATCTGGCCCGCAGGATGAATTGGTGAAATACAAAAATTATACTGAAGATACGAACACTCAAGGACGTTCAAATCATGTAGTCCAGGGGTCACATAGAGATAGTTTTTTTTGTTTTTTTTTCCTAGATGTGTTTGTTTTTTCTTTAAACAACACAGCATCACAGGATTAATGAAAGGAAAAAAAAAAAAACTCTTAATGGCACATTAAATGGTACAGAGGTTCAGTAGACATATGGACGCATTTGGTTTAGTTTGTCTTCGTTTCAGTGTAAAAAAAAAAAAAAAAGTAAAATTATGCTTAAAAATCTTTATATTTATAAACTGTCTTTTTACAAATCATGTCAATAACCTGAACAAATACAAACAACCCGTAATATTTCAACAGAAGTAAGTATAATTTAACCAATATTCCGTGTTATTAAATATTTTGTGTTTTTTTAGATTCATTGTGATCTATATGTTATAGCCGGGCTGTCAAACTCATTTTAGTTCAGGGGCCACATTCTACTAAATTTGGTCTGAAGTCGGCCGGACCAGTAAAATAATAACATAACAATACATAAATAATGTCAACTCCAAACTTTTCTCCGTGTTTTAGGGCAAAAAAAAGATCAAATTAAACAATGAAAATGTTTACATCTACAAACTATCCTTTCAAACAATGTGAATAACATGAGCAAACTGAAAAATAAGAGTAATTTTAACAATATTCTGCTTCAGTTTATCATTTACACATGTTCATTATAAGTTACAAATACACTAAACATTTAGTAACAGGAAGAATAGTGTTGAAATTACATGTCCGGTTCTTTATATTTGTTGAGATTATTTACATTTTTTCTGAAATTATACTTTATTTTAGTGTCGGTATGTGAAAATATTTACATTTACAAAGAAAAAAAAATTAGAGTTGTGAGTATTTATAGATTATTATGGTAGTATTTTACTTTTCTGACCCACTTGAGATTGAATTGGTCTGAATTTGGAACCTGAACTAAAATGATTAATATCTCAATGTCTATTTTTGCATTTCACAAATTCATCTTCATCCCAAGGGCCGGACTAGACCCTTTGGCAGGCCGGATTTGGCCCCCGGGCCGCATGTTTGACACCTGTGTGTTACAATGCACATGTAGAAATCAGAACCTGAGATAAAATACTGTTAAAATGGCACTTTTTTTCTGAAGAAATTTAACTTTTTTTTCATGCTTCGTGGTTTTTTAAAGTATAGTTTGTAGATGTAAATATTTTCATAGCTGGGATAGGCTCCATGCGACCCCCGTGACCCTAGTGAGGATGAAGCGGGTATAGAAGATGAATGAATGAATGAATGAATTTTGCATTTTTCACTAAAAACACAGAGAAAACTGTGGCGTTGAGGTTATTTGTAGTTTATTATTTTGCTGGTCTGGCCCAGTTCAGATCATATTGGACTGTATGTGGCCCCTGAACTAAAACGAGTTCGACAACCCCTGCTGTCAAAGGAATGCTTTGGGTTTTGGTTATAAATGATTATCTGCAGCTTTCATGGTCCCAGATATCGAGCCAAATAAATTCAGAGCACAGGTGTGTTGACAGAGTAACTCCTAGTTTGACACTATCACAATATGGTACCTGCAATAACTGTGAGATAACAGATCACAGAGTTTCAGGAATACTTGATACACTCAAAGACAATCGCCTATATACAGTCACAGAAAAAAAAAATTAGAACACCCTTGTTTTCTTCAGTTTCTTGTTCATTTTAATGCCTGGTACAACTACAGGTACATTTGTTTGAACAAATATAATGATAACAACAAAAATAGCTCATAGTAGTTTAATTTCAGAGCTGATATCTATCCATTTTCCATGTTTTCTTGATAATAACTAAAATTACTTCAGTTCTTACATCAATATCTATGGCATTGTACTGATAAAAACAGTGCTTTTTGGCATTCCATGTTTTCTTTTCTGTCTATTTTAGTCGCATGATACACACAGGAGTTAGTATTTGATGACATAACTATTGTTTTTGATGACTTTAGTTAATGAAAACCATCCAGTCTGTTCAATCAAACATGTCCACCATCCTTGAATCATAGTCTGTTCATGTGTTCTCTCAGTTACGAACAGTTATAATCAAAATGCCATAGTGACAGTAACCTTTGACCTCTGGCCAACAAAAATCTGAGCTGTTCATCTTTGACCACAAATGGAATGTTTGTCAGTTGTGAAGAAATCTGTGAAGGCGTTCTTGACACTTTCCACTCATATGTATGACAAGCAGGTCACAGCCACTTTGACCTTTGACCTCCCAAATTCATCACCTCATGCCTGAAAATTTTTTTTATATCGAATTTTTGTTAAACTGCTCCAGATATATACGTCACATATCGCAACATAAACACACCGTCTTATAGAGATACATAAAAAAAATTACATATTAGGACGTAAGTTTCACAGAATTTGACTGAAATGAAACAACATACAAATAGTGAAAAAAACAGTGAAAAAAGTCTATTTGCACTCTGATAATGTTTACATCGACAAAGTTTCCTTAACAATCTGAATTAAAGGAACAACTTAAACAAACAAAAAATATTCTGCCTCAGTCGATCATTTCCATGTGTTCATTATAACGTACAGATCAGGGTCAACCTATAAATACACAGAACATTTCAATAACGGAATGTTGGTAAAATGACACTGACTTTTCTTATCACATTTCAGGTTATTCACTTTTTTTTTTGTAAAAGTATAGTTTGTGAATGTAAACATTTTCATGTAATTTCAGTTTTTTACACCAAAACAAAGAGAAAATGATCAAATGTCATTATTTATAGGATATTATGATAATGTTTTACTGGTCTGACCCACCTGAGAACTGATTGGTCTGTATGTGGAACCTGAATTAAAAGGATTTTGACACCATTTATTGTTAATTTCTTTGATGTAATTTGTTCACACAGTCACCCCAGGGGCCAGATTGGACCCTTTGGTGGGCCGGATTTGGCCCCGGGCCGCATGTTTGACACCTGTGGTCTAAAGGGCACTCATAGAAATACTATGAAAGTCAAAATTTTAACCTAAGTGTGTTATTGGAGGACATACCAAGACTTTTCTACTTTTGATAAATTAAAAAAAAAAAAAAAATCTTGCTATGTAGAAAATCACAGTTAATGAAGTGGCCAAAATTGGTTTCTTGCACATACGTGGCAAAAAAACAAAAAAACAAAAAAAAACAAGAAGTGTATATATACAAAACATACAAGAAAAACACAGAGGGTGAAAGATAAGTGCTGCTGCAGACCCCTGTCCACATCCACATCCACCCTTTGAACATCATTCTTTACATTAGTCCCATTACTTCCTGGTACCGAACAAAGCAGGTCCACTCACTGTTCATGCACAGGTGGACCTTACAGACCCTGGAGACCACATTGGACCTGAGATTGACTCACTGGAACTGTTGCTGCCACTGTCTTATAATGCATGTGCAATTGACCAAAAATAGTCACTTGCCTGATAAAGGGTTAACTTAGTGTTCATTTAACATACATTGTGTTTGCAAATTCCATGTCCACGTGTGCTGTTATCCCAAAATGTTCAAGAATATTTCTGTTCAAGAAACTTCTTTTTCCCAGAGGGGCTATTTTCTTTGCTTCTAGCAGTAAATTACAATGTGGACAAAGACACAGCACATGGCATGACACATCCAGAGAATCTGACCTTTTCAAGAAAAATAGTGATATTTGCTGTCAGTCATATGCCATAAGCTGAGATAAGATACTTTTACAATGGTATTTTAATCTTATTTTACACTGTAAAGCACTTTGTGACTGTCTCTGAAAAGTGCTCTATAAATAAAATGTACTTATTTAATTACTAATAAGATAAGATATACTTTATTGATCCCCCAAAGAGGACATTCAAATGCATATATTATATCATAAATTATATTCCCTTATTGATTTTCTGTCTTAACCCTTTGAATCTCCTGTATAATCTGCAGTATTAACAATTACTTATCAAAAAAATACCAAACATAGTGACTTTGCTGTATTCCTTTACATGGGTAGGCTGTCCGTGTTTATTAATGGCCACTAAAGTGCATTTTGCGAGTAATTTCTACATTTTTTCCTGTCCTCTTCAGTCTTATTTTGCCTGCCTGGAGATCTTATTTTCAACAGAAACAACAACTTTATTCCCTTTCCACACAGCATTTAGTTTACAGGTACATCACTATAAATATATGTTTGCTAAACTGTGGGAAAAGTGTTAGGAACAGGGATAATATGCTGCACATGTAGATGTTAGAGAGTAAAACAACTCCCTCCCTTTCACTGCCACCTAGGAAATATCTTTCTCACACAAACACACTCTCTAAATGACAGACATTTGCACAGTTGCAGTCATAGCTCTACCGATGCAAAGCTGCTTAATGGCGGAGTGATGAGGGTGAATTGGCTTATGGAGTGGAGGGAGGGAGAAAGACATAATGGTGTCAATCTGACTGCAACACACACACTGAAAGGTCCAGTCCAACTTTATTTTTCTGTCTTCATATCACCGGTTTAAATACAGTGTTGGGAGTAAGGTCTGACGCAGGTAATGCATTACAATAACAGATTACTTTTTGCTGTAATGCACAAGTGTGAGGCATTACTAATCAGTTTTCAGCAATATTTTACTCGGAACGTGTTCAATAGCACTCGCATTCCAACACACTTTTCACCCGTAATTTAATTGCTCAAATGAAAATAAACAAACAAACAAAAAAAAACAGCAAGACCGTGAGACCTTGAGGAATCAAAAATGTGTCAGTACAGTTCTATTTCCTGTTGGTGTTCAGCCAACGGGTGAAGACGGCAGAAGACAGTCCATTGTGCACATGCACGTATGTTCATCGCTAACTCTAACCCTGCTTTAAGAAGCTAGTTAGCATTAGCATGATCGCTGTGATCAGCCATGACAAGGTAAGCTAATGTTTCCATGACTCGATGGTAGCTTTATCTACTGCATCCCTAGTGCTGTCTCCCTCGTTTGAACGTGGAAAATGTAGGAAAAAAGGAAGCGTTCCTCCTAGGATTTGAACATCATAAACCGTCACATTACTTAATGAGCTATCCGTCTACATGTACTTTTGGCCGCAAATTTATGCATCCCAAAGGTCGCCTGTCTCTTGTTTGGAGGGAGTTGTTATTTGACCTTTGGGGGATTGGGTTCTACTGTGCACGTGCCTTTTATAACGAGAGTCTGTATGTAATTCAAAAGTAATGCAGGAGTCATGTAAGACATTACATTTCTGAGACAGTAATATTGTAAGGTAAGGAATTATTTTTAAATAATAGCAACAAGTAATGGATTACAGTTTGGGCGTAACATGCACAACACTGCTTAAATACAAGTAGACTGAACAAACAGATGAAGTACAGGCATGTCTAGTTGATGCTTTATCTGTAAAACATTGCAAAAAACACATTAAAATCATGTAAAACAGATCATAATAACTCGTGCCTCTGCCGTCCAGACTTTTCTGGAAGGCTGTGGTTGGTACTTTGTGTGCATGTGTGTGTGGTTTGCAGCTCGTTGTACCAGTGGGGTTGTTCTACAGTCATCGGTCTATCCCTCATCGATTCTTGGCAGGCAGTTCCAGGCATCTGCAACTCCCTCGCTCTCGGCCACAATGTTTGGATATCAGTTGTTTGTTGGGGTGTGCGTGGTGTTCCAGAAATTGGACCTGGTGCTGCCTCAGCAGTTCTGTTGGCCAGCAGTTTCAAGTTTGAAATAAAGAGGAGTAAGAAAAAAAAGAAAAGAAATGAAGGAGTGACAGAGAATGAGTGGAAGTGGAGTGGTGGCTAGTGGGGTAAAGAGAGGACAGGAGGGAGCTTGCAGCTTAGTAAAAGCTGTTCTCATCCTTTGAATAGAGGGTGTGATGGAAGGTGATACTCTAATAGGATACAGGACGGACAGATAAAGAGATCAGCTCTTTCCCTGGGTGCATTCCAGTCGGCCATCGGGTCCCTGTGCAGGGCTCGTCAAATAAAACCTCTGCTTTATTCAGAGGCCTTCCCATCAGCAGGGACCCTTCTGATTCCCTGCCAAGTTACACTGACTACCTGACAGAGGTATAGAGAGAGTACGACCAGGATGGACTACGCTAAAGATACCTGCTGTGGGGCTGTCCACCTGTCTACACTGTCACCCTGTCCATCTAAATTAAACAGTAAGGCGTCGTCAGCAAAGTAAATTCAAGCCAACCTCTGCAATGAACAAAACTAATGCTTACTGTATAGTCAATAGATTGAACTTGATTGAACTTGACAATTAAATTTGATTATTTGCAGATGAGCTACATGTCTATGTCATATGAATCAACCTTTTGAAATGGCCCAGACTGTTATTTAAAGCTGTAATAAGCAGAGCTGATTTCCATCTAAATGGCTGTTTTTGTTCATGAAGACCAAGGAATAATTCTGTAATAGCTCTTATCAGTTCACACTACCTGTTGCTAACACAAATAAGTCTCCATACACCGTCTTCACTAGAAAGAGGAACAACTCATTAATCAAATTAATTCAAATGGTCACTGCTTGGGGTGTTAAATCTCCCATCTGCACTTGTGAGGGAAGATGAAATTGCATTAATGTAAGATTCTATTACATTCTTAAAGTTAGTGCTGAGCAATAAATTGCATTTTCATTGTGATTGTAATATGAACATACGCATAACTAAAGAGCCTCTGAACTGCAATTAGGAAGAAAAAATCATTATAACCAGTAACTGCGAGCACTTATGACGGACCCTTGCACACCCTCGCAATTCAGGGCAAGTCATGGTCGCAACTGTGGGAATACAGAGGTCTGGAGGTCAGATGTGACTGAGGAAGTTGCAATACTGAGTTAAATGTGACTTCCACTGTTCTCCAACATGTGGAGCTATGAGTCAGATTCAATATTCAACAGTTGAGCTTTTCATAACGAGACATCAAAATCCCCGCCCTTAACACATCAAAGGTACCCCACCCAATCTGTCGGTAACTTTTAATCTACACCCTCTTAAGACTTAACAGACCAAGTTTGAAGTCAACTGAATTAAATTCCTAGGAGTTTGATAAATTGGAAAGTCAGCGAATCACAAGAAATGGCCGCAAAATTGAAAACGGTGGCCTTCCTGTTGGTCTGACACCATCAGCCCCGCGGACTTTTTTGTCGACATCATTAAGATGAACCAATTCTGTTCCGATTGGAGAATGTGACTGGGAATAGGGGGCGCTACAGAGCCATTTTTGGAGGTTTATTTACGAAACAAATAAAATATTGAATGTTTTGCTGACACTCATTATTTCCTTAAAAAAAAAAAAAGACTTTTTGTGCATGTTCAGGTCCTCAACAATGCAGAGGAATGTCCAAAGTAATATTAAACACGTGAAATTCAATAGGGCCAGCACTCGGGCCCTAATTACATGTAACCTGCATTTACACGCAACGTGAACATTTGGCCATTCACAGTCGCTACCTTCGAATTGTCAATTTGAGGCTATTTTGTTTATCGCCGTAGTATCGAATATTATTACTGTCTATTGCAAATGTTCCTTCATACCATGCAGGCTGGTACCATGAGGCAGGTTTAGCAATTTGTATGAAATGTCTCTGAAATGTGCACTGAAGAGGAGGTGGTGTTTTTTGAGCCTACATCCATCAGAGGAATGGCAGCAGCTTCAATATTCAGCTCAATGTTTAGTGATTTCCACCAGCACAATGCATCTGTGACCCTCACTAAGTCGTATTAATGTTGAAAGATGTTACTTCAAGAGAGATCCAAGTTCTCAGATCTGACCTCGGTGAGTCCTTTTCACAGAGATAACATACGGTGACACAGGGGAGTCGCCGCACACATCTTCAGAAACCTCCTTCTCCATCAAAAGCTTGAAAACATTTTCATTTTATAAGCCTCACATTAAAATCCGTGTTGGACTACTCACTCACACACTGTTATTTCGCATTCCCGAGCCAGAATCTAACTTGAATTCTTCCTATCTGTTCAGTGATTTAATCTCTCACCAGACCACGTTTTTTTTTGCTTTTTCTGATGCTTTTCCTTTTTCTAATAAGGTTCTGCAAGTGTTGCTCTGGATTGTATTGGAGAAAAACAAGAAAAGGGAAAAAAAAAAAAAAGAAGACAGTCCAGACCGTTCACAATGATTGGATTCGGCAACAATCGAAAAGCGTTAAAAGGTGAACGAGATTAGCAGATAGGTAGGCGAATAGACAGATAGATAGTTGGGTTTAATCAGTCATTGGCAGACAGGTGCATACTGTAGAACAAAAAGGATGTGGAAATGCACATAATACCAAACTAGGAAGGAAAATTGGAACAAGACAAAGTGAGACTCACGGAAGGGGTAAAAAAAAAAAAAAAATAGTATGATGAAAAACTGTATTCATTGTTGAAAGCAAGAGTGAAGAGTGGGGAAGGTAAGAGGGGAACCAGAGAGGGTGGGAGGAGTGCGGTGCTAAGTAATGTATCCTGCCAGTTTTCATTGTGTCTACAACCGAAACTGCTCCACAGAAGCAAGGAGGCTGTAATAGGATAAAGACTGTACTGCAGAGGGAGAATAAAAAGGAGGGGAGGGGGCAACGAAGGAAGAGCAAAAGGAAAAACCACAAACAGAGTAGGCACGGCCAACCTGATCAATCAGAAATCAAATAATCCGCATCAGGAAGCACTGACGACTAGTGTTGGTTTTCCAGTTTTGATACTGATGGATGTTGCCTTTGCTGATCCTGATTTGATGTGTTCAGGTTCAATGCATTCAAGGTTTTTTTTTAGATCGAAAGAGACAGCCCAGTATTTGTTGTTGATAGGATGTGCAGTAAGATATTATTGCATCATCAGGCCAAGATAAACACTCCTATGCAATTTTTTTTTTCAAAATAAAAGTGGATGGTGCAGAGTCCTGACAGATGGTCTAATACTTGGGAAATGTAGGAAACAGTATAATGTTGTCACAGTGGTTGAACGCTCTGCTGACAGCTCCTGGTTGGATGATCAACACACACACACACACACACACACACACACACACACACATTGTGAGAGTTTATTGTCGAACTGATAGATCTAATCAGACCCAACATAAACCATAAACTGTGTACCGTAAATCATCTTTCATCTTTCGTGATGGCTCAGCTGCTTGGACCTGTCTAACTTTTATTTCGGTGTGAATGCATTGTTCGCTGGCAGACATTTTCCAGCTGAACTGCTAGATTAGGTGTAGACTGAGATCAACTTCACTTAGTTTTGGCTGCTTTACTTCATCACTGTGGGGTTCCACAGGGCTCATATCTGGACCCCTTCTTATTCTGACTGTTTGCCCATGAATTGCAGCAGAATTTTTTTTCTTATGATTTATTTGTATTTGGTTTGTTTGTTAAAACTCTGGCAGCAAAACTATTTGCTGAAGTCATACCAAATTAGGTTTATAGATTGCCAGTGACACTCATTACTTTTTGGGAACAGTAGGTAAAAGTTCAATTTTTTTAATGAATTTTTAAAATCTTTTTTTTTTTCTCATTTATTTATAATGGATGAAATGTCATGTCGGTAGCAGCAAAACTATTGGCTGAATCCATACTAAATTAGGTTTATAGATTGCTAGTGACCCAGAATAGATGACATAATATTTTGGGGAAAGTAGCGAAATATTCAAAGGTTTTATAATTTTTAAAAAATCTTTTGTCTTCTTCCA
>JAQQZY010000028.1:10769636-10780145 GCA_030068375.1 Ostorhinchus rueppellii | reverse complement strand
GACTTGTCCAGGGTGTACCCCGCCTTTGCCCTTAAGTAGCTGGGATAGGCTCCATGTGACCCTAGTGAGGATAAAGCACGTTCAGAAGATGAATGAATGAATGTTTTCTGTTAATAAAGCATTGAAAAAAAAACCTTTCTGTTTTTAACCTCTTAAACAAAGTGATGCTACATGCTCCTGGTAGCCATCCGCTAACAATTGTAGCTAGGGCTGCCCATAATAGTGTTAGCATCGTGATTGCAATGTAACCTAAGTGAATAGTCATTTTTCAGAAGGTGGGATCTCAACAAAGACTAAATTGCTGCTTGATGCAAAAGAAAAACTCAGATGTTCTTTCAATGACTAATCTATAAAATAAGACAGTCTGATAATGGAGGAGTGTAGTGTTCAATTCCAGAAGGGGATGGTAATGGTAGTAAAAAGCATTTGTATATGCAGATGAACTGACCTAAAATTTGGAAGACAGGAGTTACCATATTGGCTGTAAGGAGCTAAAAGTAGGACAAAATGGCAGAGCTAGTATAAACTAGCATGTTGCTAAATGCTAGTTTATTGACTTTGTAAATAGTAAACTTCATGAGTCAACATAATGAAGTCATTGTTCGGATGGCCACCTTGGATTCATGGGATTAATTGACCTTAAATACATTCAAGCTCTCTGTCAGGAAGGAAAAAAATCCATCTTCAGTCAACACTATCTCCAAAAATCGGATTTGGCAGGTAAGCTTGGTTTAAATCACATTTTCCAATCAAAGCGTTTTAATCACCTCGAATCTTATAAAGACTGACAATAAAAAGATGGACCAGCAGAACATTAACTTAAAGTGAATGAGGCCAAAATGATCCCTGGAAAGATTTACAGACTATTTTTAAAGAGTATTAACTTCACTTTAGAGCTTAACTCCTTGTCTCGTGATGCAGATGTATCCCTTACATCAACATCCTACAGTCCTACCAGTTGTTTGGGTTGAAAGTGAAATGACAGTTGAATGACACATGGTATCAACTCACCTCACCTATCCTTGACTCTCACAGCTTTTATGTCATTTCCACTGCACATGAGCAGAAACCACCAGGGCTCAGACACTTCCTGTCCCTAGTCAAATTGGGCCAGACAGATATCATAGCCATGACCTGTCACCTTATAGATCACAGAATGGTTGAGCAAGAGTCACTGTTGCATCATCCCAGTAGCCCCTTTCACACAACACTTCTGTTCTGGGAATATCTCGTCTTTATTCCAGAATGATGTCTGTGTAAAGAAAATGGTGGGATCATCTGGTCTCACCTCTGTAATGGCTCTAAAGGAAGTAACAGAGCCGTGATAAAGATGGAATCATGATTCTGGAACACTATGCAAACAAGAAACCTCTTGTTACGCAACCAAGGTGTTACATTTTGATGACGTATAGCGTGTGCAGCCCCCCGCAGATTTAAAAATGAGCGTACAGTAAATGTACAGCAAATAAACATATCAACATGATCAGAAAGATGTTGAACTGGGGAGACGCCGAGATTCGTGAGTTGTCACTTTGGGTAAAGGACTCTATCCATGCTAACATTTGGAGACTCTGGAGAGGTTAGCAACACCACTATACTCCGGGTATTTCTGACATGAAAGTTATGCATCTCAGTATATATGGTGTGCTGCGTCAGTGCCCCTTTGATTCCGGAATGCAGGTCTGCTGTGTAAAAGTCCAGCCTGTCTCACCCCTGGAACTCCTTTGGCTTAACTGTGGAAATCAGTCAATGGTGGAAAAAAAGGTGGGACCAGCATCTAACCTTTTTTCCAGGACCTCTGTGTAAAAGTGACTCTTGAGACATAAGATACGAAGCAAAGCACTTGGGAAAATGGTAATGCGATGTTAATTTCAAGTAGGCTGTACCATGATAAATTGGTCACAGATTAAGTGTAAACCACGATACACTGCCCGGCCAAAAAAAAAAAAAAGAAAAAAAAAAAGTTGCACATGCAATATGTCACTGCACTACCTTTGGTTTTGATTAAAGGAGACATTCACTGGATTTAACTCAGCAAATAGTTCAGATCCTTCCATGTGTAAATACTGAAGTGGTTGAGAATGTTTCAGCTGGAACAGTGAAACAGTGAGTGTCCTCTCATGTCATTAATATGTAAAAAAAAAAAAAAAAAAAAAAAAAAAATGGGCAATGCCAGGACGGATCAGGATCATCAGGCTTGTGACAGAATGGTTCAGGGAGAATAAAAGATCATTTTCACACATGGATTATCCTCCATAAAGTACAGACTCTAACTACCTCCACTGAAGAGGTTATGTTTTTGCCAGGGTTTGTTTGTTAATTTGTTTATTAGTAACATAATCCAAAAAGTTTTGGATGTATTTTGATGAAATTTTCAGGATATGTCCGCTCTGGGTCAAAGAAGAGATGATTAAATTTTGGAGGCGATCCGGATCACCGTCTGGATCCAGGAATTTTTTAAATGATTCTTTATCATTGTGAGATAGGGCATGGGGGCACAGAGTTGCATATGAGGTCATTCAGTGCCATCTTGTGGAGGAAAGTACAATCACTACCTTAAAAAAAAAAGTACAAACACTACCTTAGCGGAGGTTTGCACTCTCCGACTACTTTTCTAGGTCAGGATGTGATGAAGAGTTTGATGCAGCGGTCTGATTCTGCATCATCAAAAATCAAAAAATAAATGCAACTATGGATGGAAAAAATATTATGAACCTTATTGTGGCACTATGTAAGCATTATGTGGCAAAAAAAAATATGTCACTGTGAATGTCTCCTGGAATCAAAACCAAAGATGGTGCAATCAAATATAGCATGTGCGACTTTTAAAAAAACATTTTTTGGCCGGGCAGTGCATATGATCATCTGAAAAAAAACCTAGAATGTTTCATTTCAGAAAAGTTTGACCTGCCAACACTGTTGCCTTGCTCATAGCTGCAGCCACACTTAACATAACGTCACAGTAGTTCACACCGCGTGGCTACGACAACCAGCAAATACCGTACCTGCAGCGGAAATCCCACAGGCTGCAGAGTCACGGCGAGTCGAGCTGATAGCAGGAGTGGAAAAGCCGCATAATTCCCAAGAATTTGCAAAGCGTCGGTTAACGTGTTGACATCTCAATGCGTCATAGGTGTGATTAAACAATTAGACGCGTAAAAGCGCGCGACTCATTTCATTACGTTGTTTGATTTGATAACTTTGAGGTAAATTGTGAAGTCATCCCACAGCTGATAATGGCTTTTTTTTTTTTTTTTTCCCTGCCTGTTGGTGTAAGGTTAGTTTCCCAGAGGAGTGTAGCAGAATATTGGCCTTATTAGAGGAGATAGGGAGTGGGTGGGAGAGGGCAAGATGGATAGAAGGAGGCGAGAAAAGACGGAGCCTCTGGATAGAGAGTTAACGAAAAGAAAGGGAGACACAGAGAGGAAGATATTGGACTTATTAGAGAAGAGAGTGAGTGGGAGAAGAGGGCAAACACAGAGAGACAAAGATAGAGACAGAGAGAGAGGGATGATGTTATTTTGTCAGTGTTTCCCCGTGGGGGCTCAACTGCTTGTTAAAAAGTCCTGACAGAGAAACCACAGCAATAACACATACATCCGCACAGAGACTGCTCCTGTGTGATAAACTTTGAATAGGTCTGCGTGTATGTGTGTTATAAAACCGACCGCATACACGCCAAAAATAGCCTTCAGTGACGTCAAATAGAGCTTGTTTATTAAATGGTGTGTGTGTTTGTGCGTTTTCTATTGCAGATGAAGGCTGCCGCATCCCTTATAATCATTACCTAACACAAACAAAGAAGATCTGCTCACCCTTTGTTCACACCAAGTCCTTTATGAACACCCATTTCCCACAATGCTTAACCCACAGACATTCATATTCCTGCTGCTGTCACGTGACGCGCTTATTGTTTTAAAAGGCTGTAATCTTGTTGAGACAGAATCGGCTCCCAAAGTAGCTCCGCTTTCATAAGACGCCGACAGAGCAATTTACAGAGGGAATTTTGTAAAGTCGCATAATGTGTGGTAAGTAAAAGACACCACTAAAAGCGACGTTGTTAGTGTGATATTACTCACTGGTCATTAGGAGATAAAGAGAGGAACATGAAGAGACTCGTTTTTGTGCATTAGTCTGCAGTGGCTCTTATGTGTCCGTGATTATTTTCAGTTTTACTTTGAAAATGACAAGGGCTAAATACACTCTCAGACACTTTCAAGGCGGAAGTGTCTTGTTTTTCCGTCTTGCAACTTCAAAAAGGAGGGTGCGATTTGTGCATCTCAATTATTTACTAAATCCATTTGTGACTATCAATACATGAAAGTGTCTTAACAGTGTTTTTCTGTCGCCGTTTTAGCTCACGGTCGTCAACAAGGTCTACAGCGATCGGCCATAACATTCTGAACACTGACATGATAATAATATTGATGGTTCCAATACGAGGTGAACATTTAGTCTTTGAAGCTGATGCGTTGGAAGCAGCAACATTAGCAACGTAAGGAACTGAGTGACTTTGACCAGGTCCATATTGTAACAGTGTTGACTGGGTCAGAACATCTCCACAACTGCAGGCCTAGTTGGGTGTTCCTGGTCTCTAGTGGTTAGTACTGACCAAAAATGGACTAAGGAAGGACATCCCAATCTCAGGACCAACTGATCATGTGTAAATTCAGCCCATCAAGGTCCACATCTCTACTTCGAGGACTTCAGGGATCTGCTGCTAACGTTTTGGTCCAGATACTACAGCACACCTTCAGAGGTCTGGTGGAGTCTAGGCCTCGGGTCAGAGCTGTTTTTGTGGAAAAAAGGGAACCTACACAATATTAGGCAGGTGCTAATAATGTTCTGCTCCCATATCTGCTGAATTGGTTGAGATCTAGTTGCTCTTTAGATACTTTTGGTAGGCTCTAACCGCTTTCAGGGTTCCTACAGGTTTCTACAAGTCAAATTTCAGACTTTTTAAGACCTTTTTTGACGCTAATTTGCATCAATAGGTATCAAGGGGTTAAATTTCTTTCTAATAAAGTAGGATTCAATATATCCAATAATTTTGGATTGATCTCTGGAATTAGTGCTTCCTCTGGAAACCTTTAAATAAACAAACTGTTGTTTGTTTTAGTTTATTTGAATTCTTCTGTATCAGACACGTCATGTGTCAAACATACCTGACATGTTTCGGCGGTAAACTTCCGTCTTCGTCAGAGGTGTCACAAGATGGTGTGCGACGTGTTTAAAATGGCTGATGTTCACTGAAGTTTACCGCCGAAACATGTCAGGTATGTTTGACATACTACGTGTCTGATACAGAAGAATTCAAATAAACTATAAAAGAACATAGACACTATGAACCGTGTTGGATTATTGTTTTGTTTGTCTTTTTTTAAACAGATAATGCACACTGACACCACTGCAGGTCCAGTTTTTCCATTATTGGATGTTAAGTTTTCACATATATATGAAACATCGGGGAAAAATGCATCACATTTTACTTTAATCCAAATTGTGAATAGTCCTTAACACAAAAAACCCCCAGAAAAAGCTGAAATAAACTTCATGGCAGGGGCACCATTTTAAGGTATTTTCATGCAGAAATGACACACGGTGTACCTTCAAATCCACTTGCGACTCTCTACCTACAGGAAAATGTCCTCAATACTTTTGTTTAAATAGTTTCCTTAAAACGGTTTGTTCTTTATGTATCTACATGCCTGCCGTCTGTCTGCATTTAACAACACCAACACTTCCAAACTTGGCTTTAACTTCAGCAGCAGGACTTTTTCACTCTTCACCGTTTCTTGTAATACGAGTAATATTGGCACTTTATGTTACTGGAAATTATCATTTAAGTGATGTCTTGTTTATTGGCAAACATACAGTTTATACCTTGAAAATCTTTCTATAAACTGGAAAACATCCAAACCACCAAGCAGCACTTTCACTTCCAGCTCTTCTAGGTAGCTCGCTTTCTTTTTCCACTGAAGTACATAGTGGGAGGAAAATGTGAGTGCCAGCCTATAACTTAACTTTGTTTTTAGTATACATTTTGTACACTCGGAGGATCTGTTTGGCACCGTCCTACCTGTATCTGTAACATGGCCAATGCAGGCCTGCGGGTACAGACAGAGGTGCCGGGGACCCATTTTTTGGCCAAGCTGCAAAAATTAAACTCTTTCCAATAGATATGGAGAAGCAAAGGTAAAATAAAAGACTAGAGTCAAGTGCAAATATGCGTTTATAATTGCGCTACACATATTTCATTATTGAGTTTCAGTCAGGCTGGTAAAAGCATATTGAAAGAACAATGTTATTTTTAATAGGGTTTTGCTGCCTGAATCCGTGAGCTGATCTATGAAGGGTGTCTCTCTGGCATTTTGGTTTGTTTCCACAGACATTTCTATCTCTTTTGTTCTCTTACAGCTATTTTTATGCCTGTCTGTTTATATTTAGTAAGTGCCCACCAAGGAATTTTTGTCATATCAGTGTGCTTCTCCTCCAGTGGACAGAACGGAGCTGTTACACTCCAGACAACAGGCTTTGTGTGGCAGATATATTTGATATCCCTCCAAAACATCCCTTATATGACAAATATATGCAGGTTTTGTTATGCAGATGGGTTGTCAGGTCTTTGTTTTGGTGAATATGTACCTTGCAAAGTCAGCTCACAGTTTCACTACACACTCCAACTGCACTCAGTGTGTGCTTTTTTTGTGTACACATGTGTGTCATCAGACCAGACAGTGCATGATGCTATCAGCAGCAGAGGATATGAGGACTACTATTTATAACTCCCCTCTATCTCAACTTAGACACACTGTCCTGCCCCGTGGGGCAGGTGCATGTTTGTGTGCGCGTTTGCCTCAGTGTGTGTTTATGTGTATGCAACAGAGTGGGAAATTTGAGAATTGGCAACTGTGAATGTGACAGACAGACCGAGGGGCTAAGAGCTCTGTGTGACAGTGGGCATTTGTGTGTGTGTGGACGTTGCTCGCTGAAGGTGTGGAGTGGAAGGCAGAGACATGTCACACTTGACAAGGGTGAAATGAGAGGATATGATTGGCTGTTTTCTGATGTCACGGATAGCGAGCCGTCCCAATTAGAAACAATCATACGCTGCTTAGTCACTCCATCCGTCTCTACCCACCTCTGTTTCTCTGTCTGCTCTGCATCCAAATCCCCCTCTTCTTTGTCTCTTATTTTATGCCTCTGTGGAACTTCTGCCTGCCACTCTCAGCCTAATTTGCTTTATTTATTTGTTTTGTTGCTAATTCTTTATCGTCGCCTTCCTTTTGTTTTACCTTTTGTCTGTTATTTTATGGTTTGGCTTCATTATTGTCTTATTAACTACTTCACTCTCTATTCTTCTCATTGTTTCATGCATTTCCAAAACTGTGAACATCAATTTAAGGACTAGTGTAATAAAATAGTAAGTACATAAACAATGGGGAGCTTGCTCTATGAATTTATTTAAAATCAGTCCTTTGCACTTTGCTGTTATTCCTGAAAAGAAAAAAAGAAAAAAAAGAATAACAAAGCAGTACTGTGTAATATGGTCATCATGTTCTCTCCTTTAGATGGTAGAAGAAAAAAGAGGAAAGTTAGATTTATTTTAGTTAAACAGTCACTACCTGTGCTCAAGTTGCTCAATTGTAGCCTCTCTGGTCTCAGATTACAGGTTAGGCTAACTTAAACTGCCCGTCTTTGAGGTAAAAACACTGCTTTTCTTATTGCTTTTCCTTCCGAGACGCGTTTCACATCTGAAAATTGTGCAAAATGCAAATATTCAGCTGAGCCTTCACCAAATCTCTTCAGTGCAGTTGGATTCTGTTGGATGTGATACAAAGAAATCCAGTAAAAATGAAGAGACATGGTTTGGCTTGCAAAATGTGCACAGACAGGCCCATGGCCAGTCTCAGAAAAGAGCGGCTATTTTGGTAAAGGGGAGATTTCTGTTTCAGTGTTGATGTTGGCTTCCTTCCCTGGGATGCCTGAAGCTCAGACAGGTGCATGAAAACCCACTCTTCTAACACAGATGCAGAGATACAAGAACATTTGGATGAAAATGGAGCTTTATGGGGTGAGGGAATTGTCCGATTTCTACAGCTAATAACCCTGACCCCTCTAGTGACTGCAGGATTATGTAGAAATGCAGCGTTCTGACACTCAGTGCTGCAAAATTGACATGTTGACTGCTGTTAAAGGGACAGTGCAGTCATCGAAACCCTCGCTGGTTCTGCTGTTCAGTCCTGGATAAATAAAACATGGGCCGCACTGGAACAACAATGTTTTACATTTCCAGCTGCTGTGCAAACAACTTGTTTGGAATGAAAAGACCGAACACTGTATTTAGCACGAGCACTGTTAAACCCTAAACCTAAAATGATCCATCTGGGCTTTTTTTTTTTTTTTTTCTTATTTTGACTATACAAAGGTGGTGTGAGTGAGTCTTTTTTTCCCCCCATTTTCCCAGAGCACTTAGAACTTTCCAAATCTAGCAGTTATTTACAATTTACTGCATGTTATGATACTGCCAAAACGGCTTCTTCTCCAGCTCCTAGTACAGGCATGAGTGAAATTACAGTAATGATCCAATAAATCCTATAAAGCGGAATGTCTCGGGTTTCAGAAAGTGTTGGAATTGTTCCAGTTGCACATACAGTGAAAGTGTATCCAAAGTGCATACATGCAGGGTGCGTCAGCAGTGACGCGTCAGATTCTAAAGAGTTAAGCATCAACCTCAGGAGTGTCAAACTCCTTTTAGTTCAGGGGTCATTTGTAGCCCAATACAATCTGAAAAAGGGCCAAATAATGTAATATCCTAGAAATAATGTCAACTCCAAAATTTTCTCTATGATTAGGAGTGGAAAAATTGTAATTACATAATAAAAATGTTTACACCCACACACTATTCTATAAAAATATGTCTTTTTTTATTGAAGAAAAGGAGGAACATGAATGTTTTCAAATGGCTCATTTCCATCTGTAGACCTCCTGGCAGGTTGATGTTACCCAAAAACACACAAACTCCACAGGGACAAATACAGATACCATCAAATGCAACGCAGAGAATGTTGGTACAGACATGTAGTAGAAACTCATTTCATATTCATCTGTATTGCACACACCAGTAGCCTACACAAAATATTGAACAGAAACACCCAAGTGCTCTATTTTAAGGATTCACAAAATCTAAGCAACCTCTATACAAAAATAAGAATATATTCACAAGGGTTCATTTCATCTTATTTTAATGGTCACATTCTGAAGAAACAGAAATGCAATTTTAACTGTTATGTCTCAGCTTGTTATCTACACACATGCACTACAAGCCCAAGGCATAAGCGAACTATTGGTCCTTTTCCACTGCACGTTTTCATAACGGCTCTACTCGGCACGGTTCGGCTCTACCCCAATATAGCCCTTTTCCACTGGGGGTTGAACCTGGGACCTGTTACGATTTTTCGTACCTGTTTCAGAGGTGGGTCTAGCCATGCCGAGCCGGCACTAAAATGTCACGTGAACAGTGCTGTCAGAGGAAATGTTGTCATACGCCCGACGAAGCTCAGGGATCTGAAATAATCACCCCAGATAGACCTGCCGTCTGTTTGGGCGTTTTCAGTGACAATAAACAGCAGCAGTACCGCATCCAGTGCCTCCATCGTTGTTTACTTTACTGACTGTGGTGTAACACTTTATTAGTCGCCTGAAAACAACGGCACGGCTGTGTCCACTCCGCCAACTCCACCCACTTCAACTAGTCCCGACTAGTAACGGCTGGCAGTAGAAACACAACCATGCCGGTCCAACAAGTGGGTAGAGTCGTGTCGAGCCGAAGTGTGCCAAGTAGAGCCGTGTAGGGTTCGCAGAGGAAAAGCGCCATAAGCGCCGGTTTAGGGCCCGCTGCCACTTGGGGGCTCCCCAAGAGCAATTAAGAACTTTTTTGCATGTATGAGTGATGATTTATATATGATCAAAATTATACTATTGTACAAAAATACACTTTTTTATAGTGGTGCTGTTGATGTAGGCCTAGTGATTCTTCCTGCCTCTGTTTAACTGTGTAAACTCTGCTGCACTATAATGTGTGCCTCCTGCTGTGTAGTGCACACTACACTACTGTGAGTACCTCCAATCACAACAATGTCACAAAAAAGTACATACACTTCTGTGGCTGAAAGAAGTAAGAGGAGGAAAGAGGAAGAGGAGAAAAAAGCAAATAAAACAACAAAATTAAATAGAGGGCCCCAAAATCCAGTTTTGCTTAGGGCCCAATGGAGGTTTGGGCCGGGTCTGATTACAAGACAGATTGTTCATATTTGTGGATGTTATTGATGTTTTTGTTTAAAAAAAAAAAAAAAAGTTTGTAAATGTAAAAATTGTCTTTTTCTTTTAACAGTAAAACAAAAACAAAAAAATGAATAATCATTATTTAAAGGATATTCATTCATCTTCTATACCCGCTTTATCCTCACTAGGGTCACGGGGGTCACATGGAGCCTATCCCAGCTACTT
>JAQQZY010000028.1:10698087-10711201 GCA_030068375.1 Ostorhinchus rueppellii | reverse complement strand
CCCCCCCCCCCCCCCCCCCCCCCCCCCCCCCCAACAGGTCCCCGCCAATATGAGGCTCACCCCCGAAAAAAACAAAAAGATAATGTTGGATAATTTATCAACATACTATAAAGGCATGAAACAAGTGGTTCTATATATAACAAAGGTGAAACAATGTTATTTTTAAGTTTTGAAAATTAGAACCCCCCGCCCTCTTCCTCACAGTGGTACAGTTCAAAAGTTTGTCTTCAGTTTGCAGCGCGAGCAGCAAGTCCGCTGATACTAGTTGAAAGTCAGACGCATACATAGTCAACCATCAGTCCAACGGAGCTATGCGAACACGAGGCAAAGACAGTAAGTCATTTAATACATCAACTGTCCAACATGCACACGCTTGGACTAGGAACAGCAACATTTGTCCTATTTTCCCCCCAATTTCACCGCATTTTTTTTTTTTTTTTTTTTTTTAGAATCCCGGTTAAGCTAGTAGCTACTGTTTAGGCTCGTGCGGATCTTCAGAAACAACACACCATAAACGTCACCGGATCATTTACATAACCGTTAATCAGTGATAATAATGGATGCTAACTTACTCATAGCTCATCCTACAAGGCAGTAGGTGGATGCAGATAAGATGTCATGCCCAGGACGGATTTGGGGTAAAAATGTTTTTTTTTTTTTACTGTTAACATCATTATTTAAAACATCTGAACAACACTGTAAGGCAAGTTTCAAAGGAGAGTAAGAGGATGTCGGACAACACAGTTAAGATGCAGCATTTTTTCCCCCTCCTCCCCGCAGGAAAAAGCGTTTGAGATTTTACAGTTTACTGTCCCCCCAACTATAAACTGGTATTTTTGCCCCTGAATAAAATAGAATAGAATAGCTATCTAACTAGCCATTGATTTAAGATCTACCATGATAATTATTTATGACAACAGTAACATGAACATTTTCATCATGACAATATTCCAAATCAATTGGAATGGGAAGAGCTACGAGCTATAGTTTCAATGTGTCCCAATGTTTTGTCCATATAGTAAACCATCGTCACTTTAGGGTTGAAAACCCTGGTTTATGCAGGTCATACATATGAAATAACAAACCAAATTGCTTCTCTGTTGGTGAATCACATGGATCTTGTTGACATATGGTTATAAATGTATTTAAATGCCCACATCAGGCTTTATTTAGTTTAACCCACAAAGACCCAGTAGTACTTTTGTGTCGGTTCCTGAATTAATTTTTCTCTATATTTAACCTTTCTTAAGAGACTCATCACTATCTATTATGACATGATGCTCTACATTAAAAAAAAAAAAAAAGAATATCAGGTGTTTTCCCATATGTAATGTTACAATCATGTAGATCTTCATAAAAAGCTCAGATTAAAGTTGGAGGTTATTATATCAAAAACAGAGAAAACGGACCAATAAGTGACTTTTTTTAGTCAAATCTATCATCAACTGAACGTAAACCCAGTGTCTCTATTCACTGTCATTTATCAAACTCCATGGGTTTTACCGGTGAAACAATATTGTAGAAGATGACGTGTTTCCAAGTTCACTGCAGAACCTTTGAACATCCAAATGGGTCATAACTGATGACCATGAAAAGATAACAAACTTTATTTTACACCATTTTTTTTTTTTTTTTTACATGTATTGATATAATTAGTGGATCAGTAGTTAATCATTTATAATCACTACATGGTTTAGGTCATCGGCACTAGTGTAGTCCAGGGTATATGCTGGTATACAGTGTATGTACCTGCTTATTTTTCAGTCAGCATTGCACATACCCATTTCTAACTCCCTCCTGATGCGCAATAGTTAGTAGTATGTAAGCCAAATTGACCATTTTTTCTCCTAGGGTAGTGAAGCCATGGTCCACCCTAGTCTGCCTCTAATTGGCTTCACTGATTAGATTGATTAATTTGAAGCATGAGGACTGATGAGCCAATCAGAGGCAGAGTAGGATAGGTCATGAACTTCAGATTTGAAGTATTTTATTTAAATAAATGTTCAAAAATTAATTGAAACATCATGTTGAATACATTTTACATTCATGCAGCTGCTTGTGTGACTAGTAATAGCTACAAACTGCTCCTGATGAAGTCATGATAATTTTTTATAAAACTGAGCAAATACTACAGACAGATTGTTGGGTAAACCAGAGTAGTCTTGCATGCCATTGTTTCTAAAACAGGGTGTTTTTCTGTACTACCTTAAAAAATGAAAGGCAAAAATTTAAAGTATAGCCACTTCTCAAGAGACCACTACACCACTGGTCATCAGTGGTTATTTGGGTCTTTATGGGTTAAATGCCTTTCAGCAGCTGCTATAGATTACATTTGGTTTTATCTGTAGAAAATGGGTGGTTACACAAAGTCTGCACGACAAACAAGTACCCATTTTTAGAATTCTTCTCATTTTTGTCTGACACCTTCAGACCATACAAAGGAAATTTCTCTCCCGGCCTGGGAAGAATTCCACTTGAGGTGACATTGGTTTGACACATCGATGGTAACAGAAGAGTTTTCACTCGGGGCCAAAGTATAGTTATGTTTTTCTAACACAACAGTGAAGTGACTCGGAAGAGTTTCAGCTCTGAAGGTAAATGCAGTGTCATGGCTTGATGTGGGACTTTTTTCTTTTTAACTTCTTACTTTCTATCAAGTTTGCATTCAGGTTGTTGTTAAACTAAAGGATGAGGTTATCTCACTCTAATTAGCACACATCTAAAAGTTAAATGAGACTCCCAGGTGGCTGAAAGTTGATGTGCACTTCTGTGTGTATGTGAACACAGTCTGAACTCTCCTGCTCTCAAATTCATACACACAGATGGTACGAGGCTTACAGATGCAGTGCCGTCAAAAAGTACCTCCTCTAGAGAAACAAGGAGGTAGAAAGCACGACGGAGCATATATTTAAGTCTTCTGATGTCATTAGCGAATGGAATGACCTGATCGGGAAGGTGAAGAAATCCCATGGTGATAGGTCCATGTAAATGTGATGCGACTTCAGACTTTAAAGTTGAATACAAATGTCTGCCTACTTTCAGGATACTTTTACTGTTGGATGATTCATTTTCTGTCCCAGACAGAAAAACCAGAGGTGATAACTATTTATAACAGTTGCTTCTTCAAGAATTAACCCCTTAAAGACCCAGAGCTACTTTTATGTCAGTTCCCAAATGAATTTTTCTGTCTATTTAATACTCCTTAAATGATTTATTAGACTTTATGTTAGACTTGGACATACTTAATTGTCATTCCAGATTTTAAAAATGAAATTTCAATGCAGTTGACACAGCAGGTAGCAGCAATAAATACAAACAGGAATACTGGATAATATATGCAAGAGAGAATAAATATGCATATAAAAAACTGTGTGTGAGTGTAAAAAAACTATGATTCTCAAATAATACCCCCAAAAAGCAAAACAATTTTCAGCCCTGAATATTATACAGTTATATTATATATTGGAGCAGCCCTGTGTAGGTGAGGGTGTGTGTGTGTACGGGGGTATTATTAGGCTTATGGCATATGGAATGAAACCGTTTCTGAACCTGGCTGTCACCACTTATATCATAATATTATCTTCTATATTTTGTATTGTTCTTTGAAATCATGTATTTTCTTATATTTAATGCACTGATTATGTAAATGTTATTAAAGCTTGGATTTAAGTTGATTGATATACCTGAAGAAAAACTGACTTTTTTAGTAAAATCCATTATTAATTGAACATAAACCCAGTGTGTCCATCCACTGTCATTGATCCAATCCCATGGGTTTTACAGGTGAATCAATGTTGTAGAAGATGACGGTGTTGTCACATTTAATATGGAGCCTCTGAACGTCCAAATGGATCATATCTGATGACCATGAGAATATGATAAACTATATTTTACATTATTTACATGCATTGATAGGATTAGTGGCTCAACAGGTATTAAACAGTTACATCAGTGGATAGTTTGGGTCTATCTGGGTTAATCATAAATGTGTTTTGTGTTTTTGCAGCAACACAACAGAGGCTGGTGGGACGTATATCAAGAAGTGCTGCAAAGGCTTCTGCATCGATATTCTGAAAAAGATCGCCAAGTATGTGAAGTTCACCTATGACCTGTACCTGGTAACCAATGGCAAACATGGCAAGAAGATCAACAATGTCTGGAATGGGATGGTGGGAGAGGTAAGAGGATCCGTGACAATCCGTACAGTAAAACGAATTCATGTTCCACAAACAGAGAAAAATGTGATCGAGTGTTTGTTTTGCACAAAAATTTCAAAGTGGGAAATGCTGTTTGGAGCTGTGAGGCTTTGGCAGCAACTGTAAATGCTCAGAAAGTAAACAAATCTTAGCTTCTCCTGCAGAAAACTCCTCTGCATATCTTTAATTACCAGCTTCAACTTGGAGGTAAAGTCTTAGAGTTCATTTTAAGACTGTAAACTTTATAGCCATCTGTATTTTTTTATGACAGGCTTTACTCACTGAGCTCAAGTTCAGCTGGCATTATTTAGCACTGACTCCTGCTCGCATATTGATTATATTAGTTAGGATTCAAATTGAGATTAAAAAACGCAGTTAGTCAAATTCTGGTTTATTTGGCAGGTGTTAGTGTTTACTCTGGTTTTTAAGTTAATTCTTACAGACTGCATGTCAGGACAGTACAGCTAATCTGTAAGGATCAGTGCTGGTATCTGTCCGTATGTCTGTCCAAAATGTGTATCGAGATATTAAAGATAGGGGTGTGAGTTGAACAACAATGGTAATAAATATTCTTAACTGTGTGTTTCAGTAAAATGTCTGTAAGATTTTGTGTGCTTTTGTCGGCTTTGTTATGTAAAGTATCCATTAGCACAATTATTTCCATTGTCAAGTACAACCCTGAGAATGTTTGGACACTTAAAAATGTACAATAACATAGAAAAGATGACAAATATTTAAACTGAGAAAATGGTTATTTTAAGGCAAATAAATAAGATTATTTTAAATTTGATGGTTGTGACACAAAATGTAGGAATGAGGAGAGCAAAAGCCGAGATGAGATTAGATTAGACTTTGTTGATCCTAAATCTGGGAAATTCATTGATCAAAAAGCAACTGGTACTGAAACAATACAGCTAGAAGAACATTTTTCAGCTAATTTGGTAAATTGGCAACAAGTCGGTGACATGAAAGGAAGAGATATCAAAAGTAAGGATAGACAGAGGTTCACCTATCTGTGAAAAAGTATGTTTACAAATTACACAACAATTTCACAATAATGTTTCACAGCAAAAAATTGTGAAGACTTGGAATGTTATCATTAAGAGCATATAATATAGTAAAAAGATTTGGAGAATCTAGATAAATCTCTGTGACAAGGGACAAAAAGAGGCAAAATGAATCCTGGATATCTGTGATTTTCAGGTCCTCAAGCAGCACTGCATTAAAAGCAGGCATTAGATTGTCAAAGTCAGTGTATGGGCTCAGAAACACTTCCAGAAATACATTTTTTGTGAACACAGTACATCGGACCATCTGTAAATGCAGGTTTAAGTTCTATCATGAAAAGAAGAACCCATAAATGAACATTATTCAGAAACGCAGCCAAAAATCATTTAATGTTTAAACATTATTCTTCCTTTCTCTGAGCTTTTATGAATATCAACAGGATTAGTAAATTAAATGTCAAAAAATACCTGATTTTCACTGAAAGAAAAACCAATATACAGAAGACAACATTACAGTAAATGGTGATAACGCACTTAAGGACGGTTAAATATAGAGAAACGTTCATTTTGGAAGTGACACATATGTCCCAGTGGGTCCTTATAGGTTAAAGTGGACTGAGCTGAAGTAAACAATGTTCTGTAGTTAAATAAAGTGGAATGCGAAATTCTTTTAGGAAATTTTAGACTTGACTAGAGGAGTGGGAACCATCAAGTTTGTTTTCAGCCCATGGATATAATGCTTGCATCTGTGATGGTATGGGGGTGCATTGGTGCATGTAGAATTGGCAGTCTCCTTTTTTGTAATTAGGTTGTAATCTGATAACTATTTTCTCAGTTTATCTATTAGTTATTTACTGTATAAAATGCCTTAAGTAGCTGGGATAGGCTCCATGCGACCCCCGTGACCCTAGTGAGGATAAAGCAGGTATAGAAAATGAATGAATGAAACAAATACCAACAAAATCTTGAAAACTGTCTAAGAAGATGTCCTCAAATTAGCATAACTTAGCAATAAACCTAAAGAAAGAAATATACAAAAATTAAGAAATCAGGAATTGAATGACTGATTTAATTCACAATTCATTTAATAGTCTATTGTTTTTGGGACTTTTTTTTAGGTTTGACATTGACTGACTATTAATGCAAATGTTCTTTTTCTTTTGTTTCTTCTTTTTCCTCCCCTATTTTCATCCATTCCATTTTTATCGTATCTGTTTATTTTTACCCCTCCCCCCTCCCCCCTCTCTCTTATATCCTTACCTCTCCCCCGTGCCCCTCAAGGTGGTCTATAAGAAAGCCGTCATGGCCGTCGGATCTCTGACGATCAATGAGGAGCGTTCTGAGGTCATCGATTTCTCCGTCCCGTTCGTGGAAACCGGGATCAGCGTCATGGTCTCCCGTAGTAACGGAACGGTCTCTCCATCGGCCTTCCTCGGTAACTGCCTCCGAATAACTGTTTCTTTGTTGTAAGACTCGGGAGAGACAGAGAGGAAGCTCCGTCTTGTTTGCTTTTTCAGTTTGTATGAGTGGAGACGGGTATTTGTTTTTCGTGTGTGTTCCCAGAGATACAGCGCTGACAACCCAATTCAGCTCTGTTACACAGCTGTCAATACTTGCTCTTTCATCTGAGAGATTTAGCTCAACTCGTGCTTCCTCCAACAATGACTCTTACTTACCTGAAAGGGACTTAACCACAGGATTTTAACCCGAGTGACCGTGGATATCCCTGTTCTGGCTGCACAGTCACGTTCAGCATTTACATAAAAAGTACTTACACACACATGCAGGAAACCATCCTGGAAAAGGAGCTGTCATAAACAAGAAAAAACTATTTAATGTTCAAAATCCTACCGAAAATCATCTAAACAACCTGCCAATCATAACGTTTCACATGTACATATTTTAAAACAAAAAACAGTTTCTTAAAAATTGTGTGTCCAGATGAAAGTGCACTTGTCTAGATAAAAAGAAAAGATTTAAGAAAGATTAAATTATTAAAGTGTGGCATTTTGTCTAGAAATACATTCTTTCTGTGCTTTGGTGGAAGATGATAAAAGCAAATTCCAAATGACCATAATGTATTCTTAATAAAGCAAAATGTACTTAAAATAAGACATATATGGTGATTAAAAATATGAAATATTTCTCAATATATTCTACTTTCAAGCATGACTGGAATCATTAATAAAGATGAGTTAAGTTATAGTATAATGTAAGGATAACTACAGGTTGTGTGTGATATATATTTAGAGATTTGGAGATCAGTAATTTGATGATTCTGGGTCCACACTCAAAAATATGTAATGCAACGTAATGCAGGATGCTTCCAACCAGTGTGAGGTATACTGATCCACTCCCTCTGCAGACATTAACAGCTCACGCTAAGGTAACAAAAATGAACCAGTTCTTTTCATGCACTAATTAAATTCTATTTCTGCAATTAGACTCACTTCAATCCCCCTGAATCTGGACAAAAAAGCTTGAAGAAAGTTATGTATCACAGTTAGTGTAATAGTTTTTTTTTTTTTTTTTTTAATTAATAGTTTTTTGTTTAATTTTGATCCTTTGTGTAGGATTATTAATGACTAGCACATTGGCCCGTGGGGAACCATAGGTCATATTAATACGATAGCTAGGGACTGAAGTCCGTAAATATGTCATTCCTGTTTTTAACTTAATTTCCTATCGTGCAGCGTGGTACTGCACTTCCTGTCAACTGTCATGGGCAGTGTAACGTGATCGTAAGGCTATTATATTCCAAAATTACTAATGTCTACCAAAATATTGGTCCTTTCAACTTGCTGAGATATTTAATGTGGAGATGGGAGTATTCCTCAACTGTAGGTACCAAATTGGCCAGTTTAAAAAATCTCAATTTCTCTGAACTGTACAAATTTATACACACACACACACACACACACACACACACACACACACACACACACACACACACAAACAGACGCTCTGAAAGCTTCCAGTATTATAACATAGATTTTTATTCACATTTTTAATGTAGTTCAGTGTAGGGTTTGTGTTTTTTAAAGATGTGCGCACAGAAACACATATGACGCACGTTAAAAATGCGATATCTTATGAATACCTTGAGGAAATGTCATTCACTTGGACTCAAAAATGACAAAAATGGATTTTGATTGCCAAAGGTCACTACATGTCTGTCCATTAAAATCTCAGCATCTCAGAAACCCCCTGAGTGAATGTCTTTAAACTTAACTCAACCCTTCATTTGGATAGTGGATACATGTGACTGCAATTCCAATGTTTTGGTATTTTTTATGTTTTATTTTTTTCTTGGACGGTATATTAACTGTGTCCACCCACAAACAACATGTTTCTTTTAGTTATGAGAGTTTCAGACATATTTTTGGATGTATGTATTATAAAATAAAATAAATAAGTAAATGAAATGTCTGCAAGCAACTGTCAAAATACATAGATACACTTAAATTCTCTCAGGACAAACATCCCAGGGGGTCAATAAAATGACGTGTACATGTCTTATGGGTGGTCAGTTATTTGACAGTGAGCCAACAAAGGGTCCTTAAAGTCTCTCACATGTGTCTTCCCTGTCATCCCTGAGAAAATGATGTTTCTCCATTTGAATATGTAGCATGTCCACGAGCCACTGTTTAAAGCAGGGTGGTGAAGAGGATTTCCAGTTGAGAAGAATTCGTTTTTTTAGCGATCACCACTCCCAAATGTAGGCCATCCTGTAGGACGTAGTGACAGCTCCAGAGAGACTATGGGCTAGAGCCCGACCGATTATAGCTTATCACTGATTAATCAACATTGGTCAATATGGAACCCATGTCTTAACTTTTTTTGCTGTGAGGAGATTCTGTCACTCTGCTGTGTGTCTGTGGTGCCCGGAGAGTCAGGGGGATTAGTAAAGTGTGTCCAGTTTCACTTTCACTTTGACCATCCGAGATCGCTATCCCCTCTGTTGTGTTGTGTAAATAATTTTTGTGAGATAAACAAAGGTGCGACTGTTACTTCACATGTCCACCATTAACGATAAGACGATTATATCCTCCTATGTACTATCAGTGTTCTTATTTCATATATCAGCTGATATATCAGTTATTAGCCAATATATTGGATATCAGCTTTTTTAGCCCCCAATATTGGCATTGGCATTGGCCCCAAAAATCCCATATTGGTCCGGCTCTACTGCAGAGCATCCAAAGATGGTCAGGTCATGGTTAAGCTGGACATTACAGGAATACATTTTTGAAAACCAGTCAAAAACAGTGGTCCAGTAGTTAAATATCACTGGACAGAACCACAAGAGATGTGCCGTTGATCCGTTTGCATTGTCTCTTTTTAAATTGTTATTTTGTTTATAAAAAAAAAACAAAAAACAAAAGTTAAATACTTCGTAAGTTTTCTTTCACAATAATAATCTTGCCATAAACACTAACAGGTAGCAAGGTTTCCCATCCATCATAGAAAAATGATGCGCATCTCAGCATACACCACAAAAATAAATAAATAAAGAAACACAGGTACACTCACTGGCATGTGTGCAGCATGCAGTTACTGCTGTGAAAGTGGCAATTATAAGGGCTTAGCAGAAAAACCCCCGTAATGGCTGCTTGCCAGTGGACACACATACATACTTGTGCACACGCAGTGCACGGCCCGGTGCCAGCAGTGCTCTCCCATACATTAGAGCAGAGTTTAATCTCTGCAGTAGTGTTGTGAGCTCAGAGGGAGGACAGGACTGCTGACACCAGGGCTTCCTATACTGTACGCCTCCTCACACTGTCAAATAGGAGGTGTGTCTGTGTGTATGCAAGTGTGTGTGGGAAGGAATGTAGGGGCTCTGTGAACATGCAGGAGTCAGCTTGTTATCCGTGCAGTGCTTTCCGTAATACGTGTGTGTGCGTATTCATGATTGATTTATTCATTCAGTTTATGGAGGGGACAGAAATGGAATGAACCCAGAAAATGGATGTAAGAATTTTCCCAGCATGCGCTAATACTTAATCTCTGACCTTTCTTTTTTCTTCTCCCTCAGAGCCATTCAGCGCATCAGTGTGGGTGATGATGTTTGTGATGCTCTTACTGGTGACTGCAATGGCTGTCTTCATGTTTGAGTACATCAGTCCGCTTGGCTTTAACCGAAACCTGGCGCAAGGAAAAGGTGAGGAGGATAATAAACATTTCAGTACTTGTGTAGACTTGGTAGTTCAGGTCTCCTTCTGAACCACAGATGTCAAACTCATTTTCATCCAGGGGCTACATCCAGCCCCTGGATGAAAGCATTGCATGTTAGTCTATAAATAATGAAACATTTTTGGTCTTGGTTTTAATGCAAAAACCCAATTAAATTATGAAAAGATTAACATTTCACAAAAAACCCTGAAAAAACAGAAATTTCATTAGGAAGAGAGTCCCCTTTTAACAATATTATTCCTCAACTTATCATTTGTACATGTATGTCACACACAATATTACACAAATATTTGGTAAAAGGCAAAATAATATTAAAATTTAGGAGTTTGAAACTAAAAATTGAACAATTTCTCCAATATTCCATCTCAGCTCATTTTTAACACAACTTACAGATCACAGTGGACTTACAAATACACAAAACATTTATTAACAGGTAGAATATTGGTAAAAATTCCCTATTCAGGTTATTCATATTTTATTGTTAAATTGTTTGTAAATCAATTTTTTTTCACATCAAACTGTAAAGAATATTTAGCTGTCATTATTTGTGTTATATTATTATTTTACTTGAGTTCACATTAAACTAAAACGAGTTCGACACCCTTGATTGTCAAGGATTGCTGTTATTTTTGCTCTTTGCAAATTGATCCTGCAGGCCAGATAGGACCCTTTGATTGGCCAAAGTTGGCCCACAGGCTGCATGTTTGACACCCCTGTTCTAAACCATCTCCTCCATCCTTTCTTCTAGACCCCCACGGCCCTTCCTTCACCATGGGCAAAGCCGTGTGGCTGCTGTGGGGTCTGGTCTTCAACAACTCCGTGCCAGTGCAAAATCCAAAAGGAACCACCAGTAAGTTCATCGTGTCTGTGTGGGCCTTCTTCGCTGTCATCTTCTTGGCCTCCTACACTGCCAACCTGGCTGCCTTCATGATCCAGGAGGAGTTTGTAGACCAAGTCACTGGGCTTTCTGACAACAAGGTAATGCAAACCCAACAGGAGGAGCTGGTTTTGAAGTTTGTCTGGTTGAATTTTAGCTACGAAAGGAAATTAATCTGGATGATTCAATCTGCACACATTCCTAGTGACGTTATCCGACTTTATGGTTTTATACATATGCAAAATGTTTTTTTTTTTCCTTAAAATGTGCCTGTTTTCATAGTGTGTCACATGTTTTAGAGGGGCAGGAAGATTTCCTCAGAGGACAGGGACGGATACATAGAATAGAATAGAATAGAATGCATCTTTATTGTCATTGTCACAGGAGTAATGTTTAGTTTGAGTTCAGTTTCAGTTTATTTTGAATATGCAACAAAACAAAGTAATCCAACTGTACTTTAGCCCTGAGAAATAAAAGAGACTGCTAAAAATTTGAAGAACTTATACATGAAAACAAAATATGACTTCATTTGCATACTTGAAAAGGAGTGGGAGGAGGTATAACTTAGCAGCAGATTCTTAACGAGCAAAAACAAAGAGTTGTCTGTAAAAACTGTCAACAAAAATTAAACCGAAAATATACACTGAAAAATAGTGAAAATATACCAAAGGCCAACTTTACACCACAGATAGAAGAAATATATCGCTAGCCTCATGGCATCGCCCCAGTCATTTTTTTTTCCGGATCATACCCATTGATGAAAAATGAAGCAGTAGTGTTAGGAGAGTAAAGTTAAGTAGATATCACAATTTGACCAAAAATATGATTTAAGCAAATGATATGCATCATATAAAGGACGTGTACAAGGTAATAAACAGGATTCCTACCGGTTTCTACAAGTTAAATGTAAGAGTTTTTCAGACTACTTCGAAAAGAATTTAGTGCCTGTTTCACAGCCTATGTCACAGCCATACTGGCAGACATTTGTGACTCTTAGGCAACATTTAGAAGGAAACAATTTGAACCAAAAACACAAGGGGCGTTGTGTTCTCACTTTTAATTACATGTTTAGATTTGTGTTTTTTGGGTAAATCTGTATGCCAACAGACACACAAAAGTTTGTGAAATTTCCTATTAATCGATGTAGTACACCAGGTGGCTAGGTGGCATCATCCCCACCAACATCAAGCTCCTGCATAAAACCTTTGTATGGCTCGTTCTGTTCCCTTCTAGCACAAAGTACAATCACAAAACAGGAAACAGTACATAGGGGTTCATGACAGCTGACACTGATACGACTTGGATGTAAATTAGAGCGGCTAGGGCAAATTGAAGGTCTGACGCAGGGAAATAATCCAACTTGTTGTTGTTCTGTCTGGCACATACTTATGATGTAAGCTCTACATGATGAGAAAACTCAGTTTTGCATTTTCAGCCTTTTACTGTAGATCAGGGGTCGGCAACCTTAGACGCTCAAAAAGCCATTTGGACCCGTTTCCCACAGAAAAGAAACCCGTGGGAGCCACAGAACCCTTTTAACAACTAAAAAAAAATACTGCATATATACTTTTTTTTGTTTTGTTTTTTACCTTAACGCTATGTATAAAACATAACGTCTAAAAGAGTACATACAGTAAATTAAACTGTGCAGATACTGAGTATGTTTCACAGATCATGTGAGTTGGAGCTGATTTACTAACAGGACGCACCAAAGATTGCATCTCTCAGATGGACAAAATAACTGCACAACGCATTCAGCACGTTTGTCCTGATGAATATGGAATATGGGCGTTTCTGACAGAATGCACAAAATTATTGGGAGGAGTAAATGCAAATAA
>JAQQZY010000028.1:10118308-10134000 GCA_030068375.1 Ostorhinchus rueppellii | reverse complement strand
CCCCTTGTGCTCACGACCCTCCTGTAGAGTGCCCCCCCCCCCCGGTTGGGAACCACTGTTTTAAAACATAGGAAAAAGTTTGGAGTTGACATTTTTTATCTATATTATTACATTATTATTTTACTGGTCCGGCCCACTTTGGATCATGTTGTGCTAAATGTGGCCACTAGACTAAAATGAGTTCGACATCCCTGATCTAGATCCTGATGTGTTGCAAAATATTCACCAAATCAGGAATTTTTAGTCCATAAAATCACAGCTTTATTGTTACATAAGAAGTGCATTTCAGACTGTTACATTTGTACTTGCATTAAACATGTCACTGTTTGATGCTTCTTATCGATTCCTTGAGTCATTGACTGCAAAAAATGACAACCTGGAAAAAGATTTTATAAGTATCAGGCCAGTCATGTCACAACCAGGTTACTGACTGGTTATTTAGAAGGGGGGGAAAAAAAAAAAAACAGAGGTGCTTTGCTTTAGATACAGTAAAAGGCTACTCCGCTGCTTTTCCCAGTGTGTCATTTTTTTGGAGTGTATTTGTTAAACCTGCAGGGTCCTTCCCAACCTTCACCCCTCCACAGCCGCCCCTTTACTCACATTAACCCTGTGTCTGTTTCCCCTCTTCCTCCTCAACAACCACTCCTCCTCCTCTTCCTCCTCCTCTCCCTCTCCTTGTCTCTCTCTCCCCCCCCTCTCCCTCCCTCCCCCTCCCTCTGCGCGCCCCATCTGCCTAACTCCAGTTTCATGTAAGTTGGTTCCATTCATTCAGTCTTATATTTAGGGCTGGGTATCCTAGAAGCATGTTCTGTCCTTATTATTGTTGTTATTGTTGTTTTTCCTCATACTGACGACCAGTTTGAGTTCACGGGGCTGCATTTGTCCATAAGCCCACACCAGTGTCATACTGGGAAGGCTGGTTGTATCAGTAGAGGTGTTCTTAATGGGGTCGATTAATTTCAACACTTCAAATAAATAATGATTGGAAGAGGTGGTCATCTATGAATTATTATTATTATTATTATTATTATTATTATTATTACATGGCATCTGTTGATACCCAGCCCAGTTTTTTTGCTTACAGTGTATTTATTATAAATGTACCACTTTGAAAATTCTTGCTGTTCTCCTTGTGAATCATTCTGCATCACCCTCCCTACTTTCATGCAGAAAAACCGGCATGCTTTTAATTCATTTTCTTGGGTTAATCGTTTCACTGTCTTTATTTCAGCTGAACCCCACATTTAGTTTTTTGATTTGGTGATGGGTTTGACAGTTTTGCTCACTGCTATTATTGAGTCAGTGTCTTAATTCTTCCGTTAATAGGCAAAGCTGAAAAAAAAAAAAAAAAAAACACGATCTCCCCCGAATACTTGCAGCTTGTGATTTGTCTTTGTTTTCTGCTGTTTCTGTAAAACATAATTTCTGACATGGCTGCTCATTCATTACTTGTTTGACCCTGTGGATTGGTAACGTCAACTCACCGTCCGCTCTTCTTTTGCATTTGGACTAACGAATAAGACTTACTCAACAGCTTTTGGTTTGTACAGTACAGATGTAGCCTGTTGCTTTTAAAGTGTCTTCTGTCACTGTGAGCAGATTATTCTGAGAAAATTAAGTCAATGCTAGAAGTATATCCTTCACATCACTGTTCCTGCAGGTTGCATTGAGGACAGATGGATTAATCTTTCCAGAGTTACCCATTATTGCAAAAACAGAGCTTCCCATACCATTTAACTTTACAAAAGGAGCTATCCTCAGATAGTTAAAATGTTAAGCTTTGCATGTACATGAAAGCTATTATTATTATTATTATTATTATTATTATTATTATTATTTACTTTGACCCAGTCTGGCTCAGATCTTAGTAACTTGGATAGCCTAAAAACTATCTATAAATCTAATATTCGGATATGTCACAGGCTTCACAAGTGGAAAATTGGCTTGAAAAACATTTCCTCATGTCTCTTGATCGATCACAGTTGATTCAGATTAATCTTGACTTCCTTTTTAACCACACTCCAGTCGTATTTGGTTCATGCACTTATTCTGAACTGATGGTCACATGTTAATCGCTTTAATTTGTCTCTTAATTTTAATGCTTCTGTTTTTTGTTTTTGTTTTTTTTAAGAAATCATTTTTAATTGTCACATTATGGGTTGCACAGGGTTTGTTCATTCATGTAGAGTGTGTGCTTATAGCGTCTGTTGGCAGCTTTAGTAACTGTGCCTCTTCCTGACATTAATTTCTCCAGTGGACAACCAGCATATGCTGCACTACATCCGAGATAAGACTGCAGTCCCATATTTCAGCAACCTGGTCTGGTTTATTGGCAGTCATGTCATTGAACTGGACAAGTGTGTCCAGACAGATGAAGAGTAAGTGCCTTTTATCCAGCAGTGTTTCTGTGCCATTCTCAGTGTGGCCTCTAGAGGTCAGGCTTGTCTCTGTTTTGCAGCCATTATCCTGTCGTTTATTACATAACCTGACATCATGATTGCAAGCAATGAATAATGTTACTAGTATTTTTTAAAATAGTTATCAGTCAAAAAGACTATAAAACATGTTTGCTTGTGTTAACAATAATAACACATGCTTGTGTTAACCCAAAAAGACCCAGTGCTGTTTTTGTGGCAGTTCCCAAATGATTTTTTTCTCTATTTTTAACTTTCTTTAAGTGATTTACCACCATTTATTCTAATATTATGCTTGGTATTTAGCATTTTTCAGTGAAAATCAGGTATTTTCCTTTATTTAATTTACTAATCATGTAGATATTCATAAAAGCTCAAATTAATGGAGGGTTATTATATCAAAAACAGAGAAAATGGAAGAAAAAGTGACTTTTTCTGTAAAATATGTCACTGACTGAACATAAAAACAAGTCTCAATCCGCTGTCACTTATCAAACTCCATGGGTTTTACTGGTGAATCAATGCTGTAGAAGGTGACAGTGTTTCCATGTTCACTACAGAGCCTCTGAACATCCATATGGGTCATATCTGATTACCGTTAAAAGATGACAAACTACATTTTGTGCTAATTTTTTACATGCATTGATAGGATTAGCAGATCAACAGATATTTAACTTTTTATATCAGTAAATTATTTTGGTCGTCAGTGGGTGTTTGGGTGTTTATGGGTTAAACAGATGCATAGAGACTGTTTAACTTTTGACATCTGTCCTGGTTACAGAACAGTTTTAATACCTAGTATCTTCTCAGTGTCTCCTCTGGTCTGATTTTTATTACAGGCATAAGAACAGGGGAAAGTTAAGTGACCTGGTAGCGGAGCACCTCGACCACCTCCACTACCTCAACGACATCCTCATCATCAACTGCGAATTCCTCAATGACGTTCTGACTGATCATCTGCTCAACCGGCTGTTCCTTCCTCTCTACGTCTACTCTTTGGTTAGCCCTGAAATGGTATGTTTACCTGTGTGTGAAACCAAAACCCCATACACACAGAACTGGTATTACCTGTGAATCTCCCCCCCTCCTGTTTACTGGCACTTGCACAGCTGCCTTTGTAAATAAGTCAGCTTTTGCCTGGTTAAAATACAGTCTGAAAATAAAACTTTATAATAACTGTGGACCTTATCTGTGATTTATTTAATCCAATGTAATTCTACCATATTGGTAATTTGTAAAGTAAAAATTCCACCACAAATTACCTACCCCATGTCAGAAAAGGCAGAGGTCTTGTGATATTATTAGTCCTGTTTGGAAATGCTACAGCTTTTGTTTCCTCCGCACATTTATTCAGCATATTTCCTGGTTGAAGACAATGGAGACTCGTGATGATAAATGGAAGTTTTGAAAGCGTTTACTGATAATTCAGGAGTTTGTGTCACAATTTAGTATGGATATTCAGTGAAAGAGGAAACTTAAATCCTTTAGAAAAGTGCCATCTGAAAAAATGATGTTTGATATGCATGACAGCTCCAGTAAGAAATATTTGTATGTCTTATAACCATGAGACTTGACATCAGAAGCAGAGAATAATTTCAGTAAATTCAAGTAAAAACAGACTTCACTTATTCCATGACGATGCAATACATGAAACACAGACTGGAGGAGCCAAGCCGATACAAATAAACGATTTACTGTGGTAATACTTTACCATACCATCTGATTTAAAATTCCAGCTGGATCTTTTTGTTTTTATTCCCTATCAGATGGATACTATTTCATATCTACTAGAGACTAGTACAGAATAGCTACGGTCTCCAGTTTTCCTTTGTTATGTATCTCAGTGTGAATTTTTCATTCTACTGTAAAGGTTGAATGTATCTTGTTCTTCTGTCTTTCAGTCTGAAGACCGAAAAATCAACCCTCAGGTGTCTCTCTACCTGCTGTCACAAGTAAGACACATACATCCTACCACCAAAACACCAGCATATGTTAGTCATTTTAGTAGTAGTGGTAGAGGTGGTGGTAATAGTTTTACAATAATTTTGACCTCAATATTCAACACAGAAAATTTACCAGCCACTTTTAAAACACACTAAAGGGGCATAATCTATACAAGAATGATTTTAGCTTCATGTGTCTATTATGCACAATCATGTTGTCTTTCCTGTCATTAATTTTCATTCATTTATTTGTTTTGAGCAGAAAAAAGTCAAACATCTTTTGTGTACAAGAAACTAATGGCAGAGCAAATACATTAATTAACAAAGGTGATCTAGACAATATAGCAATTGCCATGTACACTAGCCATAACAAAACATATTCAATATGTACTTCTCAAAATGGAGTGGGAAGAAGAAAACGTATTAAATCCCACCCCCATGTCACATTTATACAATAAAACACATTACTTTTGTTTCATCTGTTCAGAGTCCTAATAATGTAAATAATCGAAACTGTTGTATATTAGCTCCATTTAGTAACTATCTAATTGATTGTCTGCAGAACTTATAATGCAATATATTTCAACAATAATCACATACCAACAATGGTAATGGAAGTGATACATACCAACATTGTAAACAATGACAACCACATGCCAGCTAAGGTAAGAAAGAGCCAAGGATGGAATGGCCCAGCAATTAACAATAAGCCCCGCCCTCTCTCTATTGTGACCAGACTATCTGTTTGCAAAGTGATTTAAGACTCTTGATATTTTTGGCATTGCTTGGGATGAAGATCCAGACTATTCCACAATTTCACCCACATACAGACAGACAAAAGCTCTTCCTGGTAGTTCAAAACTTAGGAAGTGGAAAATTTCCAAATCCTTTTATGCTCTAAGTATTCTCTCGAAGTCCAAAAAAAACCCCCTTTGTATGTTATTTGGTAGTTATTTGTGAAATGCTTTAAATAGGATTAACAGGGTATAATATTTCTCAAGGTCATGAATCTTAAATAAGTTTGATTGAATAAACAGATTATTACTATGTGCTAGAAATTCAGCCTTGTGTCTGATCCTCACTGCTCATTTTTATAGTATGAATAATGGATGGATGGAACATTGAATATTGTTTCCCCACATTTCAATATAATAGGTGAGATAATGCAGGACTAACTATCTCGTGTAAGATGAGCCAGATCAGTGAATCTCTAGCCTGATCTATTTAAAGTCTATTTTTTGAATCATACAAAAATATTCTAAATAAATCCTGATACTTACATTATTAATCATTCAGACTGTTTAGGAGATTTTGTCAGTTAGACAGGAAATGTGGTACTTATTCAGACATGTTTTCGATTTTAATTACCATATTGTGTATTTTTTTTTTTTATACTAATTCGAATGTTACTTTAGTTCTCATGTATTTAACAGGATGTATGCGTCTGTGTGTGTGTTGCAGGTGTTTCTGATCATCCACTATCAACCACTGGTCAACGCCCTCGCTGATGTTATTCTTAATGGAGACCTGTCTGTCTTCACACCACAGACAGACATGCATAGTACACACAAGAACACGGTAAAACACACACACACACACACACACACGCATGCATAAATGTGACAAATACAGTCAAGCATACAAGCGTTACAAACCAACATGCAAACCTGACACAGTAATGTTTAAAAATTAACAGATGTACACTGCATTAAATACCCACACACTAGGAGTTCTGCTCACAGTTAAGAAACGCACACAAATACGCCCACACAATCAACCACATGGACGCATGCGCACACACACACGCTCTTAGACTGGCATTCCAGAAGTGCACGTAGGTGGTTATGAGATTGTGGGGTCATGGTTTCTCCATAGTTCACCCACATCAAGGCAACAAGATGCAAATTTTCTCCACATTTTTTTCTTTTTTTTTTTTTTTTCCTTTTTGTGTTTGTATGGCACTCTCCTTTTCCCCCAGTTTTCTTACTGTCTGAATTCAGATTGATATGATGCTCTTTCTTTGTTCTGTTCGGCTTGTTTTGTCTTTCATCCTTCTACACTTGTCGACTGGTACGTGTCAGTCACTTAAATGTTATTTTCCTTTTCCTTTTTTCTTAAGTCGCCCCCTTTTCTCCCCCTTATCTTCCCCATCTAGTTCCCCTCATTTGTCATTTTCTACTTCTCTCTTCCTCGCTCTTTTTTTTTTTTTTTTTTTTCCCCTGTGGTTCAGTTTCCATCCCCCCCTTCTCCTTATCTCCTCTTCTTAAATGTTTGACCATCTGTTTGTAAACTCAGGTGGGTGTGTTGAGTTAGCGAGCATTTCTGAGAACCCCTGTGGTTATTCTCTGTGCTGTGCGTGTGTGTGTGTGTGTGTGTGTGTGCGCACTAGACCTGTGGCTTTTGTAAGAAGCAGCCTACCTTTTCAGTGAATGTGAGTTGAGGCGTCAAGTCTTAACAATATTGGTCTACCGCAATAGGAGACAACCAGATCCAAACTAGTACCTGTCACTATTTCTTCATCAGTTCATTTCTCCATGTGTGTGGCAGTTTTACAGTGTTTAAAACTAATTATAGGATATTCCACCAAATGAAATAAACTATAGGAATGAATATACATTTATTTGTTTATTTTTACATGATTTTATTGTTCCCATATCTCAAATTTTAGATTCAGCTTTACTGTCATTTAATCAATGGACAGAACAAAATATAGTTAGCCAGGTCTCTGTGTTTGCAGCATTAAAATAAAATCAACTATTAAATAAAATATATAAAAGCTATATAGAATAGAATAAAAACTACCATAAAATCCACTAAAATACAATATAATAAACCTCGGAATATGTACAATAACACAACCTTAACCGATCATAGTGTCTCGTTATTTAGGACTGATATATGTTTTTTATTTGGCCTAAATGGTAAAATGGTTATGAACTCGAATGTGTTACAGCTGCAAGTGATGCATCTGTCTATCTGTAGTTCTTGATGACCTGCTTATGCAAGTTTCTCTTATAAATAGTCATTGCATAGCAAAAATGTCATTGTACAGAGGAGTTGTTTATGTTGCGTGAATCAAACTGTTGTTGTGTTATTTTTTGATGTAGATGACAAGACATTGGCTTTGTCCCAGCGCAGGTGGTCAGATGGTACTTCCTGTTTGTCTGTGATGTGGCAGGAAATTAGGTCACATGACAGAACACCGAGAGAGCTCACCTAACCCAGATCTCTTTCCTGGAAGAAATGTTTTTTGTTGTTTTTTTTCTCTTTTTCTCAGTGTCTCTTTCTCTCTCTTCTTCTCTCTCTTTTTTTGTGGTATATACAGACGCACAAGTGCATGATGTAAACATTTGCACCTGTGAACTAGTATTTTTATTTGTGCATTCATTGACCTGCTAACAGTATCCTATTTTGTTGCGATCATAGGTGTCTGTGCAGGAGTGTGCTTGCATGCGTACACGTGTAGGATTATCTTACTTGCTCCTTGACCTCCATTAGTTTCTCAGCATTGGCTCAGTGTGAGCAGTTTACCAGAACACAGTCAGCTTACAGGTGCAACACACACTGACACTAGTGTGTGGTTTCTGTCAGAGAGCATACACAGTGTGTTGTTTAGCAGTCACTACAGCGGAGTCGTAAGGGTATAACACATACACTAGACATGGTCAATACATGTCAGAAACAACAGTGTTTTTAAAAGTATGAAAGAGCCAATAAGATTGTGTGAAATTAGTTGCAAAGTCTTTCTGGTTGATAATGCTGAGTGTAGTCATCTAAAAACCATGGATGACATAAGAGGAAATCTAAACAAATATACATAATTTAACCTTGGTAACTACTTTTTTCTGCTTTTTTAAATATGGAACACTGAAGAATACTGACGTACATTATGGACTGAGATCAAATTTCTTTGACAAGGTCATCTTTGTGCTTTTGAATTGTTAATCATTAACCAATAAATTGGTCTTGCCAAGAAACCATCTAAGGCATCAAATGTAACTTTTGGTTTTGATTCATGTGGTGCACATCACCTTCCAGCAAGTGTGTATGCAGAGAAACCACAGCTCAGGCTGTTCTTGGTACAAATTTGAATAAGTAGGACAGGCCTTATTCTTCTTGCACACCAGGTGTACATGCATGTACCCACATACGGACATGTGTTCACCTGCTCATATTTGCGTAAAAAGATGCTCATGAAATTACAGTAAAATAGGGCAGTTTCCTGTAAGACACCTGATCCTTTTCCTCTTTGTCGAATGGAAATTGAAGCTGCTTTTGCAAATAAAGTACCCCGCAGATATACTGTCATATCTAAGGAACTAAGTATAATAAGGAAGTATTTTGTGACTTATTTTTCAGGGTTTGGATGACCGTGTGTCAAGACAGATAACAATATCTGAATAACAGTATGTGACATTGGAAAGATTAAGCATTTGAATGAAATTGGAATCTTTTGAGCCAACTCTGATTTGAGTCTTTAATCAGTCCATAAATGAGGGGAAAATGTGAAAAAGTAATGTTACAAGTTAGGTGAAATGACTGTGGCCTTAGATTGGTGTTTAGTGTTTATCTCAATTGGTCATTTTTGCCTTTGCTTTGATAAAAATGTATTAGGAGGAAGTGGTTTTGGGGTTTAACGGATGCTGATAAACATGATAGTGCATGAAATATTTACAGTAAATGTGTGTCTTCTTGTTCTGCAAGTGTGAGTGCATGCATGCAAAAAAGATATGTATTATGTACAGAGTTTATTTGCATTCACCTCTGCCAGTAAGTACAACCCGCCCCATTTTGAGGTATTGTGCTCTGTTGCCATGACGCCACAATATACTTAGAAAAAAAACAAACCAAAGGTGTATTAATCATATATAATCCTCACTTCTCTGATCTTCCATTATGACCTCACTTTTCCCTTTTCCCTATCCGTCTCGTATCCCCATCAGGCCAGCGTAGGAAGTGTGCGTCGCTTCACCAAGCCCCCCGAGTCTCTGGAGCGCTCTCTGGAGATGTCCCGCCACCGCGGCCGCAAAAGAACCCAGAAGAGACCGAATTACAAAAACCTGGGTGAGGACGAGGACGACGAAAGAGCCGGGGGAGGGGGAGGAGTAGGAGGCGGTGGAGGCGGTGGAGGGGAGGAGTGCTGGGACGACGACGGTGGCAGAGGAGGAGAGAGGGAGAAGGGAAAAGGTACAGAGGGAGGAGGAGGTGGGAGTTCTAAGGGAAGCAGAGCGAGTGGGGAGACGGCGGAAGGTGAGTGTGCGTCTCATTGGACACAGCAGTACAGGACTGTGTTTGTGTGTGTTTCTCTACTCCCATCAATCAGACTCCCATCATTCACCCCGATTACCCAACAGGCACCACAGCAGCAGCAACCCTCGTCTCCAGACTAAAAAGAGAGAGCGCAGCAGCTTAATTTGTCAACATTTTGCGCTTTGCTTTTTTTTTTTTTTTTTTTTTCTCATTTGCATACTGTAACGTATCTGCAACATGCATTTAAACTGAACTGACATGCATATTAGACTTCATAGCTTTTTCATCAGTAGTGAAATGGAGTCAAGCATGAGTTGTCAGGGGACGAAACAAAAAAAAGAAAGACAAAAACAACAAAAAGAAAAGTCAGTACTATATAAAAAAGTCCTCTTTCAGTAGTTTTGAGATGAGGCCGCTTTCTTTGTGCTGCTGCACCTGTTTGACACCCTTTAATTCCCCTATGGTTACCAATGGTACCACTGAAAACTAGTCCAGCGTAACTGATACATGTGATTGTCAACTGTCCCATTTCCACGGTGACACACCATCCATCCTGTGCTCCTCACCTCTCCGCCTGTTTCTCACTCCAGCTCCGTGTGCATGTGTGTACAAATGTCACTCATCTGAAATGATTCCTCCTTAACTCTTGCAGTGTCTTTGTGTGCTGCTGCACCCTCACATTCACAAACTGCTGCCTCTGGAAACCCAAAAGTACAAAAATACATTAACGGCATTGATTTTAACATAAATAACCTTGTGGGCTGCAGAGGAACAGTTTCAGAATGAGCCATGTAGCATTTAGGGTGGAACGATAACACCTACCCTTTGTAACAGATAGATAAGAAAAGCGATGAATTGAGAAACTTTTTTTGTGTTGTACTTCTTGAGTTTGTTGATGCGTCTCTTTTTGAGACATCAACACTTCACAGACTTGTACTTTATTGTGATGTCCTTTTTTTAAAAAAACATTTTGATCTATACTGAATATAAACAAGATGCTGATACTTAAATGTGATAAGGCAGTATTTGCTGCGGTATTTGACTTAAGAAGGAAACACTTCAGTATCTGAAGTCACGGTCACTGGTGACAAGGGTGTATTTTCCCTTCATATCTATCATGTGTGTTTGTTAAAGATGTGCAATGTGAATATGAGCAGTATACACATTTGGACATGTATGTGCCTGATTACAAAGTAAGTGTGTGCGTGTACGCAGAAATAGAGATGGTGGTGATGGAGAAATGCAAGGTGTCTGAGCTGACAGAACAGAACATCACAGATGAAGAGAAAACTGCTGCGGCCACGCGCACACACACACAGAGGAGCAGGTACACGTATACACACACACACACACACACACACACACACACACACACACGCGTGCATACAATGTATATTGTGTAAAGCAGGAGTGTCAAACTCATATTAATTCAGGGCCCACATCCTCCCAATATGATCTGAAGTGGGCCAGACCAATAAATGATATGACAATCAACATAACTAACAAATGTCATTATATTTCTTTAACAAACTGGCTTTAATTAGTCAATAAAATAAAATGTAGGTATTTTCATGTAATTTCACTTTTTTATACGAGCAAACATTTGGAGTTGTCATTATTTGTAGGTGGTTATGACTGTATTTTACTGATCTGACCCACCTGAACCCAAAGTAGGCCTTTACTTGACCCCTAAAGTAAAATGATTGACTGTTAATATCTTGAAGGTAATTTTTGCATCTGACAAATTCATCCAGTGGGCTGATTTTGATGTAAAGTAAGATCAGAAGCAGATTGTTGACACCCTTTATCTCTGCAGACCATTCTTGGATATGGTATACAGTGCCCTCGACTGCACCAGTGATGACTACCACGCACTGTTTGTCCTCTGCCTGCTGTATGCGGTCTCACACAGCAAAGGTCAGCCTTATTTAACTTTATATTATTCATCTATATTCAGCCACTCACTCAGATGTTGTCATTAATTGTTTTATATAGTTATCTGGTTATGATGAATGTTTTCCGCATTTAATCACTATTACCTCACATCTCGAAATAATCAACATATTACAGGTGAGGCTTATCACACTTATTTCATAATAAACTCATCATAGTTATTTGAGCTAACCACAAAGATTTAAAGGAGTGATATTTTGCCTCTTTAATTGGAATTCTGCATTTTCAAACATTTCCCTGTGGTCTACATAAACAGTAAATGCTCTGCTTGGGTCTGAATTCTTCATTCATTCAACTCCACAGGTCCATCTTCAACCCTATTTCTGAGTAATGACACCAGAAAGGTTATTTTGAGCGCTGGCCCTTTAAATGCAAATGAGTCACTTCACACCCCACCCCCTCCAGGTTGTTGACTGTGCTCCTCTGTCCCATTCAGTCATTTGTGTTTGTTAATAAAATGAACAACTGAACATTTTAGGTAATCAGCTCGAAGTTTGGACATATTTTCAGTTTTTTTCTACAACCACTGCTGCTGATAAACAATTATGTTGTACTCGGAGAAATGTTTGTTGGAAGTCTGGACCTTATATGTACAAATGTCATTATGTAGCCACCAGGGGTGCACCGATACCACTTTTTTGAAAACCGATACGAGTACAAGCACAATCATTTCAGTACTTGCCGATACCGAGTATTTCCGATACCGATACTCCATATTTAGGCTATTCAGGGCTGTTTTGGGTTTTGATTGAAAATTAGCTAGTAACAAGGTGAATATTTGTTGAAACAGGCCATCTGATTAATAATCTGTGAAATAATATCAATAGGCCTAGTCATTTTTTTATCACATCATACACAACTGTCATTCAATGTGCTTGAGAAAGAGAAAGAAGAAAAATGTTAGAGAAAGTAAGACTGTAGATAACCAACCCTAATAATAAATACTACTACTGGCAATAAAACAGGCATTTCTGAGTATTTATTTGGTTGGGGGCCAATAGAAACAACTCACTGGAACATGTAGGGCTGTGAATTCTGTGGTGTCTCCTGTTTGTGGGTTCTCGGAGGGACTCTTTTTTTTTTCTCGGACGGACGTTGGTGGTATCGGTGCATGGTATCGGCAACTGTTTGACAAGTACGAGTGTATTAGGGAAGTATCGGGGCTGATACCAGTATCGGTATCGGTGCATCCCTAGTAACCAGTTATAAAACGTAACAAATTAAGCAGGAGTTAAAACTGTAAGCTGTAAAGATCCACTCAATTTTTGCCAAAATGAATATAAAAATAAACACCTGGAGGGTTAAAATTCAAACTTTATGAACTATTAGGGTCCAAATACACAAAGAAATGAACCAAAGACTAATAAAAGTGGGTTTTAACAAAATACGAGCCCTTTCATAGTCTCAGTATACGTGTAGAAAAACAGATAAAGAAATATCACATTTTCCAGATCACTTTTCATCACTATGTGAGATTTGATTGCCACTCTTTTAATGACATTATCTGTTTCATCACTTATAAACACAGCCCGGCCATGATCTGATATTTATAGATCGCCTTTTTTGGCCTTTCACTTTTATTATGGTAAATATTTGCTCTGGCATTGTTTCAACATACATAATAATGTTGAACCTGGACCTGACAAACTGAATCAACCCCAGATCATAAGACCTCCCCCACAAGTTTATACTGTAGGCACTCAGCATGATGGGTAATCGCTTTATCTGGCCGTTTTCGAACCCTTACTTAATATCTGGGTTCTCCCCAGATATTTATAGTATCCTGTCCCCCACTCCCGGAAGTAAGTCTCGCGCTAAAACCTTGCAATTAGATGCAACTCTGCAAGATTTCAAATGAAAAACATCATGGCGCTGGAAATTTCAGCGTGCACCTTTCAGTAGATTTTAGCAAAATTGTCAGGGGAAAATAGGAAAAAAACGCAGTAAATTTGAAAACGACTATATAGGGACGCTAAGCTTGTAGTATACTGGTGCAGCGTCATTGTTCCATTCTCTGGGGAGGACCCTGCTTATGTGTCCATGACTTTGACACTGGGTCAGTCTGCACTATCAGACCACATGTCCTTTTTCCAGTGAAACACAGTCCAACAAACTAATGGTTGTATAATAAATTAAAGCTCCCCACTGCATCACGTAAAGGGTGAAGATGTTGTTGGAGCTCGAACATATTCATCACAGTGATAATGTTTCCAATGAAAGAATCTGAACTATTTGCTTAATTAAATCTACTTTTGGATTGGCCAGGCTAAGTATCTTTAGCTGTATATGTGGTTATTTGATCCCAAGTTACCACTTACATACTTACTTAGCGTAAGATAGAGTGTTAATGTGAGTGCAAATGAAGAATAGATCAATAATGGAAAGCTCTATGGGTACCTTGAAAAGTGTTATAGAAATCTAATCCATCATTATTCTTATTTTTATTATTGTTTTTTTTTAATATTAATATTAAAATGGACTTTATTGATCCCACTATGGGGAAATTTCTCAGCTGATGGTAGAAAATATATGAATAAAGTGCAGGAAAGACAGAAAACACACGTGTGAAACAAAATATAAAGATTAAAAAAGAGGTATTTATGTAAATGTAGATTTAAATATACAGAGTTCTCCCCAGAAATTTATAGTGTCATGCCCCCCCTCCAAGTCCGCTGTTCATTGTTTTGTCTGGCTGCGCCTCCTCGGCGTGGTCACTGCCAAGGACGCAGCAAAAAATGCAGCGTTCTCTGATCATCAGGCTTCGTATAACGCTTGCGTTTTGTCATGGTTCGTGTCGTCTAGATGTAAACAGGAAGTGAGTTTACGTGTGGTCAGATCCCGACCAATAAGAGTGCTTGATTTAATGCATTACATCATATCCAGCCAATGGGGAAAAAGTTTTGCGCTAAAACCTTGCGATAGACACAACTCGGCAAGATTTCAAAGGAAAAACATCATGGCGCTGGAAAATAGAGCGCGTGCCTGCGAACCCGATGGATTTTGGTAGATTTGACCAAAATTATCGGGGGAAAATAGAAAAAAAAACGCCCTACATTTGAAAATGAGTATAGCGGCGCTGAGCTAGCAGTATACTGATGCAGCGCCGTTGTTCCATCATCTGGGGAGAACCCTGCTATATTATTATTTTTATTTCAATATAATATTAGAAGTAGAGAGTAGTTAACATGGCAGGGGTGAAAAAATAAAAGCTTAGTTTTGACTTCAGTGACACTACACCATACAAACCACCACATATTACCCACAGTCTTTTGTAATTTGATCATTAATGGACACATTAATAAACTTGCAGCTCTGTGGTTTATACATCACATATACATTAATACATTTACAATACTTAATAGTTTTTATTTAAATCAAATTTTGCAAACGTTCCTAACCTGTATGTTTGCTGAATTGTCCATTGTCTAGTCAGCCAGGTAACTAAACCAACATTTGATTAAACCACACCCATTTTGATATTTTTAAGACATGAGGACTAAAAACAAGATGCCAAACCTATACTGTCAGCGTCTGGCTGTTTCTGTGTTTATTCTACGGATGCTGCATCTAGCCTTTGTCTTACCCGGTCCTCCTATCCTGGTTTTGTTCAGGTATTAACCGGGATCTGCTGGAGCGGCTGCAGCTCCCAGTTCCTGATCAGGAGAGGAGCTCCTACAGTTTGGTGCTGGTAGAGAGGCTGATCAGGGTCATGAGTCAAGCGGCACAACCAGGTAACATGCACACAGATGCTCATTATCATCTATCATTTACATCAGTGTTTCCCTAAATCCTTCGGTGATGGCCTGCTTATTACAAATGACAAACCATCACGGCCACTTTCATAGCAAGCCTGATTAGGAGAAGAGGGAATTTCTCATAAATGAACATTCCTGATCATTTTAGCTGCCATTTGTGAACCACCGTATGATTATTCTAAATGAGTAGTAGTACCAGTAGTACCAGAAGCCAACTGAGTGTTACTGAAAACATAATTAAATACTTTATCAATGAGTCCAAATAAATGTATTTAAACAAAAGCAGCAGGCTCTCATTATTGTAGAGTAGAGTAGAGTAGAGTAGAGTAGAGTAGAGTAGAGTAGAGTAGAGTAGAGTAGAGTAGAGTAGAGTAGAG
>JAQQZY010000028.1:10071218-10083367 GCA_030068375.1 Ostorhinchus rueppellii | reverse complement strand
TCTTATTAAACTATGTCAGATTTAGCACATTTAATGTCTGAAGCAGAGATTTAATAAGAAATTGTAGAGCAGTGTTACAATTCTGAGTTCTTGACCTGTCATAAGTTTTTCTGTTTCTTCATGGACCTTTGAATTAGGTGAAGCTGTGTCACAATATTTTACTCACATTTACATCCAGAAGAGTGAAATAAATCAGAAACAGAATCATCTTTATTTACTAACTATGTAAATATTATACATAAAAGGGATTGTTTGTCAGTAGATGTTGTATGTTTAGAAAATTATAAGTGCAACATATGGTTAAAAAAAAAAAAGTGAGACAGTAAAATAAAAACAGAACATATATGTGTGTGTGTGTGTGTGTGTGCATGTATTGTTAGAATTTCCCTGGTTTAAGATATTTCATGTTCAATTTTTGTCCCAGTTATTAAAAAAAAAAAATTAAAGTACTTTTACATTTTTACTCTAAAGTAAAGAAAAATGTATGGTTGTCATTATTTCTAGGTTACTATGGTGATATTATCCTGGTCCAACCCACTTTAGATCATATTGGTCTGTATGTGAAGCCTGAACTCCTTGATTGTTCACCCTTTCATGCACAGAGCTCACTCCAGTGGACAGTTATTCTACAACTGTTCTCTCATATATTCATGGGTTTTGTTGTTTGAGTTCCATATCAGCCAACACAGTGGACGTTTATGCATCATCTCATACACTGACATTTATACCATTACTGTAACTTTGCTGTTCTAGATAACCCTGATCTGCACTAACATGTTTGAGTGTAAAAAAAAAATTGCCAATTAGTGTAACAGTTTTGTTTTTTCTTTTTTGCACATTATCACCATTCAAGTATGTTAAAATGTGAGAAAACAGATTAGAATGGTTTTATTTCATCGTTTTCACACAGTATATTAGTAAAGACATGCTTCTGTACATCTAAAATGAAATGCATGGTGTCCAGGTGAGTGGACATTTTTGTAACTCCATGTAAAATAGGTTCAGAAAAAAATAAATCACTTTTTTTTTTAATGCCTAAAGAGGAATAAAAACACCCAGGAAACAAACCTCTTGATTAAGGCTCTCATAATTCATGCATTTCTTCAGTGTAATGTTTGCATTAGACAGACTGATCCCACTGGTCTGACAGGAGCCTTTGTGGGTCAGTTTTGGCCCACGACCCTTATGTTTGACGTCCCTGTCTTATACCAGTGATAGAAGCGTCAAACCTCTGTGCGAAGTTCTCTCCATGACGTCCCAAAGACTCCCAATGCACTGTGGGAACGACACTGGAGTGGAATCTTTAGTGTACAGACGTATGTTTGTGCTCACATTGGCTGAAAGATGTGTTCTATCAACTTAAACTGCAGAAAATTAGATTTGTGTTGAGGGGGTTTGAAAATAAACTTTATCGGGTGTGGGGCCTTTTCTGACTGTTTTTGAACCAGCCATCAACAAAGGTACAAGAGTGATCTTTCTTCAGTGTTGTGGCTGATTTACTCCCTGAGGGTCTATGTATATGTGTGTTTTACAGATCATTTTTCTTATAAGTGACAGTGGGGGCAAGGAGCTTGTTCTTGTTCTTGTTACCGCTGCCAAGGAGGTTATGTTTTTGCCAGCGTCTGTCTGTCTGTCTGTCTGTCTGTTAGCAAGATAACTCAAAAAGTTATGAACGGATTTTCATGTAATTTTCACAGATTGTCAGGAATGGGGTATCCTACAGATGATTAGATTTTGGTGGTGATCCGGATCACCAGCGCCATCTAGTGGATGAAAGTACAAACACTTCCTTGGCGGAGGTCTGCACCCTCCGAGTGCTTCTCTAGTTATTTCTATATTTGTTTTTTCATAATTTTTTTTCTTTCTTTTCTTGAAATTTTGTTGTTCATGCTGTTTTTGCACACTTCTGTCTAAACATTAATAAACCTATTGAACACTAGAGGTATGTTTGTGTCGTTGTCCCATCAACTGTTCATTAAAGCTGGAATGAAAAGGGTCTTCACCACCTCCTTCCTTTTCTTCTCCTCCCCGTTTCTTCATTTAAAAAAAAATGGTGGCTATTTTGTCATTGCTAAATGTTCAATTAATTAACAGAATATGTTCTTACATTTGGTATTTTTATATGTTCGTATTTAAAGATGTAACATTTGCTTTCTGAAGGGTTTACATGAAGTGTGTGTGTTTTTTTTATGTTGGGATCCTGTGGCTTGTTGGCATTCAGGCTGGTGTAGATAACGCAACCATATCTTTGATTGTGGTCCAACATCACACAGTGAAGGACGTTCACAGGCTTTGTCGTCTAAAGACAGCCTGGGACAAGGTTCTGAACAGAGACAAAGTCCCCGCCCCTTCTGGTTGGAGCCTATGGGATGGCTGGGTGTTGCATTTGTCTGAGTGCCAAGGAGTCTGTGCCTTCACCAGGGAAGAGTCACATGTACCAAGAATGGGTGGAGCAAAGACCAAGTTTGCAGTATCTTTGTTTTTGGTTTTTTTTAGGAATTTTTTGTTCCTAATCCCTAATGTTTCAGTAATTTTGGAGCATTTTAGGGTCCTCCTAACTACATTTGCTACATTTGCTGCTAGCATAGGTTTTTAAAACGATGTAGTTTAGGAGTAAATGCTTTAAAATCGTGTCAACCCTGGCTGAGCTGGAAGTTCCAACACAGAGCGGAAGGGAAAAAAAAGTAGTTAGAAGGGGCGGGGCAGAATAAGGTGAACCGTAAATTCAGTTTTCTTTGGTACGTGTTCGCATTTGTATAAATGTGTATCTTAACTATTATGTTGGATTTTCAGCTGTAGCCCTGTAGTTAGCTTAGCTTGTCTTGCCCAGTTGTTGAGCTGTAACCACTATAACCACAAACTATGGACTTCGTAAATAAGGTAACGTTAGTACAAATGCTGTAATCAGTGGGTTTTATTTTAGTCGTTTTGCTGAACCTGGTGGTGTTTGGTTCAGTTTATCAGCTGAGATCATGTGAACATTAGGAGGTGAATTACGGGGTTGCTATGGCTCAGGTGGTAGAGCGGGTCGTCCAATATCCAAAAGGTTGGCAGTTCGAATCCTGCTCTCTCCAGGTCAGCTGTTGTGTATGAATGTTCGGTAGCGGTCGGAGGGGCCGTAGGCGCGAAACGGCAGCCACATTTTCATCAGTCTGCCCCAGGGCAGCTGTGGTTACAAATGTAGTTTTCCACCACCAGAGGGAGAATGTGAGAGCGAATGAATAATGGATCAACAATGAAAAGCGCTATAGAAATGTAATCCATTATTAATTGCAGTAGAGCTGAGCAAACTTCTGTTACTTGACGTTTGTAAGATGGGGATGGGTGAGGGGTGGTGCATATCATCCCCCCCATCCCCCAATTGCAAATTCATCTTTGGGGAGCAGCGGGTAGTCAATGATAAGGTGAGGGCAGCTCACTTTGACACTCTCACGGCTTTATCTACAGAGCTATAGCACTACCTGCTCACAGTTTGAAGTTTGTGAAAGGGTGAGATGCATATTGCTCCCCCCCCCCCCTCCCGTCCTTGCTAGTGGGGCGTGGTTGAAAAACTGGCTCCATAGTTTGTAACTATTGAAGAACAGGTAGCGGGATAAACTCTTCTAGGTGTTAGTATCAGTTAGTTTGTATATGTTTCATACCCAAGTTTATGACCTCACTTGTGTGCCATGTGGCTGCAGATACATATACTGCACTTGTCGCACTGTTAAAATCACATGATCCATCACTGCACACAGAAGAAATGCTGACTAATGACAACAAATGACTGGAACACAAACCTCTCGTAAGCACACAAACGCAGAACTAATACTCACTGAAAACAATGAAAGCTATTGTGTGTGTCACTTTAAGGTGGCATTTCTGCAAAGACTACCTGTGGGCGTGTTTTAGAAGAAACCGCATACCTGGAAGAGGAGAGAACTGAGAATAAAACTACAAATGGTGTCATTGTCAAGAGGTACTGAGAAAGCCTGATCATTCTTGCTTGGCAGCTGATTAAAGGGAATTAAATAAACAGAAATCACCCAGAGCATTTCCCATAATAATGACTCGTGTGACTCTGTGGGTTGTGTTAACATTCTTATCAGAAGCTCTGGTGTAAGACTCGAAATAACCAAAGTTTGTTCTTAACTCGCTTGTATCATTTGCTTAAAACCCACCTGTTCCTCCAAGCATTTTAGTCTGCAGTAGACTAGGGGTTGTTTTATGGCAAACGTTATTTTTATTCTGTTCGTTTTATGACTGTATTTTTATCTGCACTTTTATTTGTATTTTATGGACCCTTTATGAAGCACTTTGTGACTTCCTTTGTCTGTGAAAGGTGCTGTATAAATAAACTTCACTTACTTATTTACTTGTTTGTTCATGTCTACGTGTTCCTTTCTAATGTCAGCCTCACAGAACACTTCATAGTTCTTACACATTAGTGCGGGGGTGTCAAACTCATTTTAATTCAGGGGCCATATTCCCCCTATCATGACCTCAAGTGGGCCGGACCAGTAAAATAATAACAGTGAAAAAAAAAAAAAGTACAATTATATTATGATAATGTTTAAATCTACAAATTTTCTGAAAAATTCTGAATAATATGAAAAGTATTATGTGCATTATAACTATTACAAACACACAAAACATTTAATAACAGGCAGAATATTAGTAAAATTGCATATACTCCTCTTAAGAAATGTCAAACGGCTCATATTTGTTCAGGTTATTTTGATTTTTTTTTTAAAGGATAGTTTGTTAATGTAAACATTTTCATGTAATTTTACTTTTTTACAATAAAGGAAAGAGAAAATTTGAAGTTGTCATTATTTCTAACTGTATTCTACTGGTCTGAGCCGCTTTAGATCATATCAGCCTGTATGTGGAACCTGAATTGAAAGGCTTTTGACATTATTGATTGTTCATATCTTCAGTGTCATTTCTGTATTTCACAAATTCATCCCACGGGCCGGATTGGACCCTTTAGCGCACAGGTGTCAAACATACGGCCCGGGGGCCAAATCTGGCCCAACAAAGGGTCCAATTCGGCCCCTCAGGTGAATCTGTGAGATGTAAATATTATACTTAGAACATTATCAATCAAGGACATTAAAATCAGTTTAGTTTTTCGGGTTCCACATTCAGGTCAATTCAATCTCCAGTGGATCAGAACCAGTAAAACACTATCCGAATAACCTATAAATAATGACAACTCACTCAATCTTCTGGTTATTTTAGCATCAAAAAAAGCAAAAGTACATGAAAGCGTTTACATTTGTACGCTATTCTGTCACAAAAAAAGTGAACAACCTGAAACCTCTTAAGAGACTGACGGGTAATTGGACCAACATTCTGCCTGTTTGGAAATGTTTTATGTATTTGTGGTTCCACTGTGATCTGTACACTAATAAACTGAGACAGAATATTGTTGTAATTCCACTTATTTTTCTTATGAAATTTCGGTTATTCACATTTTTTAAAGGTAAATGTAACACTTTTTATAATGTAATTTCACTCTAAAACACAGAGAAATATATGGAGTTGACATTATTTATGTGTTATTATTTTACTGGTCCGGCCCACCTCAGATCATATTGGGAAGATGTGGCCCCTGAACTAAAATGAGTTTGACACCCTTGCTTTAGCGGGCCAGATTTGGGCCCCGGGCCGCATGGTTGACACCTGTGTATTACTGCATCTGACTCCAGTTCTCTGAGTCTGTGTGCAGGGCCCTAAAATGGCCTTCCTTGTGGTTTTTTAAGTGGCGCTCTGAAGCCGTTACCCTCTTGACCCAGAAGTAGCCGTACTTTAATAATTTAGGCTGATGGTGATCCAGTGGTAAATGTTAGCTTCCTGGTGAGAGACACTTTCTAAGCAGAATCGTTTAATGGCTTTGTGTAATCATTAACCGCACTTGCAACTGTCGGGGAAAAGAAAACAGAAAGTATTTCATTCAATGACAGACAATGAAACCTTTTATTAGCCCTAAAATCTTACTGCGGGAGTAAATTAAAGATCACCAGTACATTCATGACAGGGTCCAAATCATTCGCCTCATAGCATAATCGCCTAAGTCCTTTTTTTGTTTTTTTTGTTTGTTTTTTTTTGGGGGGGGGGGGTTGGCCAAACTGTGAAATCTCTGGGTGAATAGTTATTCTACATCTAAGCTGCCAGGTGTTGTTGAAAACATGACTAGAACCTACAACTGACTTCTATCTAACTTTGTGAAGTTTGATATGAGTTCAGACTTCTATACACTTGTAAAAAGTAAAACTTGAATCAATTTAAAAAATGTTCTTCAATAGGTCACACATGAAAAAAAAATAGTTTAGTGAACTATTTAGAATTTAGATGATGAAAATATTTATATCTACAAACTATCCTTTCAAACAATGTGAATAACGTGAACAAACAAAAATAATTGTAGTTTTAAGAATATTACATTTCAGTTGATCATTTACACATGTACATAATAACGCACAGATCACAGTGGATCGGCAAATACACAAAATATTTAATAACAGGCAGAATCTTGTTATAATTGTACTTAGTTCTCTTTAAACACCTCAGGTTCTTCATATTTGTTCAGGTTATTCACATTTTTTGTGAAATAAACTTTGTTTTAGTGTAAATGCATGACAATGTTTGCATTTACAAAGAAAAACATGGAGTTGTCATTATTTATATATTATTATGGTAGTATTTTACTGGTCCTGCCCACTTGAGATTGAATTGGTGTGAATGTGAAAGCTGGACTAAAAGGATTGTTCATATCTTAGTTTAATTTTTTTTTTTTTTTTTTTTTGTATATCACTAATTCATCCAAAGGGATGAACTGGACCCTTTGGCGGGCTGGATTGGGCCCCCGGGCCACATGTTTGACACCTGTGGATTAGTGGATCAACACATATTAAACACTTTCAGTCAGTAAAAGCTTTTGGTCAACAGAGAAAGTTCAGAAAATGACTGAATGCAACATACGGACCAGTCGGACTCTGGCTGAACTGCAGGAAAAAGTTTCTTCAGTGTCTGTTGCAAATATAAACTTAACAATGTCGTTAACTTGTGTAAGAATGTGTACTGTTCCTGGTAAGTGTACTAGTGAAAGACATTTACACAAAGATCAGGGCTATGGTTTAGTCTGATAATAATTCAGATGAAAGAGCAGTGTTGTATCTTGTGTATGTTAAACAGACACACCCCTAGAGAGTGAGTCATGCCACATGGGTATACTCTTAGATTTGTGTTGCCACACCCATTATAGAAAAGTGATTTATCAGTGACTGAGCAAACATTTTCCTCTGAATGAATGTTCTTACTCTTTTACTTTCGACTGCTTTTGTCAGTGTTTTTTTTTTTTCTTTCCAACTTAACCCATCAGGTTAAGTGACTTCTGTGGCGCTCTATTCAATCTTTAAGTGATTTATCATCATTTATTACAACAGTATCCTCTGAATTTTGCATTTTTTCCAGTGAAAATCATCTATTTTCCTGTGTTTAATTGACCGATGACGTAGATGTTCATAAAACCTCGCAGTAAATTTAAAGGTTATTTTATCAAAACTGAAAAAAATGAAGAAATATTGTCTTTTTCCGTCTAGTTTCTCATTAAATGAACATAAACCCAGTGTCTCCATCCACTGTCATTGATCCAACCCCATGGGTTTTACTGGTGAATCAGTGTTGTAGAAAATGATGGTGTTTCCATGGTAACTATGTGGAGCCTCTGAACATCCAAATGGGTCGTAACTGATGACCGTGAAAAGATGACAAACTGTATTTTACACCAATTATCTACATGGATCAACAGTTTAGATCAGTAGATGCTTTTGGTCTTTATGCTTTAAGGCTGTTTTGTGTTTTCTATCTTCAAAATGTTCTGTCTTCCCCATCTTCTAAATTCCCTGCATGACAGTTTTGATTGTTTTCTTATAATATTTTAATAAGGAAGTCATTATTCATAACATAATCCATAAATTTCAATGTAAACTCACAGAGTCACCCTGACCTTGATCTAACATGTCTCTGTCTTAACCACTAACCCAAAAAATTTCCCACTTCCTCTGAGGAAATTTTCATCTATACTAGGTCCTCATTAGTTTGACATTACCACAACACACACACAATCACACGCTTCATTATGTGTCACCTCTGTCCCTGTTTCTGGTAAGTGTGTGTGTGTCTAAGCGTAACAGGCCATTTACTACAAAGCAACCCCACCCACCTGTCACTTTACCCTACATAGATGAATCACTGTGGGGACGATACTGTACACTACGCTGTCACACTTCCTGTCTGTCTGTCCTACAGTCTGTGACATAGCATGGCTTCAGTGTTTCCCTGTGTGTGTACTTACTTGTCCCTCCTCTGTTAAAGCATAAACACTCCTACCACTGTTTCATATGACATATTTTAAACCACGGATCTGTCAACAATCATTAAAAAAAAAAAACAATGAAAATCCAGCAAGTTTAGTTTAAATATATTTTATTTCAATAAAATAAAATAGTGGTTATTAAAATAAAAGAATTGTGAAATCCGTATAAGAAAACGAGAACACAAGCCTCAAAACAGTACAACTTGGCACCGCATGACTCTAATACACCTCTGTTTTTAATAATATCACATCTGAGCTGCAGTGACACACAGACATTTCTTAAACATGTACAAAACAAGCGTCACAGATATTAAAAAGAAGGTATTTGAGTCATCAGTACCAGCCAACATTCATGTGTAATGTAAACATTCACATTAGAGTATTTAAATCTGCTACAAAAAACAATCAAGTCCCATTGGAACGACTGTCTGTGGTGGTTTCAACCGTACTTTCCCCAGTACAAAAGAACTTCGGAGAGTCAGTGATCTTAAAGTCCCCACAGAAATGGGGTTTTTTCTCCCAAAATAATCCACGGTTAAATAGTTTTGGGTCTTCGGTGCCCACAAATGGGTAAATGCAGACCCTATAGCGTCCAGAAGAGCTGCCACACTGGAGAACATAAGTTCTATCTCTGTACGAGCTCTGCTGTTTCTGTAGTTTTGTCTTAATGCAGCAGTTTCTAACTTTTTATATTTCTTTAAAAGGTTCTTCGTCACTGTGCGTGAAGGAGCGGAGTCCTGAGAGGTAATGTTTACTGAGATGTCATGGTGACGATGGCTATGAAATGTTTTGCAGAATTTGAGCTTATAGAAGGGAAGCGAGTCTTTCTGTAACCATGACGATGTAGTCCTCACCTCCAACTTGTTACAGGAAGGCCTCAGCAGCCACTTCCAGTTACCATTACTCTGTAAAGACTGGTTGCCTGGAATTGCCAAAAGCAATGGCAAAACAAAACATACCCAGCTCATAACTTGTAAGGGAACTCTAGAAGGAAGTTTTTGACAACAGCATTGATGGGGAGTTTGGAAATCTGACTCTCTCCCCCAGACACCTCCATTATGCACTTTCGGCACAAGTCCTGCAGCGTCGGCTTCCATTTCCTGTACGGTATGCTTAGGCTCTTCTTTGGAGAGCTGATGTAATGTTCCAAAAGGGCGAAGAGCGATGGGAAGGAGCGTTCGTTTCCAACCAATGAGAACTTCTGCTGCTTGTAGTCGATGCGAACGCTGACCGGCCCGCTCCTGGAGTTGTAGGACAGCGTGAAGAAGATGTCTTTCTGGCGACTGTCGCGGATGAGGAAGCTGCCCAGAGGAGACTCCCGTAACATACGGTGGGCGTCCTCGACTCCGAGAGGACCCCAGTAGAAGCCGCTGCGCTCAAGCTTGGACGCTGTATCTGTAATGATGTCACAGTCCTCTTTGCAGGAGAAGATGGGGAAGTGGGTGAGGTAGACGCAGGGAACGGGGACGGATCTACGGGTGGGATCTGGGACCGCTCGACGCTGAAGGCGATCCAACTCTATGGCGCGGGGGATGACGGCGAGCTCGTGCCCGGGCAGCGACAGCGATGATGAGGAGGAGAGAGACGATGAGGAGGACAAGGATGATGAAGAAGAGGATGATGAGGAGGATGCTGATGAGGATGAGCTTGACAAGCGCCTCTTGTCATGGCCTTCCACGGTGCTGTCGGCTACCATCCTACAAGCCCCAAACCCTCTCCCATGTCTGTCCACCACACTGACATCCTGACAGAGACAAAACAACACACACAGGGTTATTCTCATCATCATCATCATCATCATCATCATCATCATCATCATCGTCATCATCATCATCAGTATTTAGAACATGCGGCATATTTTAACCACTCAGCATATTAACTAATCTGTCCCCAACATAAAACAGTGATGCAAATGTAATGATTCATATTCAACTTTTGGAAGCAGGAACCTGCAGCCAAATGAACACACTGCTGTGTGTGGTTGTATGTGCGTGTGTGTGTGTGTGTGTGTGTGTGTGTGTGTGTGTGCATTTCAGCGAAGTGTAGGTTAGAAATTCATTCTCGTTTCCACTGAGCAGAACTGGTTTGATATGACTGGAATCTGTGGTTTGGCTCATATACAGTCAACGCTGATGTCAGCCACAGACAGATTACAGTACATCCCAGACAGTGTGTCTGTAAATTCACACATGTGTGTGTTACATGTGTGTTAGATCCCATTTTTCTGTCTAATCGGACTTAGTTTGTAAGAGATGTGAAAAACTAAACAGATAATGTGTATAATTTAGAAACAAATCAGTTTCATGTGACTTTTTTAATGATCTCAGATGTTTCAGATAATTAATGGAATAATAACACAAGTGTATGATTATTTAAATTATTATTATTATTATTATTATTATTATTATTATTAAATTATCTGCCTCAGAGATTAAATGTGTTAAATCTTACAGACTTTAATAAGATGAACTAGAAAACAAATGACATGTTTTCAGTGTATATGATTAAGCGTTCTTAAACATACTTTACATTTTCATTTATGTACATTTATCCAATCCAATCCAACTTTCTTTGTAAAGCTCTTTAAAACAACCACAGTAGACCAAAGGGCTGTACAGAAGAATACATAACAAAATAAAAAAAAGAATAAAATCCAAGAATAGATTAAAAAAAACATAGAACAACTATAAAAACAGTGATGCACAGAAGAATAAATAAACCTAAATAAAAGAATAAAATACAAGAATAATGTGCAGACAGTGTGTCAGAATTTCACATTTCAACCAAAGACTGCATCTAAGAAACAACCAGTATTTTGTTTTGACTTATTTTATTTTATTAATAATGACTCAGACTTAGTAATGTTTCATTACTTTGATCTTTAAGTCTTTTATTCATGATAACCTTTCAGTCAGTCATCAGCTGAGTGTAACTTTCCCAAAACTTTGCCTGATCACTAATATTAAAAGCTTCTACTTATTGTATGAGTCAGTCGTCTGCAAGGTTTACTTCAAAGCTGTGTTTCATGTGTAATTCCAGGAAAAGTGTTATCATGTTCAGGTAACTACTTGTGTTTTGACAATAAGTGATATATTTACTTGCTGGCAAAGCTGCTCTGTTTCCACACTTGGGTGGGTTTAACTAACTAAAACTCCATAACGTCAAACAAACCCTTTTTCAATTTGACATTTTAATTCAGTATGTTCAAGTGCACAGCTGGGACTAAACAGACATTAATGCAGTCTTTTACACATCCAGATTGTTGAGTCTTACCGTTTTGCTGTAACAGCAACAGCAGCGACTTTAAAACATCCGACACTGTTTAGTCCCAGATAGATGGTACGTGAAGGCAACGCGACAGTGAATATCCTGCAGGTAATCCAAACGGCATCTGACAACTCAGAGCCCACTAGTCGTGACTGCCACTTTACAAGAAACACTCTCATGTGTGGTGTCTTGACAGTCCCGTCCTCTTTTATAGGGCAGGGCCAACAGTCAAGTGTGTGTGTAAAAGAAACGCTCCGAATTTCCGGAAAGCGAAAGTGAAACTGAACAGCGAGCGCAGCGCTCGAGCTCACACGAGCACGAGCGGTTTACAGAAAGCAGCTGACAGATATGAGAAATGTTTGGTCAAGGACATTTTATATGACGTTTAACGATGTTTTTACATATTCATTGCAGTCACATTATTTATTGTAGTCATAGAGCTATCAAACATAGATAGATAGATAGATAGATAGATAGATAGATAGATAGATAGATAGATAGATAGATAGATAGATAGATA
>JAQQZY010000028.1:10020255-10037238 GCA_030068375.1 Ostorhinchus rueppellii | reverse complement strand
CCCCCCCCCCCCCCCCCCCCCCCCCCCCCCCCCCCCCCCCCCCCAGGAAGCTCCTGATACTATTATGGGGTGAAACACTGACCTAGACCTTCATCTGAACCCCAGCACCATTCTGTTAAAATCCTATGTGGACAGGCTGAAATGCCCCCGTTGTCCTACTAAGTATAAATAAATATAAAATTATGTCCCTATAACTCAGGGGCCACCTATTCTGATCCTCGAGGGCTGATATCCTGCAGGTTTTCGATGTTTCCCTCTTCCAGCACACCTGACGGTCATTATCAGGCTTCTGCAGAGCTTGATGATAGGCTGATACATCTAAAACATGCAGGATACCAGCCCTGAAGGACCAGGATTAATGAGCCCTGCTGTAACTAGACAAAGGCAATACACACACACACTTGTTGGTATATGAATGATGTGAGGTGTGTGTTTGTTTATCTGTTTCCTTTCCCTTTTAAATGGTTGTGATTGTATGGCAGTTCTATACTTCTTATGCTAAGTAAATGGAGGGTGTTTTTGTGTAGGCAGTGTGATATTTATGTACTGCATGCATATATACATAGATGGTTGGCTGCCTCTTGATGGTTATAGCTCCTCCACTTATGGCTGTCCATAAAAGGCTGTATTTACTGTAGTTTTACATCCAAACATTAACATTGCCCCTTAAATGCAAGCTTTTTTTAGTTCTTGTAGATGAGCTTCAAACCGAATATAGGCTCATCATAACCAAGCAGCATTAGCACGTTCAGTGTAGCATTGGTTCCTCTTTGTCCTCATTATGCACCATCAGAAGTCAAAAAAGGAAGTTTGATTTGACTTAACTGTCAGCCAAAAGTATTTTTTTATTCTGTTTTATTTATTTATTTTATCAATAGGTTGTATATGCAGTGTTTTGGAATAAAAATATGGTGAAATGATCTCCCTTTAGCTAGATTTTAGTGGATAATAGAGGAACACAAACAGGTTTTCAATAAACAGTACAGTCATTCAGTACCGGTTGGATCAAGAAGGATGTGGTATAGCTCGATGTCCAGTCATTGTTTCATACAGAGTCTGATAATGAATAGACGTGTGTTAGATTTTCTTTGTTCTGTTCTCTCAGAGGTGTGTAACCCTTAATACTTTGAAAACGCTTATCATAAAAAAATAAATAAATAAATAAACTTACTGTGATGATGACATTTGTGGCAGAAATAGGGTCAACACTGACTACACCCACTTTCCTAAAAGGACCAAACTTAGAGCCCTTGTCTTAATAATGTGTGATGCTAATAATAATAACATGATGTTTGTAGTAGATTCATGTATCAAGAATGTTAAACCTACCAGTGTGATATTTTTTACCCTATATTTTTAAGGTCATGCTTCGTCTGGTGACAAACCGATTAAAAAAGGAAAAATACAGCTGTTTGAATACTGGGTTTGCACAGTTTGTCAGACTTACTGGGTTTTGCATATTGGGTCCATCTGCACAGTTTTGGTCAGAGCAGCTTTCTTCCTCAGTGTTGTTGCTGTAAACATAAACTGTAAGACCTTTGCAGGATGCGGCTGTTTTCCATACACTAAGAAAGAGCGTAGGGTTCAGATTGCACCAGCAGCTTGTATTATGTAATGGGCTGCTTCTAAGTGTGTTCACGAGTTTTCATCGCATTTCAGATTCATATTCTTTGGGAGCTTGTGTGTGTGTGTGTGTGTGTGTGTGTGTGTGTGTGTGTGTGTGTGTGTGTGTGTGTGTGTGTGTGTGTGGTTGCACATGCCTAATGTTCCAACAATGACCCAGTGAACACTTATTTCCTTAATGGCTGCTTGTGCTGCTGAACAGAACTGCGTGTGCTCTAATGCTTCCACGTGATTGGTTTTGTGTGTGTGTTTATGCACACGTTTCTAAATAAGTGTGTTAATAATGAGTTGGGTTTCAGAGTGTAACAGGCTGTCAAGTGTCCTCCACTGGCTCCTCACAGACTTAATGGACAAATTATCACTTTAGAGAACTTGAGAAGGATGGGTGGGAGGCAGGTGGGTCGGGGGCTGGGTGACAGGAAGTAGGAGAAAAGTGGAAAATAGAGGGTTAGGCAGGGCAACGAAGGGAGAAAAATGTGAAAAAAATGTATGAAAAGATGGAAAAGAAGGGTGTAGAGATGAGAGGGAGGGAGGAAGGAGAGGTGAAGGAGCATGGAAAGAAAGGTGGGGGTGGAATTCATCAAGGAGAGACAAAAGGGGGAGAAAGTGAGTGGGATGGCGTAGGATGGAGGATTACACGTGATTTCCTGTTGGGCTTCAAGAAAAGTAGCCCACTGCAAGTGCGCTGGGAAGAAAGAGATTGAAACACGTGTTACAAATAGGTACTTCATTTTTTTATCGTAACAACATAAAATGACATACAATTCTGTCAAGAGAATACACAAAGAAATGGAGCAACAAGGCACTGGAGAAGAAAAAGAATTCGTGCAAAAATAAGAAGCCATTCACCAGTTTCTCCATAACCCCTTACATTGTTTATCAGCTTTTCATTTATCCAATCCAGCTTTATTTGTAAAGCACTTTAAAACAACCACAACGGACCAAAGTGTTGCACAGAAAAATAAAACAAGAACAGAGTAAAATACAGAAATAGATTAAAAAGATAGAATCTGTACAACAAACAACAACAAATTCAAACAGGAACAATAAAACCAGCACCAAATAAAACAGCTGAATAAGAACAATACATTTAAAACATCTCACATGGTTTCAAAAGCCAAGGAGAAAAAAATGGGTTTTAAAAACAGACAGAGGACAGATTCTTTATTCTAAAAGACAACTCCTTTTTGATCTTGTCTGAATTCTTCGTCTTTCACCAGATGACTCATTTTCAAAAACAGTTTCAAGAAGGTTCTGGGCTTGGCTCTCAGTGGAACCAGAGCCTTTCTGTGTTGTCTGCCTGTTGTCTGATATGGAGAGGGAGCTTGTTCCATAGTTTAGGAGCTGCTGCAGCAAAGGCACGCTCACCCCTGAACTTATGTTTAGTCGTAGGAACCCTCAGGAGCAGTTGGTCAGCTGACCTGAGAGAGCGGAGTGTTTATGTACTATACCATGCTGAAATTCTATTTAGCTTTTTTCTTTTCTTCAGACAAGGTACAGTTTTTTTTAGATGTTACCTACTTGACAGGTTCGTCTGTAGCTCCAGTCTTCCTCAGAAGCGTCATCTGACATGCTGTTCATGTGTCATTTATCAGCTGGTAACATCTAAAAACTGTGCCTTGTCTGAACAAAAGAAAAAAAGTAAAATATAATTACAGTAACAGAAGACAAAATGAGCATCTTTAGCCTTATACCATGCTGCATTATACTATATTTTAGAATAACTTCAATTTATGTGATGACAAATGCTGTCTTCTGTGTGGAATATAGTGAGTGTGCATATGTTTTTGTATCTAGAGTGAAGCAGGGAAATGATTCTGAAAATAAACAGCACTGGATCTGTCATCTGGTAGTGGTGGTTCTCAGGGTTTATTGATGAATGCAGCTTAGTTAAAATATTACATTAAGCTCTGTTTTTGTTAAAAGCTTAATATGTGATGCATGCACGTGCTGTGTGAAGTTTGTGTTGTGGAGAGCTGCGTGTTGTTTCAGTGTAAATCACTACCCTTAACTCTACACATGCGATCTAAGGTGCTGGATTTAGGCTCTAGTTATTTCAATGGAGGGTTCAAATCCCACCACTGCCAGCATTATGTAGAGTCTGGTTCCCCTTGCATCCAACATGGAGAGTGGGTGTGGTGTTTCAGCTAGTGATGGGCGAAATGCAGAGGGTCCTTTGCGCATCCTGTTTATTGACAAATGAAGATTCTTTATTCTAAAAGACAACTCATTTTTGATCTTGTCTGAATTCTTCGTCTTTCACCAGATGACTCATTTTCAAAAACAGTTTCAAGAAGGTTCTGGGTTTGGCTCTCAGTGGAACCAGAGCCTTTCTGTGTTGTCTGCCTGTTCCCTCCTTAATGCATGGGTTTCTTCCAGGTGTTCCAGTGTCATTAAAAACGGACATATAGGTTAATTCTCCTGTTGATACCCCTGATCATAGTCCTGATGAATTTCTGGAGCTGTTTCCTGAGCGCCTTCAGTGACAGCTCACAGTTCCTAATGTGTGTGCTAATGCTAATGCTACGTACTGTGCGTGTGTGTATTGGGATTCGTGATAATAGCAATAATAAAGCGACTGTAACCTTTAACCTTTATTTATATATATGATATTTTTACCAGTTTAAAATAGAATTTTAGAAGTCAAGGTCCTTGTAAATCTATTGAAACATCTGATTTAAGATATGTAAAAAGACTACACACCTAAAAGTTGCATAAGCTCCACTGTTGGAATGCTGTCTCTCCAGCGTCTTTTCAGTCGCTGAGGATGTCCAGAATGGTTGTGTTTTTCAGTTCTTTAAATACTTTTCACTTCCTTCTCCAAAATTGTGCATAAATCCGCTGGGGTAGTGGCTGTTTTGGTGTTAGTGAAGTATATCATGCGTTTATGCCATACTTAGAGTTTCTTGTAAAGCTATATGTGGAACAGAAAATTATTTGTCTCTTGTCATTGACTGGTATTTTCGCCAAAATGTCCCTTTGGGCTGCACAGAAGGGGTGGGACTACAGCTGTCTTTTTCCTGGTCTTGACACTTTTTGCTTGCAATGTTTAAATTTCTTGTAAAGGAAATGTTTTATTCAATGAAAATTGCAAATTGGTTGCACGTATGTGAACTGTCTATTTCTGTGCAGGCGTCAAGCCAATTTAACATGATTAGTTAATGCATGTCCTCCACCAAAACCAAATGCATAGTAATTATAATTTTGAAAGTGACCTAACATGCAGTGAGTGAACTAGTGTACTTGTAGGGGTGTGCGATATGATGTTATTAGATCGTGACGGATTAGAACGTATCAACAATCCGACAAAGCAGAGAGAAGAGGATATGATCTAGTCGGAGCCATAGAATGTTCATGCTCTGGATGTAGTTACGCTGATGCACAGATATATCACGTCAGTTCATGTCCACATCACATGGACTTCACGCTGTCATGGCTGACAGTGAAACGGATGAGTTGCTTGGTAAAAAGAACTCCACTTCCATCGTATGGAATTGGTTTGGCTTTTACCCAAACAAAATAGGGCGAACAACAGTCATGTACAAGATTGGCACAGACACGGTTCGCACGCTGGATGGCAACACTATGAACCTGTTCAATCACTTGACAATGAAACTGGTAAAAAAACCAGCCACACCATAGCCAGAGACAACAGGTAGCATTAAACAAAAGCAAATAACTTTAACACAAGCATTTAGTAAAGGCAGTCTGTATGAGAAGAGTAGCAAATGGTGGAAAGAGCTAAAGGAAACAGTGACTTTTTACCTGGCAAAAGATATGCAAATTAGTCTCAAAGATCAATGTAAAGAATCGTGATAAAATCCAGATTGTAATTTAACGATATTTTTGCCATATCACCCTCCTCTAACTTTAAGATACTGATTTTAAGGTTATCAAACCTTGCAAATGCAACAGTCAGGCAGAATCAGTCCATAAATATGAGATCAACATCTTTATCTATAGAATAGAATAGAATAGAATAGAATAGAATAGAATTGCCTTTATTGTTATTGCACAATATTTCAGAGCAACAAAATTGTATTCCAGATTACAACCAACCAAGATCACATAAACGCAAGACATAAACATGGGGATACAGGTACAGTTGTAACTGACGGTTTGCAGTAATGTGCCCCGTTTTCGCAGATAGGAAAAGGGAAAAAACATCAGGGGTTCGAAGTGAGAAAAAAAAAGACCAAAAAAAAAGTGTAAAAAGCAAAACATAAATCTGCTTCCACTCCCATCCAAAATACAAATTAGTCGTGTCTTAAAAAATATCAACTATACTTATCATTTTGACAATTCTAGTATTTGATTATTCGTGTACATCCCTTTTGAGATGTCAAAACATCTCGTTACAGTACAGCCTAAAAATGTTCTAATATCACTTACTGGCCAGCTGTATTTATTATCCTCAAAACGAATCACAGTGCTTTTATTGTGTTGTTCTCAAGCATGTCTTATATCAAGAGGGCTGCACAACAGTAGAGTGGTCTCCTCCTTCTAAAAAACATAAAGCACATTAAATAAGGCTGATAGTTGTAAGTGTGTGAGACAGGGATGCCGGAATGATACTTGAACAGAGAGGCGGTGGGTGAGATTTTTCTGCCAGCCAGAGGAGATAATGGACAGAAGAAGAGATAGAAAAGAGGCGAGAGAGAGGAAGAGATGAAATGGTGTAGGCACAGAGTGTAGATTACACCTAAAACAAGCCCATAAAGGTGTTGTTTGCTGCAGCTATTAGCACTCTTCAGCAAGGAAATGTATGTATATATAAAAAGCATTATTCAAGAGCTCTAGTCAAGCCTCTCTTTGACTGATGGAGTCCGTGTTTTGGGTGTCTCTGGTTTGCAGCAGGAATCGTCAGGCTGCTGTTGGGCCTGGTGCCCATGGTTCTGGATTCACATGAAACGTGTACTGCCTTTTCATGAGCCTATTCAGGTTCAAATGAGTTAGTGTACGTTTGCAAACACTGGTGTCTGTTGGCGGTGCCGAACGCAGCTCAGGTGCTTCTGCAGCTTCAACCTATGTGGGTGGGAGGTCTTCGGATCCAAAACCTTCCTCCTACGCACACAAACACACATGCATGCAAGAACATTGTCGCGAGCACACAGATCACATGAATGCATGTGTGGAAACAAAATAGTCATACACAAACACACACACAAACACACACACACACACACACACACATCCTCAGAGCTGATGTTGAGGTGTATCACAGAGATGCTGAAGCATAAAACACATATCTGACTCGCATGTGCTTTGTTGTGTTTCCTCCTCCTCTCTGCTTTTTGTTTCCCCCTTTTGTTTGACCCACTGCTCGCTTTTCTTACGTCTGACTCATGTTCTCACTCTCCTTCACTTTCTCCCCTTTTTCACCACAATATTTACCACTACCTTCTTTCTTTTCGCTTTTGTTGCTTATAAATTATTTTAATTTCTCCCTCTACTCCTGCCAAATTCTTCCTTTTGCTTCCTTCTCTCGTTCTTTTATATCTCATCCACCCTCCGTCTTCCTTCCCCCTCCATCTTCCCCCTTTTCTCTCTAGTGGCCATGTGTTGGAAGCTGTGGGCTTTGATGCTTTTTATAAATAGCCTAAGTGTTCCACTGAGAGCACCAGCAAATGGGATGGATGGACGGATAGATGGATGGATAGATAGATGGGGGGGTGGAGGAGGAGGGAGGGCTGAGTGTGTAGGTGTGATGGGAGAACATTGGAAAGCATCAGAAAAAAGGGAAGGATTAAAAAGCGACGCGGGCAGACAGAGGTGCTTATTGAAATAGCAGAAGGCATTGATCGGAGAATAAAGCTCAAGCTTAACGTGAGGGGTTTTCACCTCTACAGCGCTCAGGAATGCTCCTGGTTCAAAAAGCTAGGATCTAGTTTTGGTCATCTTAAAATAATTCAGCTCAAATTGTCTTTAATTTTAGCAGTGTGTGGAGTTTGACGAACAGAAATGTAGCTCAGTGAATGTGCTTCAGTGAGACAGTGTCACAGCTATGTTTTGTGCTACTCTTTATTTAAAAACACAAATTTGGTCAGTATCTGTTCTGTTGTACTGTTCAATTTTTCATACTCCCTTTTTACGTTACAGATCTACAAAAACATCATGGCATTTTTTTTTTTTTTGACATTTTCTGACACTTTTATTGAAAAAACAACATAAAGACATCTAAGCGGCCTGTTCTAATGGTAGTCTTAACCACCAGAGTTTTGTAAAATACATATGGTTTTAACTACAGATACTGACATAAATATTTTTTTCAATAATATATTTATTTGAGAAAACGTCATGGCATTTACTTCCATTTTCCTCCAGTATAAAGAGAGCAATCACAGCCATGTGAAGTAATGTTGTTTAATCCTCCAATGAAAACTCATGGACTGTGCATAAATTGTGGATGAACCCTCTACGACATCACCCACTGGTTTATAAATTGCAATTTCAAAGACTAGTGATGAACGATATGGCCGTCACCATGATAGTTTTATGGAAACAAGTGGGTGGAGTTGGAGAATAGAAACCAGAACATATGGAAAACAGAGCACATCCACTAACAGTGTAATAATAACAACCATCAAGAAGTGTTGGCTACTTAATAAATGTTAACATACAGTTGTGTTGGGTAACAGCAAAGTCAGTGTATGTATGAGTTAAACACACTAACACCTACCTGTGCTAATCAACTGATCACATTATTCAACATGAATTACTGCTAAATTAAACTAATGCATGTAAGTCGGGCCATTATTATACAATGGCGTATTAGGGCCACATAAGAAAATAAAAACGCTTGTCACTACGAGAATAAAGTTGTTATTTAATGAGAATAAAGTCGTAGTTTTAGAAAACTCATTATTCAACAAGAATAAAGTCATTATTTAATGAGAATAAAGTCATAAAGTCAGTTTTCTGCTTTACAGTGAATGCAACAAGCGAAGCACCAACGAATGAGTTCGGTTCTTACAACGAAACGAACCTAAATGTGTGCAAATGCGCTTCAAAGTCCTTAGACCGATGATAATGTGTTGATGGTGGGCGGGGCTAATAGGCTCAGTATTTGGCTGTGCATAAACCCCAAATTAAAGTATAACTTCACAAAATGTTCCATGTTCTCCATAATGCGATGTGTGGGAATAACTTTATTCTCATTAAGTAATGCGTTTTTTTTTTTTTTAAAAACTATGTGGAAATATTTTTTTTGTTTCCAGCTTTTTCGGTTCTCAAGTGATTGACCTTAGAACACAGGGTGGTTTTGCCCCGAAAATGCGTGAACACTAAATGCTTCCTCAAAGTTGCGCCAGGTCATTTCTTAGCAACCCCCCCAATAAAAGCCGACTGATGCCAAAACACGTCATTGGACAGACAACGTTTGGCTTTGAAATGACGCTAAAACACGTCAATGGCAGAGAATGAGTTAAATAACAACTTTATTCTCGTTAAATAATGACATTCTTGTTAATAATGACTTCATTCTCATAGTGACAATTGTTTTTCTTTTCTTACGTGGCCCTACTACACCGTTGTATTATTATAACTGAGCAGTAACTTTTAGGACAGAATCCTGTGCAGCCCTTTTAATGTGGCAGAGTTATCTGTCAGGGAGAGAAACACATTTTACTCAATGAACGAGAGCTCTAAATGTCTCACTTGAATCAAGCTAATGCCAGCTGCCTTAATTATGCAGAACTTTTTGGTTTGGATAATCTTGCATATTGGACTAAATACTTTTCCATTCATTCTACTCATTCATGCACTGAAATATTTTGCACTGGTTCAGACACTGCAGTATTGAAACTTACTGTTTACTTTGTCATGCACTTTATGTCATTGGACTGCATCTGTATAGTATGTTTGTAGTATTTCATTTGTAGATTATGTCCACAACACTTCCACCTGCTTATATGTCTGTAGTCCTGCCCATTTATATACATACTGTATATTTTCTACTTGCTGCTTATTGTACTTCTTGTTGGTTGTGAACTACATTTAGTTCGGTGATAAGAATAAAGTTGAATCTAATCTAATCTAAAATGGGTGAGCTGTACAATAATCCTCTCCTGGTACAGTTCTCACTCCCACTGAGGGGAAATCTACTGTAGTCACCCAAATAATGTTTTATACAGCATGTGACAGTAAATGTGTTTATTTCAGCTACAAAGTTATCTAACTTGGTGGCCTATGAGGATTAGGTCATTTTTGGACCCAGCCCCTAGTGGACATTTAGTTTACCACAGATGATGACGTTTCTGCATTGGCTTCTTTTTCATCAGCTTCTGGAAACATATCTCCATCTATAACATTTAAGGTTAAAAAGAATTGTTTTCTAAAGCATTTTGCAAATAAAGACAAAATGGCCAGAATAAAGTAGAAATTTTGAGAATAAAGTGGAAGTATCATTTTGGTATTTCAAGATTAGATTATATTGTTAATAAATTCTTGCACAAAATACCTTATTTTGAAAAAACTGCAAATTCAGGTTCTCCTTTAGGGCATATGAACACCTATGTAACATGGTAACATGTGTTAGAAATAGGAATTTTCTTTGTTTTGGCCTTAATTGTCCCTCATTGACTTCATAGCTCAGATATCTAAATCACTTAAATTAATTAACGGTTGAATTAATAATAATTCATAATGATTAAGTTATAAATAATGTACAGTTGTTTTATATTCAGGCTTCACACGCATTCATCTGTTATTCCTCATGTTAGAAGTAAACCCCATTTTAACTCGTTCGATGTACAGTTCTGCTTATTGTTTGAAGTACGGACCTCAACCATATAATTTGACCTTTATTTTGTGTTATGTAACACCATTGTGCTGCCTTCCGTGCCGTGCTGTGGTAGTGCATACAACACCAGACTAGCTTATTGATAGAGCCAAAAATATTGCAGCATTATAGTGTATTGATTTTTCCTTAGTTCTCTTGGTGCTTTGCAGACACAACAAACTTGCATCCTAAAGAGTTTGTCCTCATGGCACACAGCAACATAATATGAATCATGTGTTTTAGGTGGGATGCTCTCTCTGATTATTACTAGTGGAGGAGATACTGCAGTGTAGGTTTTATGGAAACGTGTTTGTTCGGCTCATGCACCCACTTTGAAATTACTCCAATCTTGAGTATTAGCTCCTGTAAATGAATACAGTTTGAGTTATGTGAATTTTACTTTCAAATTTTAAAAGGCACCATATGAATGTAATTGGGGGTATTTGTTGATCACAAAAGCATAATCAGGTGAATTAGAAAAATGGTAAGTAATGAATTCTCTCCCAAGCAGTGTGAATGCATCACAAAACAGGTCAGTCAGTTTATTTATTCTAAATTTATCTGTGTTTTTCCCTGTATTTGCATGTAAAGTGAGACTTTTAATGGCTTTGTTTACTGTAGTGGTAGTTTTCTTTCTGACAGTCACTCACCCAGTGAGTTTCCTCCCATGAATACTTCCTCTTTTCAAAGTCAAGGGTGTTAAAAACTGTTGTATGTTTGTGAAGATGACTTTTTCAGTTTACTTACACAGAAGAAAAGAAGCAGAGACTGTCAGAGTAACGTAATCAACCTTAAAATGTGTGTTTTACGCAGTTTGAGTTTATCAGCCCATCAGTGATGGCTATCTGATGGCTCTGTGTCTTTCTACTATTCCACAGGTAGCCTATGACAAAGTCTAATTTTACTTGTCACTGTGGGCCTGCTCTTCCCCCCCTCTGATCTACTTTCACACATCTGAAGACACTATGTGCATTGTGGTTTGTTTGCGTGCGTGCTTGTACTCACTTTCAGCTACAGATTGACAGACAATCTCCTTCAGGGCTCGGTTGTCCTTGCTGCTGACATTTGCGGCAATAGTACACCCGTTGCCACGGTGACACCTTGGAGACATATCAGGACAGATCAGACAGCCAATGTGGGTCAAGCTTGCTTGACATCACAACCTAGACACACACACAAAACGACTGGACACCATGCCCTCTGTATCTAAAATTAGATCTGTCACTTATCACAACTACAGTAAGTCACATGTTCCATCAAATTTGATGAGCTCCAAAAAATCAGGACCTACATATGTGTGATCACACACATGCCAAGACACATGTCAAAATCAGACAGCAAAGCATCTGACCCAACTACTTTGTAATAGATATATGTAGATTTCTCCTTTCTTTTGGCCCTGAGGGAGAAAAGTACTTAGATAACATTTTCATTTGCCACAAATGTGCTCATTTGATCATGATCGACTGCTAAAAAGGTTACATATTAACCAGTGAACATGTAGAACTTTTGTCTGGCATTAACAAGAACTCAAAGGAGAATCAAACTCTCTGTTAGACCTCCTACAAACGTAGAAAATGTCATTAACTGTGTGAACGGACACTCTGTCTTTCATTCCTACAACCACTTCATGCACAGGTGGGTGTAGGAGATTTATGCATATCCGAAAACCTGTGGATATCAGAGTCTTTCATAATGGTTAAAAGTAGGTGTGCTTCTCCTTTTGGGAAGAAATGTGGGTGTCAGTTTACATGACCCTGTATCAAATTCAGAATTTTGTCATATCCTGAATAACAGTGAAATATTGGCGTGCATGTCAACAAAGGAGCTGAAACAAATGAAAATCCCTCTACTTTGAAATGGTTTTGAAGCAGAGTCATCAGATTAAAACGAGGGAAATGTCAGTAAACATTTAGCTGCTACATAATATTAATCATGTTTTTGAAGTGTTAGAAAAGCTCAACTCAGTAGCAAACACAACATAAGGAGTAAAGCAGACTAATATATTTTAAGTGATCTCTTTCAGGTGTAGTTTTAGTGTAGTTTAGTCAGTGTTGCCTTTTTACTCTTTTAAATTATCGGCTGTTACTTTTACCTTCTGAGAACATGGATGAATGGCCATGCTGCTTAATTTTGTTAAGAAAATTTGAGTGCAATCAAAGTAATTATTGATGCCGGATTTTTCTGTGGTAATAATGGTTTTAAAAAGATGATGTTACCACATTTGTTTGTTCACTGTTTAGGAGCTGAGATACCAACAGACAGTAATTAGTGAACAAATAAACAACACTGACATTACCTTTAACATTTATGCTCAGCTCATGTCATTGAGTTGGGGGGATTTATCTGTTACAGCTGCAGCTCTTGTGGTTTCAGAGGCTGCTGGTTCAGGGTCTGGTTTAGTTTTGGGATTTGTTTACAGTCGTGCATATACGGTAAAATATAATTGAGGTAGTCACTTTCTTTTTCATTGCCACATATTTCAACATTAACATCATGTTACAAGTTTGTCTCAAAAATAACTTACATTATAAGCAACATAGTTAAGTGAGGCTCTGGTCACCACTACAGTTTTGGACTATCTTGGTGCACCATAGTCTCATTAATCTCATTGATGGCAGACACTGGACTGGCTTGTGTCTTTGTTAGTGCTGCTGTCCTCATTCCATTCAACAGTACTATGAATACTGGCGTGTTGTTGTGAGTATTAATATCTTAAGGTGAAAGGGGGTGTTTGATCCCCAAACCCAGCCCAGTTTCCAAAAGCAGTTTATCCATTGCGTTTTCTACATTGCGTTTTCTACACAAATGCAGATGATGTATAGAGATTTGGGGGGGGGGGTGCTCCTCCTTGGCTACAAGGGCCATGGTCACTGCCAAGAAAATGCAGAAACAAAACAACAAAATGCAGAGATCATTCTCTGATCATCAGGCTTTGGATAACGCTTGCGTTTTATCATGGTTCGTGTTTTCTGGATGTAAACAGGAAGTGAGTTTACATGCGGTCAGATCCCGACCAATAAGAGTGCTTGATTTAATGCATTACATCATTTCCAACCAATGGGAAGAAAGTCTGGCGCTAAAACCTCGCGATAGACACAACTCTGCAACATTTCAAAGGAAAAGCATCATGGCGCTGGAAAATAGAGCATGTGCCTACAAACCTGACGGATTTTGGTAGATTTTAGCAAAATTATCGGGGGAAAATAGAAAAAAAAACACCCTAAATTTGAAAATGAGTGTAGCGGTGCAGAGCTAGCAGTATACTGGTGCAGCGCTGTTGTTCCATCGTCTGGGGAGAACCCTGGAAATGTAGTGAAGTTGTCTGAATGTTGATGGTTTTCGGTCTCTAACAATAGACGTAGAACTTCAGGGATAGCCTGATATGGTATACAAAAAGTAGTGCAGCATGGATAAGTTTGCCACAGTCACTGTTAGTTTACTAATGAGCACGAACAAGAGTCTGCATGATGGTAACCAAGCCCAAATCTTAATTAAATCCTGACCAAACAGATGGAGTATGACTGAATCTGTTCATATCAGCCGTCATCCTATTGATGTTGCCTGTTGGAGGTAAACTCTTGAAATTATTTTTGCTTAATTAAAAAAAATGCTCATTAAACCAATGCCTTCTTGGCTGTTGCCATTTCTGCAGGCTTGTAACACATTAATAGGTGCCAACTCATTGTAAATCTGTGTCAGTCCCGGAGAGTACCGTTGCCTATACTTAACTCTGTCAATAGCTGCCTCCCCACAGCACCAAGGGGAAATGGCTCATTGTGCCTGTGGCTGGAAACTCAGTGGCCTGCACCAGTCACTCTGGCAGGTAACCAGGCCTCATTATAGCCCCTATCTGCAGGATTTTATTTTTTCTGACTTGATGACCTCTAGTGCAGAAGTGAAGTTATGTCATCATTCGCCAGTGTCTTTCCAGTGTCACTATGCAAGTTATATTTTTCTACATTTTTAAAGTTTTAACAAATTCCAGTCCTTTTAATGTGCGGATCAAATACAGTCACTAGTGGGCTTTGGTTAGCCATGTTGTAAGGCTATATGTAGTTATTTTGAATCAACTAACTGTGTTTCTTTCATGTTTTAAACAATCAGATGTGCAGAAAATAGAAGAGGAAGGCTTATAAACTGCTATCTAAAGCAATTCGTTACCTCTTCAAAATGTATGTTTGTCTCATGCTAAGTTACTTTTTGGATACATGTACAGGAGTTTTAGGTGCACAATGATGAACCACTCCTTGTTTGTTGAACCAGCTGTTCAATCTGAGCAGTTGCACTCAGGGCAAATTGGACTCGATGATGAGATGAGCTAAATGTCCAACATGTGAATCATGGTGTGTAGGTGGGATGGCCCACCTGGATTACGAACTGATGGGGGAGAAATGCTGCTCTGCTGCAGTTGAGTAGGTTTGAAGTGAAATGCAGAAACTATGATGTATAATTTACTGGATAGTTTTGTAACTGAATACTGAACAGTGATGTTGAAATATGTAACAACAAAATATTCCAAACATACTGATATAGTGTGAACTGAAGCATTTTAAACACACTAGAAGTGAAGGTACTGTCTTCCTTTCTTTGGGGCTCCTGTGTTATTTATGATGAACCATATCTAAATTATACCTTATTCAATTTCTTACTTTGTTAAGAAAAAAACTGTAACAAACAAATGATTAACACTCAACAATTCGTGCCACATTCCAATGTTTATGGTATGTTTAAGGTGATTTTATGATGTTTTACAGGCAGTTTATGATGTGTTTAACCTTCCAGCATCTATGACAGCAACACTATTTATTTCTTAAGACGTGTATTTCTTCTGTTTAGTTTACAGCAACAAGAACTCAGTCCATGTTTGGACTTCTCTTTCTGTCTGACTATATGCACTGAACTCTGTCTGTACACACAGCTAATTGCGAAATGTGTCTAGGTTCTGCATGTCTGTGTGTTGACTGATGGAGACCAGCAAACTATGTCACTGTTGCTCCTGAGATACTTTAACCCAGTCGTCTAAGGATGGTAACCTAGCAACAGCGACACAAGGCGACACAAGTGCAGCGATCCCAGACCTCTCTGTCTGACTCTTCCTCCATCTTTCCATCTCTTTATTTATTTGCCTTTTCTGTTTTTGAATCACTTCTTTTTGTCTCTCATCTGTTACTTCCTCCTCGTTTTCTTTCTTTTCGCCTTAACTCCTGCTGTCTGCCTCTCGTCAGTCTTTAGTTTTTTGATTTGTACTTTTGCTTTTTCTTAACACCGGAGCTGGATTGAAAAGTGTAAATGACAGTGTTTTGCTTAAATATCTTCCACTCTTGCATATCATCTTTTCACTTAATTTCTTTTTTTGCAAATGGAGGTAAATTACCATACTGTGTGAGCACTGATGTTTTTTTCTTGTCATACACATAAAGCACATTAAAATGTGTGAGAAAGACAGTGAGACAGATAGAACAAGAGATCTTTGAGGCTGTGTTGTTGAGCTGCCTGTCGGTGGTTTTGGCTGTCATGTTCACTAAATATGTTTTTGTCAGAATGTGTTTATGTTTGGTGTGTGTATGTGTGTGCTTGAAGTGCAAATGTAGGGAGGATAACATGCAGTCTGGCAGAACTATGATGTGTTGAGCAGCACGAAACATTCATTTAAAATAAATATAATAAGCAAAATAAGCACCCTAGAGTTTCACATTGACAGTATAGACTGTGGTGTCTATGATGCTTTGCCACTGAGCTGAAAATACTGTAGGAAGCAGAGTTCACTTCATTTTGGGGCAAACTTGGATCACGCTGTTAAAATAAAGATAAAAACAATGAAACCAACCATCCAAACTACTCTTTACAATATAAACACGCGTATGTGCATGCCTGTGCAAAACACACAACAGAGCCAGAACTTCTAAACTCAGACAACAAGAGCTGCAGCTACACAGAAAAAACACAAGTCACTGAGACAAAGTTAGTATAAATGTTGCAGGTAACAACCGGCTACATTAGTTGCTTATATAATGCCCAGTACATTAACTCATAATGACCCAGTGTGACTTTTGCAGCAGCTCCAAAAGACTGTTTTCTCTCTATTAAGGGATTTAGCACCATTTATTATTATACTATCCTCTTTATTTTGTGTTTTTCAATAAAAAATAGGTATTTTCCCATATTTAATTTACTGTAGATGTTCAGAAAAACTCGTTGTAAACTTAACATTAAAGAGCGACTGTATTAGTTAGTAAAAACCTACTGACACATTTAATGCATGACAACTACCCTCATCAGTATCAACAATAGTATCCACATTAGTGCTACCTCCTCTGTCATCACCATGTTTGCTTTTACCTCTCCTCCTAGTGGTACCTCTCCTTATGAAATTAATCCGTTCCAGAAGTAGTTTCGTAAGTAGATAATTTCGTTAGTAGAGACGTGTTTTCCATGTGAATGTCCTAATCCGTTCCAAGCCCCCCAAAATTTAGACATCAATTTTTTCTAAACTATAAAAAGGCATCCAAACCTCTAACAAATACATAAATAATAAAGAATTAAAATGTGTGTTAATTAAATAGTGAATAAAAGTGAAC
>JAQQZY010000028.1:9949583-9960659 GCA_030068375.1 Ostorhinchus rueppellii | reverse complement strand
CTTATCTTATCTTATCTTATCTTATCTTATCTTATCTTATCTTATCTTATCTTATCTTATCTTATCTTATCTTATTTGTACTCACATTCTACAGCAACATTTCTGTCTCATTTTAAGAGGAAAGATTAAAGTGCTTGAACTGAATTGTAGTTTTTGTCTTTTCCTCTAGATGGCAGCAGAGGCTTACTCTTAACTTTATGCTGATGAACTCTGGTTCATGGGTTCATAAAAACTGCTAAAATCAAGCTTTGTCATGTGACCTTAAACAAAATATGAAAACTTTATTGACTCAGATTGCTAAAACACGATAAATCATCCATGTCTGTCACTATATTTACTATTTACTACCTTCAATTACTGCCTCAACCCCATTAGGAGTGTCTATAAAACTGCTCTGTTCGACTGCATTTCAACAGTTCATTCTCACATATCGGTATTTATAACAAAACATCTCAGTTTTGTTATAAATTCTGGGCTAATTTTATTACCTACTCTGATCCTGATAAGCTCTGAGAATTAATACCCGACCCATGCACGGACCTATCTGTAAATTATTTTGCATTTGTAGAATCGATTAAAACAAAATAAGCAAATCCACTATAAAACGCAGAACTCCTTCATTAAATCAAGTGATTGCTTCATGTATTTTGAGCAGATATTATCTCTGTCCAACATTCCAACGTAGTAGAAGTAACGCTTTACGCCACCTGCTATAAAACCAGAAAGAAAAGTTGAAGAGGACGATCGTTTTGAGCTTCTGTAGAAGCGTGGCTGACGCTGTGAATGCGACCCACATACACTATATGAACAGCTCATTATAAGATAACAAACATGATTCTCATTTTCATGTGATTATAGTATTTCTGATACTAGACCTTTAATATAGAAACATTTGGATATTTGTTATGAGGCAACATATACAGTTAAAAATATGTGTCTATTTAAAGCATCTTTTTGTTTTTGCCATGTTAAAATGTTTTCTTTGTGTGCATTTCATTGGGTTCCGTCCCTCTCTCGCTTTTTTTTTTGCTTGTTCTCCTTTATTGTCTCGTCTCTTTTTGGTTCCCACGCTTGTAGACTGCTCATTAGCTGGAATTTACTGTGGGAAATGATAAGCGAGCAGATTTATCACACACACTTACACACTGCAAGGACAGCAGGAACTTTACAATGCTCCGTAGTACAACGGAATGGAATACAACAGAGCTGTATGGATGCAAGAATCCGGAAAATGCTTCTTTTTTTTCCTTTTTTTTTTTTTTTTTTGCACAGTGTTTGCCCATCATTCTATGTCACTGATGTTAAGTTCCAACACTACATGATTGTGCTGTTTATGTTTAAAGTAAAAGTATTGTAATTTTTAAGCAGACCGTGATACATCCTCCTCATTTAACACAGGAACGTACTTGTAGAAGACAACATGAGGCGCAGTACTTATTACTGTCCACAGGGGTCAGTGTGCAGCCACCAGCAACTTGTTTCCAGCAGGGAGGAGAAAAAATGCAGCAGAGAGGATGAACTGTAGAATCAGTGGGAATGATTGTACAGCTTAACGTAGCAGCAGCTGGTAAAAATGGCTGCTACAGTCAGAAATTCATTTCTCGCTGTGGACCATGGCTGCTGCTAATTTGGCGATCGATTTTAAAGCCACCACCTCCCCACCTTTAAGTGGCAGGTCTGAGGGTACCCACACAGGGAGTCAGCAGTTTGCTGCAAAGACTGGGACTTTTTAATGATGATGCTTGGTGCTTTCACTGAAAAGCTCAAAAGCTCAAATCTCTCAGTTCGTGCACGAGAATAAAATGATACTATTGAATCACGCTGCAAATCACGCATATGTTTCATATCAGCAGTGTTCTAGTGTAACAACCACTGGTGGAGTTTTTTGATGTGACACATTGTTTGCACACATCACATTGTATTTGTTTACTGCCAAAAATACAGCCTGCTGGACTTACAGTATGAGCTGGTTGTTGTGAGTGTTTTGTGTTTGGGTTCAAACACCGATGCGGCTTGAATTAATATAGAAAATAACTGCAGAGATGTGACAAAAAAATGACTCACAGTGTATTTACTAATATCACAGTCTCTTCCTGACCCTACTAAAGCTTTATTTTTATTGCTGAAATGGGGCTATTTGATATGGCCAAACCTGTAATAGAAATGTTCATGCCAATCTTATGATAATTATCACATTAAATATTAACTCACTGTTTAATCATGTTCAAGGTTAAAGGCTAAGTTTTGGTTCTGGGTGATGGTTATATTTGTGGTTTTAAATTGGGGTTTAAGGTCAGAACTCTTTATTAAACTATATACTAGGGCTGTGCGATTGATCGAATTTTGATCACGATTTCGATTTTGTTGTCAAACGATCTCAAAACTCATATCATCGAGTTGAAATGATTTATTTTCTGTTTTTCTTCACACAATTTCTGAGACGCACATGCGCTATACATTCCACTCCACTGCAAAACAGCTGTAAAGTACATATTTGTAGCTGAAATTTATTTTCAATTTGAATGTTTTGCATAAAGAATCAACAACAAAGTGTTTTTTGAGAGAGAGAAATGCTGAATAAATGCATGGTGAAACTCAACATTAAATTTTTTGAATAATCATGACTTCAATATTGAACAAATTAATTGTGATATTGATTTTTTCCATAATCGAGCAGCCCAAATATATATTATAATGATTGAATTTTAATAATGAAATGTATATTCAATGTTAAAATATACAGTGTGTAAAAAAGCTGTTATTAGTATTTCATCAGTGCTTTTAGAGCCTGTTTTTTAACATGTAACTGCTGCACTATCGTCTTACACAGTGCAAGAATAACCAGGATTTAGTTTTGGTTCAATAATTTCTCTGATTTACTCATCATCCAAATTAGGGAGATTACTGAGGCTCTTGTTGTCCATAACTTTGCCAGAAATGAACAAGCCAATCTTCTTCTTCTTCTTTCTTTCCCACGCCTAATGGTTAAGATATGTTATTGTGTTTACCCCAATGCAGTCAACAGTTTATTTTCTTTATCGCTGTTTGTAGCGTACGAGTGTTGGACTGGACCTAAGAATCCTCCTAAGTCTCATGAGACTGCTTCACATGAGACAAGGTGCACTGCCAACGCCCACGCTGAAACGCCGCTGCTGTGCACATACAGTATTCTGCTGTTAGTGCACTCTTATCTCCACTCGGCCTCCCTGTAGACTTAAGTACAGGCGTTATCTCCCTCTCTCTCTCTCTCTCTCTCTCGCTCTCTCTCTCTCTCTTGCTCTCACGTCCATACAAGAACCCACACCGCAATTAGCAGATGCTGTATGCAAGCAAGAATTTCACACATGCATACCCAGGCACATGCACGTAGAACCTTAAATGCATAGTTTGAGTATGAACAAACCAATACATTCACTCACACACAAACACACACTTGTCTTCTTTATCACAATGTCCTATGAGACTATTTGGCATGCTACCCTCTTTATAGCTCCCCTCAAACAGCATTTGATGGTCACTTTAACAGGCATCATCTAATATTTATTGACCTGCTCCACTGAGGGTTTACTGCTGGTCATGAGGTCTGTGCTGTGGTTAACCTCTTGGAGCTTAGCATGGCATAGCTGGTTTAACAGCACGAAAACCTCATTTCTCCGACATCTTGGGGTTTTCTCACGCTGCGAGCGCTTCTTCTGCTCGTCCGAGGGGATGCTACATGTGTCCCACACCACTAAGAGCTCTGAGTAAAACAGAATAAAAGAAGATAGCATGTGTTGCTGCTCCTAACCAGGCAGTAGGAGCTAAATGAGCTGAAGCCGCAATTCAACATGTGACAAAAGTATGAAACAGATTTGATTTTCTGGGTTGTTCAACCAGTGATTACATCAGTTTTTGCAGGCAATAAGAAGCTTCATCCCCCAACTGAAACAGAAGTCCATGCTGCCCAGAGTGATGCGTTTTAGTAATATGTATTTATTTGTATTTATGGATCACATTTTCTAAAGTCATTTCATCCATATTCCACTTCTAAACACTTTATATTTCAGGGATTTTGCATTATAATGGCAAAATCCGGAAATTTTTGCAGTAAATATATTGAAATACCCACCTCATGGCATGCAAAAAAGCAATATCAAGAAGGTAGTTAAAACTAGACCGTCCTACATTAGGAGAATGGTTAGATGTAATCCATAATATATAGACAATGGAAAAGTTAACCTACTCCCTCAAAATCCAGACTGACGTATTTTCTAGGATATGGTCTAGATGGACTGAGTATGTTGAGTATATAGGCCTAAGATCTGATTTTATGTGAGGCATTTTTTTTAGTAATTAACTATGTCTCCTTTTATTCTCTTTTCTTTTTCTATTTTTTTCTATGAAGTATAGTGAAACTCCCCCCTTTGTTCAATTTGTTCCTATTATATACAAAAAATGAATTTAAAAAAAGGGCCTGTGAAGAAAACATTTTTAGGATGACTATGGTTACATATTCCTTGTGGTTTTCTTTGCCATAATTTTATTTATTTTTATTTACTTATTTATTTATTTTGTAGTCATTTGTAAGAGAGCCTGAAAACTTGTAAATCATAAGAAAAATTATGTTAAAAAAGGAATGAGAAATTAAAAAAAGACAAAAGAATGTCTTGCATTGTACTGTATGTAACCTGTTGGCCTAAATAAAGATAAAATAAAAAAAATAGTAATAATATGAAAGAAATATCCACCTCAGACCCAGGAAAGTAAAAGTTTTGGCTATTTTACAGTAGCATTGTCTTGATTGAAAGCAACTGTTTTTTCAGATACATTTTTATGGGATGTCCTTTGCATGCAGTGGACAGTTGTTTTTTTTTTTTGTTTTTTTTTTTGAGGAGGTGGGGGTCATTCCATAAGTTGTGAAGCTCTTGTCCTCTATAGAGAACAAAAATACAATGCTGGGTCTCCAGGGGATACTATGTTAAAAATCTGAAGAAAATGTTTACAACAGGGTCTTGACGTTTTGTAACTCCAAGCCCATGTCATTAATGTCCCGATCTGTTGTAAAAACCAACAAAAGGATTCTGTTCATCGTTACCTGCCACTGTTAACCCAAATATAATGTAGAAAGGTCATATTTTCTCACATATCAGAGAGATCAGGGAAGAAACCTTCAAGGTGTTCTCTTTAGGTGGCATAGTGGTTAGCCCTTCTGAGTCATAGGAAGAAGGTTGTGGGTTTGACTCTTTGGGTTTTCTTCGTGCTGCATGGGTTTCCTCCACATCCTGTTTGTGGGGGCCCATAGAGCAGTGGAGGGGGCCCAGTGGATACAGGAGGGAAGGTCTGAAAATATCGTGTAAGAGCCGCTGTACATGAGAGGTATGGAAATGAAAAGGATGTTAAGCGTTCATGGGGCCGTTTCCATGGGTGACCGTGCTTTTGCTGCAGCAGCAACTAAACTATGGAGCGATCTGCTTCTCCATATAAGACAGGCCTCTGTCTGTTTATAAACCGCTTCTTAAAACCCATTTTTTTTCTCCTTAGCTTTTGAAACCAAGTGAAATGTTTGAATGCATTGTTTGTATTGAGTTGTTTTATTTGGTATTGGTTTATTGTTCTTATTTTTTTAATTTGGTGTTGTTTTTAACTGCACAGATTTTATGTTTTTAATCTGTTCTTGTATTTTACTCTGCACAGTAAAAAAAAAAAATACAGTGTCAGTATTTTAGAGTCAAGCTATTTTAACGCAGATACAGTAATTATAACTTTATGGAGAGTAAACCAGATCTAACAGTAGTGTTAAAAGTCAGTGTAAAATTCTGCACAGATGTAGTGTCAAATTCCATTCTACACAGTGATGATTAGTGCCAGTCTGCTGCATTGTGGGTACTGGACATTTTATTCACTGTGTTCTATTTAGTGTTAATGTTTATTTACGTTCATGTGTATGTTTTACGACATTTATTGGCTTTTTTATGTTTGTTTTTTTTTTTTTTATTAATGTGACACCATTAGTCAAACCTGTAGCAGAACAATTACAAACCTGACTCTCACTGTGGAGTTAAGATTACAAGTATGGCAGGCTTTGCTCTTTCAAAGTAAAAGCATGTTCTAGGATAAATGAAACCCATAGAGTGAACTTACGCCCTTCATGACCCCCACCTTGGAGACCCCCGGCAATTCTACACTCTTTCAATATAAATGTACGCTAAAACACTGACAGAGCTAATATTTGACACTACACACTAGTTTTGTGAAATTTCAACACTGAGCTGTGTTGATTTGTGTTAAAATGTTTTACTTCTGAGAGAGTTGGCCCAACTCTGTCGTAGTTCTAAGCACTTAACACTTTCTAAAGTGTACTTTTGACACTGTATGGTGTGGACCAATATAGACACTTTAAAAGTGTTGAATTTAAGTGTCACAGTGTTGAAATTAAACTGCTGATTTTGCTGTGTGTTATTCTTTATTTATTATTTTTTTTCTGTACAGCACTTTGGTCCACTGTAGTTGTTTTAAACTTGGATTGGATTAATTGGTAGCGGTGCCCATGTGCTAATGCTAATGCTAATGCCAGGTGCTGTTTATGTGTATATTAGAACTGGTAAAAGAGAGACTGAATTCCCAAAGGGGGAAAAGTGAATTAACCTTTTTAACAAATTAATTTCTCATTGAAAAAAACAATTTGTATCACTTCATATGTTATGATATTGAAACAGAACTAACTGGTTATTAAAAATGTGCGTTTCAATTGCAATTTCAGTTACAGTTTTATGTGAATTATTGTGCACTTTTAACTCTTTCATGCATGAATTATGAGAACCTTAATTGAGATTTGTTTTTTTTTGTTCTTATTTCTCTTGAGGCATGAAAAAAATGAAAAAAAAAAAAAAAATTGTGAACCTATTTTTCATGCTGTTGCAAAAACATCCACTCAGCTGGACACCAATTGTTCAATTTTAGAAGCAAAGAAACATGTATTTACTGATTTACGCATTTACTGCAAAACTATGAAATGAAAACATTTTTAATACTGCTAATATGATGTTTTCTCACATTTTAACATACCTGCATGGACATAGTATGCAGTAAATAAATAAATGAATAAACAACTTTTTGTTTACTAAAACAAAACAAAACAGTTAGTTACAGTCTAATAACACTTTGGGCAAACACGTGGCAAATGTTGTCTGAAGGGGATAAAAACAAAGTGGGAAATAAAATAAATGATTAAATTATGCTGGTTAATTACAAATAAAAGTTTGAAATTAGTATATTATAGGCCTTTTTACTCTACATTCATTCGTCTACATGATATTCTCAACTCTTCTGACTATCCCCACTTGTCTTTGTAAATGGTGGATCTCTCAAATGAGTTAATTTTGTGAGTAAATATGGATCAAAAGACAAATAGGCCGGTAAAGAATAGTGACAGAAGGTAGAAGGGAGGCAAATGAATTAATTGGAAAGACAAAAAAAAGATAGATCCAACCTTTTTGATTCCTTTTTGTCACATAAGATAAAAGAGTCAAAAATAGGTATTAGTCCACACTAAAATGTTCACTTATGTAAAAAGATCATCCAAAGATCATCTGTAATAGTGTTTTAGTGATTTTTAGGTTTTCTGTTACTGTAGGTTTGCTGCCAATTCATGTTTGATTGAGGTGATTCTCAAACATGTATTAGGTTTTAATGAATCTTAGAGAGATATATTTGAAGAATTCTTTAAAAAAAAAAAAAAAAAGGTCTCAAATATTGCTTTTCAGCTACAAAAAAATGTTATTAGAAAGGTGATCTTTGTTCTGCTGATTGCATTTGAGGTATCTTTAAGAAATAACTTTCCGAAGAACTTTAAATCCAACTCTTCAATGGATGTTTTCAGTTTGCCTGGCATTTGAGTATTCAAAGGAGATAAACATTTTGCTTGCTCTTCTCACAATTTATTTTTACATGTTATAAGTTTTCCCCAACTCGGTGTACAAGCAGTCCTAACTGAGCTTATCATAGCCTCCTCTGCCAATCCACTGCCTGTCCTGTCAACAGAAAGTCTGCATTAAATACATTATTGAGCTAAAGCATCACATTTTTTGTCAGTGTTTTTATCAGTTTTTTTTTTTCTTTTTTCTTTTTAGTTTTTTATTCATGTGTGTGTTGTTCCTGAGTGTTTCCCCCTACCCAGCATTCTGCTTAAGACACAGCAGCACCACCGGCCCTGCCTCTGGTAATTGGATGTGACCTCACAGCTTGACCAGCAACAATAATTACACACATATACACAGTGCACACACACTCAAAACTCAATCGCAGGGGATTTTACGCCACTGGAATACAATTACAGCCCAATAACAGACAGCCACAAAAGGAGGATTAGTGTTGGAACTGGCAACCTTCATCTGTCTACATGGTCATTACAGATGGAACTGGCAGCCCCAGGGCTCCAACCCCCCCATACAGCTCAAGGGGCTCTGCTATGTGTGTGTGTGTGTGTGTGTGTGTGTGTGTTTTGGGAAGGTTATGTGTGGTTGTTTGTTGGTTGCTATAACTTTACTCAGCGCGATAATGATGTTCTAAGTCATATTAATCCTCTTACATCTATTAAAGAGCCTCAGCTTCTCAAAGTGTAAGAATAATGTAGTGAAGGCGTCGAGCAGTTCGGAGTGGAGAGGTCATAAATGGACAATATCATGGTTACAAATGGACTCAAATGGTCACAATGTCTTTTTTTTATTGGAAAAGGAGCAAGATATCTCAGCATTACCATTCATACATATGATATCTATTAGAGTCCTTTTTGAATTTCTTATTTTATACATTCAAAAGTGTGAAACAGAGAAAACTAACATATGAACTGAGTGCTTACAGTTTTGGTATTTCTCGCTTAAAAAAAAAAAAGACAATCACAGCTTTCAATACCTCTGGGTTCTTTAAAGGAACACACCACCGGTTTTCCATACTGAACTATGTTCTTCCCTGATCTTAGACGAGTTGATACATACCTCTCTTATCTCTGTGTGTGCACTCAATCGCCCTGGCACATGGCACTACTTTGTTAGCACTTAGCATAGCTCATGATTTCCCAAACAGATGTGAAAATAGAAGCAACCAAGCACGTCCACATTTTCCCTATTTAAATACAGTTACATGACCCAAGTATGGTTACACAAAATAAAACATAGTGATTTTATAAGTGGATAAAATGGAAAAGTATAATGTATGGTGGAATTACACTTGGGAGAACTTCGACATCAGTGCAGTAATATTTTCCAGGAGTGATGATATTACTGCGCTGACATCAAAGCCATCAAACCTAACCCTAACCCTAACCCAAGTGTAATTCCACCATATAATATAGTTATCCATTTTATCTGCGTATAAAATCGATACATTTTATTATGTGTAACCATACTTGGGTTATGTAACTACTCATGTAATCGTATTTAAATAGGGAAAACGTGGAAGTGCTTGGTTGCTTCTATCTTCATGTCTGTTTGTTTCCGTAGAAAATAATGAGCTATGCTAAGTGCTAACAAAGTAGCGCCGTGCACCAGGGCTACTGAGTGCACACACAGAGATAAGAGAGGTATGTATCAACTCATCTAAGATCAGGGAAGAACATAGTTCAGTATGGAAAACTGGTGGTGTGTTCCTTTAAACATATATACAACAATATACGTGTTTATGCCAAAGTACAACATAAGAAAAAATAAAGACAGGGGGATTATCAAGAAGAAATTTTTAGAGGAGTGATACAAATTCTGGGCAGCTAGAGGATACAAACTTCATCCATTTGTCCCAAATATGGTAAAATGTATCCCTCTGGATTCTGATAGAGTAAGTCAATTTTTCCATTTTAAAAATTTGCAACCTGGTCTCATACCTAATGTTGGTGAAGTTGGCTTTAACCACCTTGGTCATAGTGTTTATCTTTTAAAATGTGTCCTTTTTCTTCTTTCAGTCAAAGAGGGCAGGAATCTGGTTCCCATGGACCCCAATGGTCTGTCAGACCCCTACGTGAAGCTCAAACTGATCCCAGATCCCCGAAGCGAGAGTAAACAGAAGACCAAGACCATCAAGTGCTGCCTCAACCCCACCTGGAATGAGACTTTTAAATTGTAAGGTCTTTCTTACACCGTGTTTTCTAGTTTCTCATTTTATTAAATATTAACGACAGCTTTTCTCGCCCTCATCCTTTTCTTTCATTCTTTCTCAGTTTATCTCTGTTTCTGTTTCTTTCATCTTCGCTGCCTCTGCTCCTCTTCCTCCCTCCCTCTCTCTTAGTGCAGTGTTTTCAGAGCATCACATTATGCTCGGCTTTCCAAGCATGTGTAACCGCTGGCACTCAGATAAAAACATCTGGCTCCTTATATTCATAAAACCTTGCTTTTGGGGTCGTTTCCTGCACTTGGCTCCAGTCACGTTCTTAATAAGCCACATCACAGTTTGCATGGAGGAAGATGGTGATTTGCATTTTGGAGCATCTCTGTGTGGATCATCAATGGAGCTGGAGTTTAAATGGCAACATATGCACTTCTCCAAACATGAAATAAGACAAGATAGAGCTGAAATAAACCTTCTCAAACATGCGCTGGGAATGTAGCCTGAATGTAAGAAATGGGCCAGATGGGAAGAGCTACTACTTTATACATTATGTATACTGGAAATGAGGTGAATCTGATTATCAGAGGAATATAGAAACCAAGGTAAACCAAAATAAGGGCTGTTTAGAGGCCGTGCATTCTTATTATATAGAGAATAAAAATGACAAAAAATAGGTTAGGCTTAATGATATGGCATCACACGTTGTAGTACAGGTAATGATCCAGATACATATCATGGTACAGCATATTTTCTGTTGATTCTATGAATAAGTAACAAATGTATTGGACCACCTGTCATGAAAAGAAGAAAACATAAATAATATCATAGTTTATCAAAAACTAGTTTCAAATGAACAATTTCATTGTTATTCATTCATAAAATGACCAACTGGAATAACAAAATAGTCCTTTGTTGATAAATAATTACCATAAATGTCCATATTTAGTGTGTCCACCTTTGGTGCAGATAACAGTTTACATTCTTGCTGCCATTGTTTTTATG
>JAQQZY010000028.1:9883764-9897087 GCA_030068375.1 Ostorhinchus rueppellii | reverse complement strand
TTCAAAGGGATCATGTGGATGTGGACAGGGGTCTGGATCAGCATTTATGTTGGTCTAATGTTCTAAAATACACGTTCCTTTCATCATACGTGTGATTTTGTTGCATTTTTTCTTGTATATCGCACTACGGATGACATTTAGAATTCCAGACTATTTTTTTTATGTGTGACCTATAAAGGGTTAAGGTATTGTGGTAGAAAGTGGGTGTTTGCACTAACTGCAGCAAACTACAAAGAATAAAACTAATAGAGCAAAGACAGAGAGTTTTGGAAGCCGTAACCCTCTGTGTTGTGTCCGTCTGTCCAGCTGATGACGAAGCATCCAGCCAAGCGACTGGGCTGCAGTCCGGAAGGCGAGAGAGACATCAGGGAGCACAGCTTCTTCCGCTACATGGACTGGGAGAAACTGGAGAACAAGGAAGTGCAGCCGCCGTTCAAGCCTAGAGCTGTAAGTCATGAGTGGCACCGTGGGAAAATGATCCCCCACGGCGGCACAAAGCACAAGTTTACACTCTGGATGAAGATGCTGATGATCCAAAATTCAACCCCCTTCCCTGTCTTTCATTCTGACTTCCTTAGTTTTGCTTTGACATCTTTCTGTTTTCTGTCTCGTCTTTTCACCTTAAATGTCATATTTGTGTCTCCTCCCCTTTCTCTGTTGTGGACACAGGTAAGTCATGATGTGATGACGAGGAGAATGGTGATGGTAGGGAATGTGTGGTGATGATACTGTTGAAGGAGGAGTAGAAGTACGATTAAGGCTATGCAAGATTCGGGCTTTTGAGGAAAACTCTGAAACCGGTGCCGTTGTTTTGGTCCACGAGGGCGTTTTTAGTGTTGTCGGGGTTAGATGGAGTTTAGATGAAACCTCCAGAGAACAACAGAACATCCACGCAGCATCACAAACAGTGACCTTAAACAACCGTGTGTTTGTGCTTTTCCTTGGTGTGCATTCGCCGTACGACAAAATGAGTTTGATCATGAGTAGAGTCAGAATGATGTCATTTCGCACTCACACACACACATACACACACACACACACACACACACTGCCTTAGGCTACACTACTGCTTAAGAGTTTTGTCTGAGTTGAGATTTTTATGCAGCTGTCTTGACCCACTGAGATTTCGTGTGTGTGTGAAGTATGACTAGCACTGAAGCAATACATTCTTGTGTGTGGATTTCAGTGTGTATGTATGTACATCTTTATTTTGTGCGAACAAACAACAGTGTCTGTGCATAAAGTGTATATTTTTGCACTAGTGTGTGTGTGTGTGTGTGTGTGTGTGTGTGTGTGTGTGTGTGTGTGTGTGTGTGTGTGTTAAAGCTGACCATATACTGTATACACTGGGCTGTTTTAACACTGAGGTGTGTGCCTCAGTCCTCTGATGTGACTACTAACATATGTTGTCTGATCTCTCTTCTCTTTTTTCCACCTTCTGTTTGAGCTTGTCTTTGAATATCTTTTGTCTTAAAACACTGAGCTGTCTCTTCTTTTTTCCTGCCTCTGTTTCAACGCAGAACAGCAAATATAGTTCACAGTTTTTTAAAGAACAAATTTGGGTACCCAGGTAGAAGTTTGGAGATTAAAAAAAAAAGGTCGAGTTAAGTTCTTATTTGACATAATGGGTGTTTTTGTGCCTTTTAATTGTTTTGAAGGCGAGTTTTCGTCATTTCCTACAGTGTGCTTGGCTTCGTGCTACAGCAGGTTGAGTTTAGTCAGGATTACAGCTGGATGACTGACTCACAGTCTGAGATCCTGATTAATCATATGTCATGTGCTTTTCAGACCGTTGATCATTGTATGAATAAAAATGCTCCGATTTTCCTTTGCTATAAAGCACCTGGAACATCTCAGTGTTGCATTGTGGGCTGTGGGCTGTTACCTGATTAATATAATTAGGCTGCAAGGTTGATAATGATTCTTTGGCATCTGTTTACGCAAAAATTGTAGTTTTAGAATTTAAGCATTTTGTTGTTTTGCTATTGCTAAAGAAATAATTACCTCAGACAGTGAAGAATTACAGTAACTTCACTTTTAGTTCATTATTTAACTCCAGTAGGATAAATTACGCCTTATGTGAATAATGGGAAACACTGCGGCTACTACAGATGTACGTGGATTAGTGTTTACTTCATCAGCGAACATTTGTTTCTTGTTTCTTCTTGCTATTGTCTTAGTGTTTCATTAAAAACGGCCTTAAGTAATGTTTTCAGTCAAATAACAGCCAAAAACCCTCTTCTGTCCGGTAAAAGCCTCGCGGTATAGAGGAGAAACCTTGTTTTAGCTTCATTGTAACTGGCCTGCATTTTAACAGAGGTCAGAACAGTTGGGATTCAGATCATGAATGGGGGTCATTATATGATTTTTTCGGCCAGATTGTCCAGCTCTAGTCAGGGCAGCTGCTTCTCTTTCTGATTTCACAACCTGTTTTTGGTTTTGACTGTGGCGTCTGATGATCTTTTGCGTGTGACCGACTGACAGACCAACTAACCAACTCATTTACTCATACAGGACACTCATGTCATCACCGTGATTTTTCATTTCTATATTTTTTTTTTTTCGTTTGTTTGTTTAAAGTTGTGTGAAATATTGTGCAACTTTCTTTCATCTGTGTGTCCATCAAACATCCTCTTGTCAATCCATTTATCCATCTGCCTCCTAAAGGCTCTGTCCAGCTATCCCTCCATCAGTCCACCCATCTGTTCACTGTGTACTGCCATGCATCCACCCATCTGTCCTCTCACACACACATTTTTATTTGTCCCACTCTCTGTGTTCACAGTTTACTTGTGTTTGTTTCTGTATATTTGCATGCGCCTGGGCTCAGTCTCAAATGAAAGCGGTCCTGCAGTGCATAACTTGAACAAAACACTCAAAATACAACTCATTTTATTGTTTAAAACTGCAGCTGCTGATGAATAACACACGAAACACATTAATTATTATTAGCATTATTATCGTTATTATTTAAGGCTGCATTTCACCAAACTATCTGTCATAAATCTGATCATTTAGGGTATGCTGAGGTTGCTTATTTTAGAATGAGATGTTTACGGCACCAGTTGATTCATGGCTAAAGCGCTGTAAATTGATTTTAAGATACTTCTGAACTTTGTGGCGTTCGTGTCGTTCCCCTCGGTGGAAAAATCTGCCCATCTGGTTCCCCAAACAGGTTAAAACAAATGCGAGTAATTAGCTGCAAATACTATTTGACCCTGGTGTATTTCTCATTTCACATATTTCCCCAAACTATAAACAGTCTGGCTTAATTTCATTTGGTTTTCTGAGTTACTAAGATTTAATGAGTTTGTAGTTTTCCTCTGGGTGATGTTGTCAGAGGACACTGAATCCTTGTTGTGTTAATTAAAGCTCGGTGTAGTGATGGAGATGAAAAAAAAAAAAAAAGGAATAGCTTGGCCCAAAGTCCCTGTGAGGCATACTGTCGGGAAAATATAGTTTTCAAGTTAATAACTTGTTTTATGTACTTAGATGGACGCACGTCTCAGGGGTATATAGGCTTTCTTTGAGTTCCCAGTGGTCACAAGGAGGAAATGAAGTGGACTAAAATGAACGATGTCTTCGTTTTTCTACAAATTGCTTCCCCGGAAAAGAAATTCTACCTACTGTAAATTCCAGCAGGGATGGTTTTAGTGAATCATCAAAGTATTTTAAGATAATCTGGATGTATCATTTTCTACAGAAACTCTTGAAATGAGAGATTTTGACAAATTGTGCAGCGGTTAAGTTATGGTTTGAGTTGTTCCCAGAGCTCTTTTACATACTAGCTGACTGTCTGATTTAGTTTATCGTATCTCAGCAGGTCTCCGCAGCTGCAGCATATAATTAACCCACAATTAACCCACAATTACACCATAATTGATAGCTTTCAGCATTTTCTTGTACAACTACTTACAAATTCCGATTCAATCCAACTAGTGCAACTAAAACTTGATACCAACTTATTTTCGTCATGGTGAAATGCTTTTCATCATATTTTTTCCATGGCCACACCGTGCACTGCTACAGGGTCGGCGTTCATTTGAGACTTCAGTGGCCACGTTTTGTTTAAAAGTGGAGTTGAATATGTTTCAAATATTTGAAAAAGGAAAAACAAGACCTGGCGTGTGCTTGACTTAGTGTCCCCGTCACATGGAGGGTTGACGTCAGCACGCCAGTGGTCTGTGACTTTACTGGATATTTGAAACCATGTTCAAGTGATATCATCTCACATCCCGGTTCAACCTACCATTCCCCTTCTTTTGTTTACCCCTCCCTCTCCCCTCAATCCCAATCCATCCATTCCTGTCCATCCCCACCCCTCCACCCTCCCCTTACCCAATCCATCCCCCTCCCCTCCCCTTTGTAATCCCACCTCAACAGTGTGGACGGGAAGCTGAGAACTTTGACCGTTTTTTTACGCGTCACCCGCCGGTGCTGACCCCTCCTGATGAGGAAGTGATTCAGAACCTGGACCAGGACGAGTTCCAGGGATTCTCCTTTATCAACCCAGAGTTCCCCGGAGCTGCTGCTCCCGCCACTGCCGCAGAGCAGGCTTGATTTCAACTCATGCACATGGACACACACATAAACACATTCATAATTACTTCTCTGTATCGAATTGAAATGTCCTGGAAATGACTGAGCTGTCGCAATCTGCAAGACTCTATGATGCATACATTTAGGAGTACGTTTAACACCCAAAACCAAACATTTTGTCCATACTGCTGCAACGGGATGAATAGAAACTTTACAAGCGTTTGAAATAGCGTGATTGCCTATTTATAGTTATCTGGACTGGATGTACTAGCCTGAGTATCTGCTTACTTCTGATATCTACCAATTATCAGTCTGATCCGATCCAACTTTATTTATAAAGCACATTTAAACAACCACGGTGGACCAAAGTGCTGCACAGGAAACTAAAAGCACAATAAAAAAATGATAAAAACATTCAGAAACAATGAAATCTTATCACTCCAAGCTGCATCTACACCCTGAAAATGGCTATAGCAAAGGCTTTTTTTGCATTTGGTCATTTTAATGCAACATCACACTTCCTCATGTGCACGTTCCATAAACGCAGATGCTCTCTGCACACTTAGCACAGGCCAAAAACTAGCCCAGATACCCCAGATCACTTTGACCCCATTCACAGTGGAGTGATTCTAACATCAGTTGGACTCTGTTTAGCTAATCTTCTCAGGGTCCACACATTACCAAAAAAATTTACTAAAGATGCCACATAAGTATATTGAACATGTATAAAAACTACCCAAAGTGAGCTAAATTATCCAGAATACAGAATCTTATTAACCACTAAGTCTACAATATATGTTTTGTTGACTTGCATACATAAATGCATAAAAAGCTCACAGTTTATTCAGTGTAATGGTCCATTTCATTTAGTTGCCTGCCATGATATCATATATTTACCACAGTTACCTGCAGTAGAGTGACAAAAAGAAAATACATAACATGAAAATGAATGAATACATGGCTTCATCTGTGAACATACTTTATGCTAAAGTTGTATCAGATACTTTTACATAGACAATAGTGGTGAAAACAATAACTAGTACTTGATAATGTCATCTCTCACTGTGTTTTTTTACTGTTTTGATTGAGATAGTGAGTTACTAAGATATGGTAAGGTTTATGGTTAAAACAGAAGAACAGCAAGGCCAGTATGTTAGATTTGACATCATTTAAAGGATAACTAATTCCATAACATATACCAACATATAACATACAAACAAAAAAAGTTTGAAGAATGAAAATTAGTTAGGAATGCCCAAAAATACATATCACATGAAGTACTGGGGTGAAGTGAGAAACTTGTTGTTTTTTTTTTTAATTAAGAGAAAATCTGGTGGGAAAAAAAGTCATGCTGCCAGACTAAAACATTGTTATTACTAGACATATAGCTATGTTCCATATACTTTCTCCTGGTTTAGTTTTTAGAAATGTAAAAAGACAATATTGTACAGTATCGTGCATGAATCTGCCAAAATTAAAGTTCACAGTGATACAAGAGGCATGAAAATCTTAATTTGGTCTTTCTTGTCATTTTGCGTATATTTCTGTCGCACACAGTGTGAACATAATGTTTGGTTTGGTTTCACTATACGTCCGAATTCTAGTTAGAAAAGCTCAAGGACGTTTAGAAACATACATAATGAGTTCACATGTATGAATAATTAAGCAGTTTTATTTGCATGATAAAAAAAAAAATAAATACAGTGAATTTACAAGCTATTTCAACAGTATTATAATCATGATACCCTGCGCACACACATAAACACACAACTGCATAACTTCACACGAATATAGCTTCAGCATTCCATGTTATGACTTTATTTTTTGGGTGGAAATTGTGATTTAACTTTATTTTTGCTCATCCCTCTGCTACTCCGATGTGTTCTGAGTTCAGCCTGTAATTCTGGTGTGCTTTTATTCATTGCATTATAAATATATTGTCCGTATGTTTACTATTATCTTAGCTAGAACTGGAATGCTTGACATACTTGTGCATGAGTTTCTATATGGAGAACAGCCCTGGACTTTGTCTCCTAATCGCATTTTAGCATCTCATCTCCGCTCCCCTCTGAATGCACTTTGAGGGTAGGTATTAAAAGGATAACACTGCATTAGACAAACACTGGAGGATCAAATTTGTGCCACAGAAGTCAACACATATCTGATTTTCAGTGTGTATATTTGCTCTCAAGCAAAGCGATCAATAATGTTAAAATGCTTTTGGGAAATGGAGTCTTACTATAGGCTTTGAGTCTGTTAAATAGATAAATACTTAGACAATACTATTTCTTATTCTCTGATTTTCTTTTCTCTAGTATTTAAGCAATTAAAGAGACTAGTATTTAGTTTCTACAAAAGCATGATTCTGGTACCTGGGCGTTTGTTTACATTGTGTGTATGCACATCAGTCAGTTGTGTTTATACGTATGGGAATAAGTACTGTGAATGAACGCAAATTGGCGTTTGCATTTTTGTAGGTGTGTCCATGCCTGCCTTTCCAGCATTTTGCCTGGCCTTTTGTTACCGTTTGTTTGTACGATGCATATCTCCTAACTGCTCCCCTGGTTGCATCAAACATTTATGACACGACGCAAGTGGCTCCAGGAGTGGCAGAAGACAAGAGATAAAACGGTCAAACTAGACGAGAGGCGAGGTGTGGGTTTTGTAGGGCTGCGTGATTTCGACATCAACATTTCTTTCATTCAGAATGTTGTAATATTTGAGAGAGTTGGTTTTGTGTGTGTTTTTTAGTGCTGCAACATCCACTTTTTCACAAGTTAGGAAAAAAGGAACATTTTTGTCTCATGTCTTTTCACCTTTAAAGAGTGTGATTGAAAAGAGCTGAAAGATGAAATTTTTTATATTAGCCATCATTCTAAATGTTCGCTCTTAGATTGATTATTATGCAGCCCTACTTGTCTGATCACCTGTCGCTACTGTTTTGGTCATACTGGAAAGGATTTAAGGCAAAACTCACTGTGACTGGTGTTGTTTTTATGGTTTTTACTATACTTTTTTTTGTTTCGAAATAGCGTTTTATGTCCGCAATAAGAATATCCCCTCTGACAAGCAGCAGTAAATGTGGACACAGGTCTTTCAGGCCAGGGAAATATGTGTGTGTTTGTCTTTTGTTTGCGAGCTAGTAATAATCTTGTTAAGAAGGCAGGATTTAGTTCTCAAAAAAATCAACAAAAGTCTTAAGTTAGAGCTGGAGCGGATATGAAATATAAAGAAGTAGTTGTGAAGGTTTTCCTCATATCATAGGCCACTTTATCACAGGGGATCTGGGGATATTTTGTCTTTTCCTAAATTATCAGTAGTATTGGCATGAAGGTGTTGACCTGAAATGACTGGTTTGCTTGGATTTCCAGACATAGATCCTACCAGTTTATTTTCTTGAACGAATAGCGTCAATAGACATCCGGTCTACACAGTCATAATTAGATTTTTTTAGCCATACTGGATCAGTCTGTGATGATAAGCCTTGAGTCAGTTACATTTTCAGTACAATGAGCTTTGGGAGACTGCAGACATTTCCCCACTATACGAAAAAAATCTGATTTTATGGAAGATTAGTTTTAAAAAAAATTGTTGAAATGTTGCAGGATTGTAGCCATTGTGAAGTTCAATGTCCTCCAGCTGTCCCCCACCGAAAAAAAAAAAAAAGTACTTGAACAGAGCATGACAGAGTGTAAAGTAAATAAAAGTCACAGATTTACAGGATGTCTAAATGAAGTTTGTCTAAGAAAGTGTAGATGAGAACGACTTCAGTGATTTCACATTTCGTCCACAATGTGCGTTTAAGTAAATGGAAGAGTTTTGTTTTTATGGCTCGAAGATGTTCTCTGTTTTCTTTATCTCCATTATTGCTATTTATTACAGTGTCTCCTTTAATACCTGCGTATACCTTTAAACAGTACTTATAGTACATAACCAGTTATACATACCTGTGTCAAATGTTGATATACATATACACCATGTGGTCAGTATTGTAAAGGACATAGAGGAGGATGTGTGTTTTTGTTTCCTGCAGAAGGAAAAGCAAAACGGACTTTGCATGAAAAACCCTTTTACCTTTTTATTATTGGGATTTATATGCATTTACCATATTAGGGTGATTTATGTTTTCTGTGTCAGCAGTGCATAGCGTGAACCAAGCTCCTGTTGTGTGTTTTAAAATACTGAAATGTATCTTAAAAACTGCTTTTTACAATGCTTTCCATGTGCCAAATTTTTGTTTTTTCCAGGAGAAACAGGCATACCTAAAATAAAGAATTTAAAAGACGTGTTAGGGGACATCTGTTGATGCTGGTTTGTTCATGGTGTTTGTATGAGATGGACTTTATTGCCTTTAGACCATCCTTTGCTCACACTTAATTCATTCCTCTCACACATACGGACAGTGCTGTTGCTGTCCGAAGAGTACAAACCAGCTGTGACGGCAGGAGAGCATAAGAAAAAGGGGAGAGTACAGTGAGAAGGGCTGGAGGGACGGAGGTGCGAGAAAAGAGAGATTAGGGAGATGGAAGGTGACAGACGGGGGCTTCAGAGCAAAATGGGAGGGAGAAAGTAAAATGGATGAAAGAGGAGAGAAGGCAGGTAATTCAACAATGAAGGGAGGTGAGGAGGAGAGAAAAAGAGGTGGTTAAGAGGAGACTTTATTAAGGAGGAATGGAGGATGGGAGGAAGCAAAGCGAGGCTCTGTGAAGCGAGGCAGGCGGCTACGACAGGCTGTGCATATTTCATGGCTGCCACTTATCATAAGAGCCTTTTCCTGATGGGGGAGCGTAGGTCTGATGACTTCAAGGAAATAACATGCAGAACACGGCCTACATACACACAGCCCTGCTGAGCCACTCAGCCACGTTACACCGCCTCTAAAGCTGCTCGCAATCCACTGTAGTCAAGCTGCTGCTGCCGCCGCTCTGACTAGCTGCACATTCACTTTTAATAGGCGTTGCTCTATCTTGCACCATTTACTATCTGCACTTTAACACAGTGTGTACAAGAATGAGCACAAACTAGATGCAGTAGCCCACAGCGTAGTGTGATAGGAAACAAAATCTACAACAAACCAATCATCTACTGGGGCTACAGCTCAGCGCTTCTGTCTGCGATCAGAGACACGGGTGAAAGCAAGTGACGTTCAAAATCCATGAATTGATGCCAGTGGGGTTAAACTTTAATGAAGTTAGTCAAACGTGTTAAGATAACCTTTAGCTTCTTCACACGAGTGGAATTTTGATGTGTCTGACAGGATGAGGGTGCCTGATATAATAGAAAAATGCTGATGTTAACATCTGACTCAGAAGCACTTTCAAGCAAATATGGCAGCGAGTATAGGATTACAGTATATTAATGCTATGATTTTCCAGATTACAGGTGGATCTGTTCAGAAAAAAAACCTCGTTCACAGCCTACCGAAGCATTGTATGGATTTTAAAGCATGAAATCATAGTACTTCCTGTTTAATTGACAAAACATCACCCTGTGTGTAATGTAAAACACATAGTCTGGTATATAACACACAGCAGGTGTCTTAGGGCATATACAAGCTCACACATCACATATATGGAATGGCATTAACCTGTGCCTTAGCCTGCTGACTGTTGATACATTTTTATAGTCAAGTACCTCCTTTCTTTATTGCCCTCTACGTCTGCTGCAGCCCCTCGACATAAAGATGTTTTATGTTACTTAATCAACACTCCACACTCTAAAAACCTGAGAAATGCTTCCATTCAGCCTCTTTCAGGTGTGGTTTGTATCAAATATATTTAAGGGAACGGCAGAAAAGAAGAAAAATATTATCTATCTTTGCTAAATGTTAAATGTGAACAAATTTAAAGCCGAAGCTACCATTAGAAAAATAGTTTACCGAGGTTAGTTGTTTGTGGATGTGACGTTTTGTCGCAGTGAAACACAACATCACACTATTAAAAGTCAGATTTTGTTTGATGTTTGTGATTCGAACTCCAGTTGTTGTTTTTTCTTTGCAAAAATCTCTCAAGCGCTCATGATCTTCCATGCCTCTCTTCTAGTCCTCTACAACAGTAATAGAGTGCAGTCTCAACATTAATTCCCACTGCATGTGCAAACAGATCTTTACGGAATTCCCTTGATATAGAACGAGGTGTTTTATTTATTGGCCCTTTATCTGGACTGTCCGGTTCAGATGAAGGTAAATAAACTATTCATGTAAATGTACACAGCTGAGTGTCTCTGCAGTGAAAATACTGATTCTAGAAAATTACACTAATCTCTGTATTTGAGTTAAATAAATGAATTTAGCACGATAACGCTCGGGGCTGTAAAACGCAAAATATTTTATCGGATGTCCATATCGTTTAGACGGTAACAGTGTTTTTGGGGGGTTGACAATGCCTAAAAGTTAAACCACCCTACAGAGTGGAAATCTTAAAAACGCTCCACCCTTGTGTCAGGAGGAAAAGCGCAAAACTGAGTTTCTCGTCACATAGAAATGACACGACGAGTATGCGACAGGACCGAAAAAACAAGTAAACATGTGGAGCCTGTGACGGAGGTTCAACTTGCTCTAGCCGCTGTAATTTACATCCTAGAGTCCTTTAAACAACTGATAAGAATCCTGATAGAGAGTAGTAGAGAACAAAGACCAAGAATTAACTACGTTCTACAAATTCTTGACGCACCAATACAGAGGAGTTGACCTAGACAGCTGTGGATGTGACCTGGGAGGACTTCTACTGTTCTGTTTACTATATTTCGTTTGCCGGGTGTGAACAGGTAGAAGAGAAGTAAACAGATTCTAGGCAGGCAGTCTTGGAAGTGTTGCCACCTAGCCATCTGGTGTGTATACTGCATCTATATATATGACATTTCACACACTTTTGCGTTTCCATTTGCACAGATTTCACCCTGAAACGCTAGTCTAAATGCAGAGTTAAAAGTGAGAACAAAACACCACTTTTGCGCTTTTGGTTCAGATGGTTTTCATGTACATGTAGCCTAAACCATAACAGAGAACTTGTGGTAAATGGGCATCCAGGTCTGCCTTTGCTGAATGTTCAGACCCAGTATGAGTTATGCAGCATGAAACTAGCATGAAATACTAGCTACTATTGGCTAAGAAATGAAGTACTATGATGATATTCTGACAAGAGATGCCAGATTATAATCTTTAGGTATGAAAAGGTCACAGTTTTGGAGGTCTTCAGAGACTGATGTGTTTGAATAGAGTCCAATTGGAAAAGTGTCACTTAATAAACAACTGTTTTGTGAAGTAATATTTGTTCTACACCAGTCAGAGGGCCCATGTGATGATCTTTAACATCTTGTCCATACAATAGGAAGTTACCACATCACTCAATAAGCTCATTAAGAAATAATCGTTTAGTGTGATAGTGACAGTTTGAGGTGTTGCAGCAGATGAGGTCCCCTTACAGCAGCTCCACAGTCTGTCACGCACGCCAACATGGAGCAAACACACATGCATCCATATATGGCCTCCATTCTTTATGTGATCTAAACCAAACTCACCAAATATGTCACTATTTAATCTTTCCCATTATGGTTAAGAAATCCACCCACAACACCAATTGTCGTAAACATTATTGGAATGTTCAGTGATGTCACTCAAATCAGCTCACGGCTTAAGCTAATCACCTACAGGTTCACTGTGACATTTTCATCAATACTGAAATGGGCGAGGTTAGAATGTTTCATCTTTACTTAAAATACCTTTAATTTAAATTAATGTAAGACGTAGCAAACTGGATCCAAGCAAAACACAGACTTCAACACTTCTCATTCACATACGAACACGTACAAATGCTTCATATTGAACCTCAGCAGACTCAGTTGGCACACTGTTACTGTTAGCTAATGAACACCATATTCTGCATGTAGCCGCAACTCTTTAAATGCTTTCTATAGCTGTGTTAGCCCGATCACACCTAAATAGGTCTTTACAGCCTTCAAGTTATCTTTCACTTTCTACTTTGTCAACTGCATTTTATGCAAAAATATTACAACAGCTATACAGAGTCCTGTGTAACAGTAAGTTCCAGCACATAAGCTGTATAAAGTTTGTATTGGAGTGGATGTAATAGCCAGTGTACACAGTAAGCTGCAGCAGTGCTGGAGTGTGTGTGATAATTAATTCCAAATGTTGCGGCCCCCAAATTAAAGCCAGTGGCTTCGGCACAAAGCAGCCTGCGCTTATCAGCCCAAAACAGGTCAGCGTTCGATACCGCCTTTCATTCACCCTCCTCTCCTCTTCACCTCCCCTTTCCTCTGTGCCTCCCACTCTCTCCTCATCCTCAACTGACATGGGCTCGTCTCCCGCTAATCCTCTCGTTACTGAAAAGAGATGGAGAGAGAGAGGGAGAGAGTGGGGGGGGGGGGGGGGTAGAAGAGGAGAGAGGGAGAGGAAAAGAGGGAAGGCAGCTGTAAAGAGGCAAAGACTAAATTAAAGTTTCTCTATTAAAAACCACCGCCTCTGGTAGACGCTAATGTGAAAAATAATTGTTTGTCAATGCTACTGTACATTCTGATATTTCTATCTGGATATCTACACCAAGGGCCCCTGATATTTATCGCAATGCCTTTCCTTTGCTGCATCTCCTATCTTTTTTCCTCTCCATATCCCTGTCTCTCTGCCTCACAGCATTAACTGCAATTGAAGCGTGCTGAGATGGAACACATTATGAGCTGGCCTACATGGCTGGCAGCTGTGTGTGTGTGTGTGTGTGTGTGTGTGTGTGTGTGTGTGTGTGTGTGTGTGTGTGTGTGTGTGTGTGTGTG
>JAQQZY010000028.1:9845272-9856530 GCA_030068375.1 Ostorhinchus rueppellii | reverse complement strand
GAAGCTTCCTTTGGCAAAGCAAATTTGTTTAGCACCAAAAGGCAGCCAGACTACCATTCTGCTGTCAGGATGCTGGAAAAGACAAGTTAGAAAAAAAAAAAAAAGATCAGTGGTTTTGGGTGTCATTATGGGATAATAAGATGAACTGGAAAATAAATAACAGAAGTTCTGGTTACCTAATGTTTTCAGTGTATATGATAAAGTGTTATCACACATTTGCATTGGATTATGTGCACAAGACAAACATTACTTTGTAAAACCCATTTTCTCATTAATTCTCAGAATTTCACATTTTGACTCAAGACTGTATCTTAAAAACTACAGCCAGCCAGAATTTTGCCTTTATTTTTTTTTATTAGTGACTCAAATTTGGTAAAGTTTCACTACTTTTATTTTGGATGTATTTTACTTGTAGAGCAGTGCAAAGGACCGAGCCAAAAGGTTTTAGGTCACATCATAAGGAAGTGGTATTGAAAAATTTGGCATTAAAAACGAACAGAAAAGAGAAAGACGAATACTTCGGGCATGTAGTTTGAGAGAATGGCTGGAGGGAAAACAGTATAAAAGACCAAGGTTGCACTGTTGTAAGCAGCCAAAACCAGGGGACTGGAATATAATCGTTTAAGTCAAAAAAGAGTCAGTTAAACTACGAGATGAAAAAAGAAAAACAGAAAGACTCGCCATGGAATACACAGATCCAAACAGCAAATGAGAGGGAAGAAAGGTACATTAATGTGCTCCTGCTCTACTTCCATCCCGTCATTTGTATTGGTCTCCAATGGAAACGAGTTTTATTCATTGCCACTTAAACAACCAACACAATGAGCTCTTAACGCCTTACAAAACACACTCACGCTCTTTCATGTGCACACACAGCTTCGCGGCAGCCAAGTCACGTGAACACAACCATCATACGTCTACGGCACATGCATGTATGCACGTATGTACACACACGCGCTCCGGTGTGTTAAGTGAACCGTGATGCTTAGACAGCCTTGTGTGGAAGCCTCAGTGGAGTGGAATCATTAAAAACGGTCCGTGGCTCTTTAAGTGGCGTCTCTGCTTCTCTCCCGGGCGCGATTCTTCATGCATGGCTTTCCAATCTCTCTCTCTCTCTCTCTCTCTCTCTCTCTCTCTCTCTCTCTCTCTTCTTTGTACCTCTCTCTATCTTTCACTGTTTCTTCTAACTAATCAGTGTGGTGCAGGGGCTGCTGCAAAAACACAGAGGGGAGAAACACCACGCTTGGGTAGAATCAGTACCACGGTCAGCGCCACAGTGTGCGCGGCGAACATTCAGCACCATGGACAGCTCCCGGCTCCGGCACGTTAGACAGTGAAAAGAGAAAATGACCTAATAGAGTTTAACCATTTGGCATCTTTTTACCTTTAAGATCACTTTATCCCTTCCACTGCTTAAGGGGAAAGAATCCTTGCTTAACAGAGATCTACTATAACATCCGCAGGGCACTGGGAGCTGGCTGAACTCAGAACGTTCTCTGGTCTCTGAACCGGAGCCCTCCATGCTTTATACCGACGGCGGTGCGGCGGAAGGCGGGACATAGCGCAATGTCAGCGCGCGATTAGTTCCTGAAGGGCGCGATCACCCGCAAACCCAATCCGTGTCGCGCGGCGCTGCCCCAGGCGGAGTTTGAGGAGACGCGCGGTTAGTTTTAGTTTGTGTTGGTTGGACCGAGAGGAGGAGGAGGAGGAAGACGAAGAGGAGGAGGACGGGGAGGAGGACGGGGAGGAGGAGGAGGAGGAGGAGGAGAAGGAGGAAGCGACGGCTGTCATTTTTTTCATTTGTACGAACGGGCACGTTTCTGAGGAGCAAACCCAGGCGGGTGTAACTGTCCTACAGGCTCCATCAGCAGGCGTTTTATGGGCAGTTTATTACTATTTTTTTTAAATGTATGCATTTTTTTTTTTTTAGGTTCAACTTCAGCGGTACGTGGCGGCAGAGGAAATCTGACGGACCTGACTTGGTCTCATTTCGGTGCCTCTTTAAAGCCCGTTGAACTCTCACGTCCTTCTTCGTCTCTAATCTGATGAAAAACTTCCATTTGTTTTAACGACAGGACGAGCTTCTGTTGGCTTTTTTTTTTATCTGGATATCGACGGAAAAGGGGGATGTCAGTGAGTCAACAGCTGGAGTGGGAAACATACGACGGACCTCTCACTCCTGTCTTCATCGCTGGGCTTTTTTCATGCGTTTATTCATTCAGCAGGAAACTGAAGAAAATAGAATAAATGCAGTTTCCTGGCTCTGATCTGTCGACAGAAGAGACCCTGCACCGGTTGAGAAATCAGCAGTGAGTTGTAGGGGCGAGCCGCCTCCGTGATGATGTTCTAATAGAAACACCTTGAATATATGTTTTATTTTTTACACTTGACTTGAGCAGTGCGGTTCCATCAGTCAACAAAATAAGCGGATCCGTCGGTTTGTTGTTGTGTTAAAGATGGAGTCCCCCCTTGCGGACCTTGACTGTTAATGGTTGAGAGATTAATAGGGAAGCTGGAAAAACAGCAGCAGAAGTTGAGAGAAGAGAAGGAGGGAAGGAGAAGTGGGGAAGACGCAGCACACGGAGGAGGAGCGGAACGGAAATATCAGCCGTTTGTGGCGGATAACGCAGCTCGCCCTCCCTCACCCCGGGACAAATAAACCGCACAGAAACGGAACCGGGGAACAGGAAACGCACAATGTGGCTCCTCTGTTTTCCTCTTCACTGACTGACTGAGTAAAGTGAAGGCAGGTTTCGGGAAGCCGGGGACAACCGGTGGTCGTTAAACGTCCGGTGTGCGCGCGCGCGTGTCAGTGTGTACATGACGGTGGTTTGTCGGTGAAAACCGGTTTTTGATGCGCGAGAAAGTGACGTGCCGCCTCCCACCTTCCCGCCCTTTGCCACGAGCCTCTTGTCAACTCAGCGGACAAGGCAGCCAAGTATTCCATTTATCTCCCAGTTCTTATAAACCCTCATTTACAACATTTATTTTCTTTCTCTCTCTCTCTCTTTTTTTTTTTTTTTTTTGAGTGCCTGTTGTTGAACCCTCTGCCTGACTCTCTCTCTCCAAGTCTCGCGGGATACAAAGGAAATTAAAGGGTGAATCTTAAAGAGAGGAGGAAAAGAGATTAAGACAAACAGGAGCCGCCTATATGAAGATGCTGATGTGTGACCGCGGCGTCCAGATGCTCGTGACGACGGTGGGCGCGTTCGCCGCCTTCAGCCTCATGACCATCGCCGTCGGTACCGACTACTGGCTGTACTCGCGCGGGGTCTGCCGCGTGAAGAGCAGCGGCGACAACGACACGAGCCGCAAGAACGAGGAGGTGATGACGCACTCCGGCCTCTGGCGGACCTGCTGTCTGGAAGGTACGTGATCAGTCTGACTGACTGGCTGCCCGGGTCTGTGGCTCTTATAGCCGCGTCCACGCGTGTGTGTGTGTGTGCGCGCGTGCACGGATGCCTCTTCCTCTCTTTCTGTTCATGGTGTTTTTCCTCTTATTTAGTTTCATATCTCACATGCATATATCATAACTGCTCATTTCCTTCTAACACCAGAGCATCATTGGTGTGCACATTGTGGCACAGCATCCCATAATCCCTGTAACTCAGTACTTAAGCAGCTGTCCTCTTCTGAGTTCACCCTCACAGCCCTAGAACACAATAGAGTATTTGGAGCTGACTTGTCATCACACTGCATAGCTGAAGGTACTAATAAAGCACTCTGTGTTGCGAACAGGCACACACATAGACATCTGGCAGTGCTATTAGCCAGTCAGCTGCACCACTAACAAGTACCTGGAACTCTTGCTCACACTGTTGTTAGGAATTTGTTCTGTGAAGCCATCTTGTTATCTTGTTGTTATGAGCCGGCAAATACCAATTTGGGCAGTGTGCCGTAACCTGGGTGGTGCTGGGACCAGGTGTGAAGACCACAGTGCAATATGATTATTCCTTAATCAGACACCAAATGGGTGAAAGAGACATCAAACCAGGGACTCACCGCTCATTTGCACACATGTTGTACCACTTACACATGATGTCACTCTACACTAGCCATTGAGACAGCAGTGATAACTTCAAGAATCACATGTTGTGGAGGGTGGGGGTGGGGGGGTGCATGTTGCCTTAGCAGCGATGTAAAGAAGGTGTCATCTTTTAATGGACTCCAAGCAGTTTTAGGAGCCATTACAAGAAGTGCATTTATCACACAAGTGGGAGGGGAATTGATTAAATAAAGAAAGGTGGTTGTAAATGTACTGTATGTAGGCTGAAGGGGTCAACCTGGAGAGAGGCCAGGAGAAGGATAGAAGAAGAATGGATATTTGATAAGGTTGACGAAACACTTAAAGCTTGAGTAGGCAGTATTTTTTGGCATCTTTGAGCAAAAATTCCATAACAGCCTTTTTAGTATGTTGTAATTCAAGAGGCGTGAGAGGAAAGTGGACATCTGTACATCGTGGTTTTTTTTGTTTTGTTTTTTTTTTTGCTTTAAAAATTCTTGATGAAGCATGATTGAAGATTTTGGACTGGATAGGGGACTTAATGATCGTCTGCTGTCATGACTCGGTCAGGTTAATCTCTACTGCTCAGACCTGGTGGCTTGCTACAAAAATAACCTGGTTTTAAAGGTAGAGTAAGTCATTTTAGGCCACATATCTCCTCACAACCTTCAGTATGTCTCTGCAGAAAAAATAAAATGGGATTTGCACATAGTCTTGCCTTTGTAAATGAGGAAAAAAACAAAGTGACTTGGGCTGATCAATAGTTCCAGACCAGAGTACGCCCCCTGTTGGAATCCAGCCATTCAGCAACAGGTCCATAAGGGCTAAAGGGTGAATTCATTTGGGGGTAGTAGAGCTGCTGAAACTGAACTGAATAAAGACGTTTCTCCACCTTTAAAGCTAGATGTATTTGCAAAAGTGAATGTATACGCTGATATATATTAAGGGAGAAACAAAAAAACCACAGGGCTTGTGTTGGCACAGCATCTTTATCAGTATCAGTAGGTTACAGTGCATCACCATGGGAACAAGTGAGAGGTATACGAGCATGTTTGTTTTAATATGTGTTGGCCATAAATCGAAGTTTGTGCCTAGATATTGGCTGCATGTTTTCTTCTTTCTCATTTCCCAAAATCACTAGTTTACTTTTTTAGCAGGAGTTATATGACAGAATAAATCTCTGTTATATCTACCTCATGACAAATACTGTGACTGCACCTCCTGCGCTCATGAATTGAAAGGAAAATACTGCAGCAACAAGCAGTTTATTCATTTATCAGCATTCTTTACTTGTCAAAAACAGCTGGACCCAGTGAGCTTATGCGATCCATTTATAAAACTCCACTCCTCTTGGTGGAAATGAACAGATTTTTGAGTCTCTATGATGATATATCAGTTATTATAAGGCTCATTTCTGTGATGTCATACGTTTTCCTATCTAATATGTGGTTTTTATTTGACATATTCTAGTGTCATGTGCAGTTGATTTGACTTTGGGGGAATGTCAGCTTTGTTTTTCAATTATCATTAGAGGATTATTCATTGCGTCTAGTTGGAGGGTGTATTTGTGTGTGTGTATGTGTCTTCGTACAAGTGTGTGTGTGTCTGATGCAGTCAGACATGACCAACTCATTCTGGGGGGCATAGAAGGCTATTACAGGGCCAGATGGTGCAGGTATGAAACTTTATTCAACGCACACTCTCATTTACATACAAACTGACACACACACACACACAGGATCACGCACATTTGTAAATGAAGGAATAAACAGACAAATTCTAGGATATTCCCAAGCCGCCAAATAAGCACAGCTGTGGGAGCTGTTCGCCAAGTTAACACAATGTCAGCACAATGTCAGTGCATGCACACAAGCATGGACGGACACACAAACAGACGCTCGAACGCGACACCAAAAAAAATCACGCATGTACTGTATAGACACACACATACACACACTCTCTCTCTCTCGTCTGTTCCCCTTTTCTCAATCTGACCATTTATCTATCCCTGTTCAGTCATTGCTGAGTCCCAGGGTGTCACAGTTTTATAATTCATAAACGCCTTATAAACTAACAGGAAATGGATGTCTCTGACTGCTGCACACGTGGCTTGTATTCTGCCTAACATCAGAGAGTAAGTGAATGAGAGAGATGGGGATAGGGAAACATCATGTATGCAGCGTTTTTCAATGTAAAGTGCAGTCATGCATATTCACCGCACAGCATGAAGTACATTTCTCTGTCTGAGTTTCCTTCACACGCCAATAAGTTAGTAAAGAGGGCTTAAAAGGAAGCCTTAACAGTCATCTTATTTTATGAAAAATAGTGATTCAATATTGCTCAATATTGCAGATTTGTTTTGGATTTAGTATTTTTTCAATAGCTTATGATTCTATCTAGCTGCTCTATTTATTACCAATATGTCTTATTAAGACCAATAAATGTCAGTGAAAGCTTTTACCTGTTAGCTGAATGCCGTCCCCTCTCTTTGTTACAGCTAAATGAATGATTTTAAGGTCATCTATCCCACTTTTTCAACAATTTATGTTTGGGCTGCTTGATTATGAAAAAAATCAATATCACGATGATTTTAGTCAATATTGAAATCACAATTATACAAATGATTAATTTTGAGTTTCACAATGCATTTATTCAGCATTGCTCTTTCTCTCAAAAACACTTTGTAATTGATTCCTTATGCAAAACATTCTAATTGAAAATACATTTTGGCTACACATATGTACTTTACAGCTGTTATGCAATGGAATGGAATGTATTGCGCATGCACGTCTCAGAAATTGTGTAAAGAAAAACGGAAAATTAATCGTTTCAACTCGATTATATGAGTTTTGAGATCGTTTGACAACAAAATTAAAATCGTGATCAAAATTCGATTAATTGCACAGTCCTAATTTGGGACATATTTGGGAAACATAGAAAATGTGAAAGGATGTTACAGGGATTTAAGCAGAACGAAGCCACTATCTTTATAGTCTGTTGAATTTATACTCTGTGCTGACACCTGGGACTTTTGTTTTGTGCAAGAAAAAAGAAAAAGAAAAACAGAAAATAAATCATTTCAACTCGATTGTATGAGTTTTGAGATTGTTTGTTTGACAACAAAATTGAAATTGTGATCAAAATTCGATTAATTACACAGCCCTAATTTATGCGCTAAGTAGAGATATTAAAAATGATATTACATCCTTGTGTGGTATATTGTAAATAAAGTGGCAGTAAGTTTTAGACTGTTCATTTTTGGGCATTGTTTCATATCAGTCAAATTCTGTCAAATTGGCACAGTGATGAAGTAAATAAATATATAAAAAAAACACACACAATATTTCATTGGGATTATGGCAGGCATTTGTTGTGCCACACAATGCTTATGCAATGCCACAGTCAGTGACACATTTATTTCTGTCCAGAGCTGCATTCATTTTTGGCTGAGATCTTGTGTTGATGATGGGAGAGTTCTACTGTGTATAGCCACACTCTACATAGACAAATCCCAAAAATTCTCCATGTGGTTCAGGTCTGGACTCCATGGAGGCCAATCCATGAGTGAAAATAATGCCTCATGTTCCCCGAACCACTCCTTCACAATTTGATCCTGATAAATCCTGATATTGTTGTCATGAAATATGTTTGTGTCATCAGCAAAAAAGAAACCCACTGATGTTCAGACCTGGTCATTCAGTATGTTCAGGTTCAGCTGGCTTCATTTTATAGGCATATAATGTTTCTAAACCTAAACCGGAACATTGGAATCAACCCCAGATCACAACACTGCTCCCACAGGCTTATACTGTAGGAACATGGCATGATGGGTAAGCACTTTATCCCTCTGTCTTCTCACCATGACACATCCATCACTCTGGAACAGTGTCAGTCTGGACTCATCAGACCTTTCATGACCTTTATCCATTGAAACACAGCCCAGTCTTTATGCTCTCTATCAAACTGAAGAAATGAGAAGCTACACACTGCATCAGAGTTAAAGAATTTGTTGCATCTGACACACATTATTCACTGCGATAATTATCCAATGGGAGGATCTTGCCTTAGTACAGGGGTGTCCAACTTGTTTTAGTTCAAGAGTCACGTATAGCCTTATATGGTATAAAGTGGGCTGGACCAGTAAAAGAATGTAAATAATAGGATAAAAAAAGTTAAATTCCATAATGAAAATGTTTACATCTACAAATTGTACTCGAACATAACATGAACAACCTGAAAATTAAGTAAAATAAGTGCTATCTTAACAATATTGCACCTTAGTTTATCATTTCTACACATGAATCACAACATACAGATCACAGTGGATCTGCAAATACACAAAGCATTAAATAACAGACAGAATAGTATTCAGATTCCACATACTTCTATTAAGAGATTTCAGGCTATTCACGTTTTTGTTTTTTGTTTTTTAATAAAAGGCTAAATGTAAAGATTTGTGTAATTTTCTTTTTTTTTTTTTTTTTACACTAAAACAAAGAGAAAAATGTACAGTTTTCATTATTTATAGGTTATTATGATAGAATGTTCCTGGTCTGTTCCACTTTAGATTGAATTGACTTAAAATGATTTCAACATCCTTGATTGTTAAGATCTTCAGTGGCATTTTTACTTTAAGCAAATTCATCCCAGGGGCCATATTGGACCCTTTAGCGGGCCGGATTTGGTCCCTGGGCTGCATGTTTGACACCTGTACCTTAGTAGTTTCCTTACTTAAATCCTGAATGGGACTGTCTTTTGGCCACACACTGCTGCAGTAGTCGCTGCTTTCTGCCTGTTTATGATTGTTTTCTTCTTCAGTCACACAGATACTGAAACACTGTAGATAACTGACTTATAATCAGAGGTGTACAATCCCAGCTCCATTGAGTAAAAGTCCTGTCGTGTATTAGTTCTACCTGTTCACTTAACACAGGTGATTCCACGAATTATCCATCTACCTGGATGAGGAGTTGTGCTCATCAATATGGGCTGGTTCAGTGAACAGTTGGAACAAATACATGGCAGGACTTTTACTCTATGGAGCTGGGATTGTCCACCTCTGCTTGTAATGTATGAACTATGACAAAAGAACTCCATCATCATACCATTGTATTGTGAGTAAAATATCATGTTTGTTACCCTGAATGCTCACAGACGTTAATGATTAGTATATTAAATATACAAATACATATAGTTACCTTCAGTCCATTGGGGTATGTGGGCTCAGTTGTACAAAATATACCATTTGATGTTGACTTTTTCTAATCATAGTTGTTTGCAGGCAGGTAGAGGTAAAAAAAAATATCAGAGCACCCTTATTTTCTTCATTTTTTTGTTCACTTCAATACCTGGTACAACTAAAAGTACATTTGTTTGGACAAATATAATGACATCAACAAAAATAGCTCATTGTAGTTTAATTTCAGAGCTGATATCTATCAATTTTCCATGTTTTCTTGATAAAAACCACAATCACTTCAGTTCTTACGTCAATATCTATGGCATCGTACTGACAAAAACAGTGCTTTTAGACATTCCATGTTTTCTTTTCTGTCTGTTTTAATCATATGACACACACAGGAGTTAGGACTTGATTGCATAACCATTGTTTTTGATGATTTTTGTTGGTCTAATACGTTTTTCCTTGACTGAATGCGACTACTAGATAATGCTCTATACTTTGTAGCTTGATGTTCAAGGTCTTCTCTTTACCACAGCAACATGAAATGGTGTTTGTCATCCGTATTTGTATTTAGTCTTATGATGTGGACTGAGAGGGGGACAAATTCTGCCCTTTTTTCCCACTGATCTTAGCTCCTGCAGCTTTAACGCTGTTGTTTTTTTTTTTCCTTTTTCTTTCATCTACAATTCAAGAGTGTTTGTGTGGTCACATTGGGATTTCAAGCGTGGAATGAATGTTTGTGTCTGCGCTGACATGTTAAGATCCACCTGTGATAAATGAGCATGAGGAAGCCAGGAAATGAGGAGAGAAGAGGGGAAAGGAGATGGAGGCAGAGCATGAATGAATGAAAAGAGACCAGAATGTGTGTGAATGAAGCAGCAGGGGTGGAGGACGGAAAGTGATGGATGAGCTGTGCATGGCCCCTGTTTCAGGTGAACCTCTGGGGAGTGTTTGACCACGACGGGGATCTAAATGATCACCTGGTAATGGAGAGCGAGAGACATAAGGAGGAGGCTTTAAGCAGAAACAGGAACAAAATGATCACCCAGGTGGCTGCGGGAGTGAAGAGAGAATGAAGAAAAGGGCCAGGTGGGGTAAGGAATAAATGACAGGGAGGTCACAGCATAAGGAGATAGGCATTCATTAATAATGTGAGGTGTTTCACTGTGGTTTTTATGCAAAGGAGGTAGTCAGGGACGGGAGAAAAGGCAAGTTAAAGAGAGAACAAGTCAGCACGAAGCCACGCGCTGGATATGATCAACCCCCTTTGAGAGATGCGGAAGAAGATGGTGTGCAGAGGATGAATGGAAAATTTATAGAAGGTGACAATGGCTAAGAAGAAAGGAGTGGGTGTTAACTGAAGATGGACACCTGCAGCAGTCATCTCCAGACCTTGAAATAAGGGAGGGGAAGTCATAGACGGAGCCTAGGGACATTTAGGGAAGTTATGAAAGGAAGCATCAAGGGAGGGAAATGATACAGCAAGGAAAGGTGAAGGGGGAGGAGAGGAGATATCACAGGAAATGAAAAGTTTGATGGGAATGGGATTAAAATCATCAAGTGTGAAAAGGCAACAAAGATGGAGGGTTGTCGTGGATGAAGATAAAGCAAATGAAAGGAGCGTTTGACTCGTACCGGCAGGGATCGGGGTATCGATGAGAGGAAAAGATTCAAACTGAAGATGGACTAAAAAAAATGTAAATATAACGTGGTAGCCTAGTACACATACTGTAGGTTTGTGCTGTGTTCTACATCTGTCTGGGTTCATCTACTCAGAAACAATTAGGAAAGTGTTTGCTGTTTAGTACTTTAACAAAAAGAGGACCGTGATGAAATAACTGCTGGGTTTAGATGTGGTAGGAGCTGAGTGGTCTGCAGAAAAACTAGTAGTAGGTTTGGTGATATTAAAGATTTTATAGTTCATTTTGTGTTAGCCCTCTGCATATAGTGGTGTGACAGTTTTATTAAGAGGGGATTTGAAATGGTTACATACAGCTGTGCTCATAAGTTTACATCCCCTGACTGAATGTGCATGGGATGGCCTTGGATGTTCCAACATGACAATGACCCAAA
>JAQQZY010000028.1:9803797-9816912 GCA_030068375.1 Ostorhinchus rueppellii | reverse complement strand
TTGTCCAGGGTGTACCCCGCCTTCACCCTAAGCAGCTGGGATAGGCTCCATGTGACCCCCGTGACCCTAGTGAGGATTAAGCGAGTATAGAAGATGAATGAATGTTAGTTTCATCTTAAGTTGTTAGTAAGTCAGATTCAAATTTATTTGACTCCAGGGCACGTATTGTATGGAGATGCCCTTTAACTTGTTTGTTCTTGTTTCTACATATATATTTTATATATACTTTTATGCTGTTATTTTATATATGTTTTTACTCGTGTGTTGTTTTGTGGTTTTTGTTTCAGCTGGTTCTGGAATGCAGGACGAGTATTTTTAATATTTTTCCTTTTTTTTCCACCTATTGAAATAATCATTGCATCAAAAAAGTCTAAATCAAAAATAATTGATAGATACAGCTCTAAGGCTACGTTCACACTGCAGCCAAATGTCACCCAAATCCGATTTTTTGCTTCTATTTGACCCGTAACTGACCTTTTAAAGTCTGAACAGCGCTAATCCACTTTTTTCAAATCTGACCCAGACCTTTTTCATATGTGGTCCTAAATCCGATACATATCAGATATTTTGCAATGTGATGCCAGTCTGAATGGCCAGGTCACATTTATCCGACCTTTACGTCATTGAAATCACCAGAGATGTGTGTCTTGTCATGGAAGTGTTACAGAGAGGCGGTCACAGGTATACTGTATTTAAACATTTTTCTTATTAGAAAATTATGAATGAAGTCTGTGTCAGTGAAGCTGCTAACTCCACTATCCCACCACTCCTGACTCTGCCTCCACATTCAAATATTCCGTTGTAGTAGCCAAAGCAAAAAAAATCACTGCTCTTTTTTAAATTTTCTACTTAAAATTATTTGACTGGTGCTGACTTGGGTTTTAGACAAACTTTATCAGTGTCACACACGCCGATACAAGATGCCTCCATACTTACTTCCGTAAGCGCAGTACGTGCTTGCATGGTCCCGTATCACATCAGGACCTCGTTTGCAAGTGCGGGTCACTTCAGCATCACATTCAGTTCAGATTTTGCAATGGATCCGAATTGTGCATTAAGACCTGCTGTGTGAATGTAACCTAATTGACAGTCAGTATGGAAGTTGCTTTACAGGAATTATGATCTGTTGAACTGATGATGCTTTGTTCATTATGAGACTTGAATCAGATCTGTCCAAAATCTTATTTAGGATTGATGACATATTTTTGAGACTATTGTGACATAACAATAGCATATATTTATAAATTGGTAATAATGAGGTAATAAAGACTATTTTGGATCATTACTGTTGTATAACAACTTCCTTCCTACTATGAATAAATAGTAATTAAGGGGCTGTAAGAGGCAAAATTGTCAGTTAATGTCCTAGAAATTGTAGAATATGGTCATACAGGAGAAGGCGCAGATGTATAATGCTAACAGGTTTGCTGATTTTTGTGCAACTTTTCAATTAAACCAACTATTAACAGTGATTTTCTTGTTTCCTTGAGGTCTGAATGGTCCTTTCTATGCCCATTTCAGTCCAGTTTCTTATGTTTTTGCATCTTTTCCTCATAGGTCTGAGTAACATCATTGGAATTATTGTCTACATCTCAGCCAACTCAGGCGACCCAGGCCAAAGTGACAGCAAGAAGTCCTACTCCTACGGCTGGTCTTTCTACTTCGGTGCCCTCTCTTTCATCATGGCAGAAATGGTGGGTGTTCTGGCTGTGCACATGTTCATCGAGAAGCACCGTAAGCTACGGGCCAAGTCCCGCACTGAGCTCATCAAGAAATCCGCCTTCAGCCGCATCCCGTCCTATCGTTACCGTTTCCGGCGCCGCTCCAGCGTGCGCTCATCTGAGGCGCCCAGCCGTGATGCCTCGCCACTGGGGAAAGGCGGCTACACAGGGCCCGCCGCCTCCGAGATGCCCATGTACACGCTGAACCCACGCGAGGCGGGAAACGCCGGCACTAAATCAGGTGGCGGCGGAATGGGTGGGCTGCTCAACTCAGAGAGGGAGTTTCTCCAAAGCAGCACGCTCACTAAGGACTACAGCAAAGACCCCAACCGCAGGACCACGCCTGTCTGAGAGGTGCTGGCTGCAGATATCACCCAATCAAAGTATCAGAGAGGATGATGAGAAGTAGAGGGGAGTGCAAGCAAAAGCAGAAGCAAAAGCAGGGGACACACAGGGTTAAGGGGTGGGGCGGGCGCAGAGGGGTTTGATAAACTTTGACTGTGAACTGTGAACTTGTAGCCTTTGAACTGTGAATCCTGAGCCCTGTGAGAGTTTTAGCAAGTGTAGCAGGGTCGGTTTGGATGGAGAAGTTGTTCCCAGCTCCACTTCACCACATATCACCATAGTCATACCTGTAACTCCTTACATATGAAGGTACGTTCAGTTAATGGGTCTGAGCTTCAAATGGGGGAATGGGATTGACATTTAGAGAAAAAAAAACACAGCTTAAGTGGTTTGCTGTATGGGACAACTTCTCCTGAAAACTAAAAAATTAATGTGAACTAAAGGAGAATGGGAAAGAGGTGAGAGACTGTGTGATCTTTGACCTTTGACCTCTGTCCTCCAGACCTCTTGGAAAGCAGCGGAGTTGTACAGAGCAGCAGGGATAAGCTGTTTCTCTGATTATGATGCTATTTAAAGGTGAGAAAGGTAACACCTCAGGATATGGACTGATTCATTTTCAGTTCAGCCAAATCAAAGATGGAAACTGAAGGTGGAGTTTATCCATTTGTGGCACTATTTATTATGTTCTCTATATATTGTATATATACTCCGTTCAGAATGATTTTATTTACTCATGGGGAAGCTCACTTCATAACCAGCTGAACTGAAAGTGAATTGAGCTCAATCCTGATTACATTTACCCCCCTTTTCTCTGATCCCAGGTCAGTTGTGTTGTTTTTGATGGGACTTGAGGGCAAAAGGTTGCACTGACTGCAGATCAGCTGTTTGGGGGGGTAAGACTCAACAAAGAAGAAACAAGAGAATGAATCTTTTTTTAGACGGTAATGTTAGATCATTGGTGCTTCCTTTCACTCCTGTTTTCAGCCACATGAGTCTTCTCTTGATTTATTTTTTCACCTAAATGTTAAAGGAGATGATCAAATATTTGTCTGTCTTTTCACTCGTCATCTTTCACCATTGACATTCCTCTGTGTAGCCCCATGACTCACCTCACCGTCACCCTCTGCACACCTCCACTCCTCTTCTCACCTCGTCTTTCCTCCTCGACTAGATTTCGGTCTTGTCTTCCATTTGTGAGCTTTCCTGGAGGTTGTCAGTTAAGGGTACGAGTGGAGAGGAGACCGCTGAGCTGTGAATATGCTTTAAGGCAAAGCCAAAAAAGTTTTTAAACCTAAAACAGAGATGGGATCTATGTTTGCCCACTACCTCTTGGTGATTACCTTTCAATTGAAGGTCTATTTAATCATGATCTAAATTTCAGCAGCAGAAGTAAGTACTGAGTGAAAGATCACTTGACTCTAAACTAACTTTCCCAGAGGAGGATCTGTGCATTATTCCTACAAACATAACCATATACAGAACAGGAGGCATTCATTCATCGGTCTCCAGGCCCAGAAAGTGATGGCCCTGTCATTTCTCAAACAGTTTTTACTCCATCAGATTCGAGAGATGCATCAATACACGTCCATTTATCTCCTATCCTCTCTCAGACACTCATACACATGATAATTTTGCATGGATGGGACATTGCTGCAGAAAGGTAAATGCGAAGCTACTGTAAAAAAAAAAGAAAAAGAAAAAAGAAAACTATTTTATACTTAACTGCGTATTTACATTTGAGCTTACATTTGGTTTAGATACTGAAAGACTCGCTGTGCTGGCAGGTCTTTAGCCAACTCCTGTCTGAGCGTTAAACTGGACTAGATCAGATTTTGCCACACAGGAAGGAGTTTTAGTAAATGAGGGAATATGTTTTTTTCTGGAAAAGAAGGCCTATAAGGGTTAATGATGCCTAGATTTTCTGCCCGACCGTGTTTTTTAGTAAAAAAAAAAAAATTAAATAAGGTAACATATATATCCACATATATGTGTGCACTTCAAATTTTTCCACAAACCATTATTTTTTGGTATTGTCTTCTCTTTAAAATTGATTTCAAGTGTGAACATATCATGTGGTGCGACAATGTGGTTTTGAAAACTTGTGCTTGAGTAATTTTTACCACATTTATGTGAAAAATAAGTGTGTTGATGACATTTAAGAAGGTGACGACAGATATACGAGCTCATATTATCATTAATGTAACCGCTAAGATAACAGTCGCACCACATGAGCTTTTTTAAGGCCATAGTTAATTCATCTAGAAGATAAATCACTAAAATCACTCAGTTGAGAAGAGTGGATTTATGTGTAGGCAGCATTCTTAATGTTTGAACAGATGCTATAGATATTCTTATTTTTGTATTCTCAAATTGGTCTGTTAAAAATCAAGATCACAAAGAAAGAGGAGAGGTGGAGGTGGAATCACATCATGCAAAAAAATATCAAAACTGATGGAGTTTAGTTGGTGCATCAAAGGGTTTGGGTGATGAGTCGAGTCTATGCGATGATAACAATGTGATTTAGTTGAATAGACGTGTAAAAATGTATTTGTGCTCTTTTTCACTTTGCACTCACCTCCTGTCCACTGGTATTTAACAAAACCTGTGTTTCAGCAACCAAAATTTAAAAACAAATGTACATTATCTCCTCTGGCTTCATTTTGTTTGCAGTATTAATGAAATGACAATTGTTTGGAATTATAACTTTTGTTTCTGTTTTTCTTGGTTTCTTATGTTTTAAACTTAACATAGATTAAGCCATATTTTGCACACAGCCAGTTCTCCTCTGGGTCTCTTAATAATTGAGTGATTCATCGCTACCTCTTTTCCAGTGTAAATGTTGGCCTAGAGACTAAATTCAGGAGGTTTAATTATGATATTGATGAGTGCTCTGGATAAAATCTGATCGTATTTTTTAAAAAAAGACACAAATGCATGCACAGTAGTAGAGGATGTGACAGTGAAAAGGACTCAATCACTATAAAACAAAGAGAGAACGGAGAATTTGGAAAAAATTGTAAAGGTAGAGCATGAGTAGCAAATGGAAATGTTTACAGCATTTCTCAAACTTTCTGAGACTGTAACAAGTACGAAACTGAGGGTTTAAAAAACAAACAGAAAAAATTATACAACATATTTGTTTCCTTTCTTGCTTCCCTAAGCCACCATTGCACTGTTTTGTATAAAATTAACATGAAACAACAGCTGACATAGAATACCCACTACTTATTACCCTGATAATAAAAGATGTTTTAAACCTCAGTCATACTGTTTAATTTATGACGCTGCTGTTCTATCTACTGTCTTTTAATCCATGAAGGGAGCTTAAAGGGACAAACGTGCATCACTTGCTCCTGCTGTCCTCCACATGTAAATATTAATTTTGCAAGCTAACTACAACATCAGCAGTTGTCATGGGCTGTGAAAGGGAAAACAGCCTTTTTTTCCCTCCGAGCAAGGGCTTTTAATTTTTAAAGGACAGGAGCACACAAGGGCTTTTTATGCTCAGCGCTGCAGCAACGTCATTTTAAGGGTGTTATGTTGGGGGGGTTGAGGAAGCGTGGGAAGAAAAGGCATAGTAAAGTACATTTGCACAGGAACAGTGTTCTTGAACCAGCTGAATAGCTAACTAACAACATAACATGTATCATGCAAAAGAGACTACTCGAAATGGAGGTTGAGAAAACGTAAAGAGGGGACTCTTTTACTCATTAGGCGTTAGCTACAGGTTAGCCTTTAGCTGCATTTTTGGCTAGCTTTAGGTTAGAGGATTAATTTTCTTTAGTAATTAGACATAAGGAATATTGCCTTAAGAAAAGGTAGAATATCAGTTTAATTATTCAAAGATCAAACACAGTATATACGAAAACTATTGTTAATTACTTGGTGCCAAGTATTACTCAAAATGATTCCTGTATATCATGGCCTCCAGGGTTAGCTTTAGATTATAGGTTTGCTGCTCTAAGTACTCTTTTTGGCATAGATTTCCAGCAGTAAACTGACTCAGCAGTAGTAGCTATTGTAGCTAGTCATCAGCACATCAGAGGCCTCTCCTCAGATCCTTAGGGTCAGTCAGAGGTCAAAGTTCAGAACTGCCATCCATGAGCCATGTCAGCATTGACCTTTCAAACCATGCATGCCATATCCATCTGCTTCCAGTGCTTACATCCGCTTGTATCTCTAAGCAAGTCTCAAATAGCACCCTAATCTCTGAACCCCGTAGGGACACTAGCCTGCTACATTTCAGACGCCTTACAAGGGTGTGTAGGCCCGGAAGCCTGTGCTGTGTTAATGATGTTTACTCCAACAGAGGGCAGGGTGCTCTTTGAGACTGGACCTCTGTCTATCTCAGCTTCTTACGCCATAAAGCTTTGATATCAACAACAAATAATTGTATTATTAGTATTAAAAAAAAAAAATCTATTCTAAAGGTGCCACTGTGCAGAGGATGACAAACTCTGTCACATATTATAGTTATTAATCTATTATTGGGGGGAGGGAGTGGGGTGAAGGGAGCAGAGTTGGGAAGCAGGGGGTGTTAGTCTTTGTAATATTATATTATTCTAGATTCATTTTATACTTTGATGTGGTTTGTGAGATTGTGTTGTTTTAATCACATCTGAAGCCTCTGACAGAGGAGAAAAGAGACAGTGGAGCATTTGGACGATCTCTACGGACGTTACCCTCACCTCGTGGGTGCCAGAGGTCACGATTCAGTTTATCAGTGGAACACTCAACGCACCATAAATGCAACCCACACACACACAAACACACACACACACACACACACACACATACACACACACACACTAACAAGGCAAGAGTACTATACTTTGGAGGACTTACATTCATTTACTCCCATATCTCACCAATGCACAGCAGTCAAAAGTCCTGTTACAGTGGGACAAGCTGGTACAGGAGCTGAGAGCAGAAAATAATGCAATCCAACTCAACACAACAACAGCCTCAAAGACACCATAGATTTTAAGTAAACAAAAATGCCTTTTTCTTTCATTTATGTGTTTGTTTTTTGCTGGACTACTGTGATGGATTGTGTTACCTGTACAGGGTTGCTTTTACTGTGTGCACTGGCGTCTTGAAAAAGTAAAAACTAAAAAAACCAACCAGAGGCCAAGCGTTGAAATAATAGCACTGAAATGCTCATTTCTGTTTCAAAGACTTGTTTTTATAAATTAAACGTTCAGTATGTAAGATTTGCACATGCTCATGCACTTATGTGAAATGAAACATCACCCGTTGTTGTTGTTGTTGTTTTGTTTTGTTTTGTTTTGTTTTTCTGGACTTTTCTGACTATTTAAAGTGAGGAGTTTGCTCTTTGGTCATTGTTATATTGACTTTTTGGACTTAAGTGACTATATTTGGATAAAAAAAAGCCAAACTGGGGAAGCATATGGAACTATGCTGGAGCTAATATTAAATACAATCTTACTGTGACAGTGAACTTATGGGAACATTTTCAAAAAAGGACCTGCCTGAAATCCAACACTATGTGTAACATACAAGATATCTATACTGACATTCTGCCTACTTTTATGTAAACAGAATAGACACAATAAAATATACTAAAACATCTTGCATACTGTTTTAGCCTACTAATTAGTGTGTTAGTATGGCCAAAATATTTATCAACCACAATTACAGTTGAATTACGTGTCCAATAAAAGATTGTTTTACTCAGTGAGTACATGCTCTGAAAGTCTCGGCAGACAAAGCATGACATGCCAGATGTAAAAGCTGTATATTAGCCCTAAAATCTTAACAGAGCAATAGTTTCCAAAAAAGACCACCACTACACATGACACATTCCAAATATAATGGATGAGACCAGAATTACTTTTAGTAAAAAAAATAAACATAGTCTTACTGTCTCTACAAAGAAGTTTAATCAGGCTTTTTTGGAGCCTTTTTTGTTGGGGTTAGCTAACTTCAATGCTAAGCTAATGTTAGCTAGCATTGCTACTGTTGTTTAGTTGAAGAGACACTGAAGAAAGTGGTTGTAAAACTTTTCTGAAATACATGAATCAACTAGGAGTGTTGTTAGCTTAGAAATGCAGTTAGCTAATGTGAACAAATGGTCTCCCAGCACAAAACACACTCATTGTAAATGTGGCATAAGCACCCAAGCATGTGCAAATCATATATACTGAACTACAAAATTAATAAGTAATTTCCCTATATCAAGTTACAATGAATATTGGCCAGTCCGTCTTGATCCGAATTCTAAAACGACCTTATAAGTAGCAAAACTAAAGCACAGTTGTCTTTTCCTTAGATGTTTTTTCAAGCATTGTTTTGGAAGATGGTTCTTACAAGTATAGAAACACTTGCACACAACACACACACACACACACATTACAAACATTCTTATATACACACAAACTAACAAACACTCAGTGTGACTCACAGCTTCTGCTTTGCCCACTGTGGTGTGGAGAGAAGAGTGTCTTGTAAAAGAAGAATCACTGTGTCATGTTTGGGGGGAAAAAAATCATTTTAAGTGTTTCTTTAGGGGGAGACTAACAGCAAACTGTTTCTGTTGCATTGCTCCTCACTGGAACTTCAAGTACACTGAGCCAGCTAATCAAACAAACATGGAGGACCAGAAGAACTGTCAAGAGAAATGTGAATTTAATGGAACAGCAACACATGTTACTACACTTTGCACTCGCCACCAACACTACACTAACACACACATGGTTACTGTGTGAGGAGGGCTTACGAGTGGAGTTATGTGCCTGCATGTTAGTGTGTGTATCCACATGTATGTGTGTGTGTGTGTGTGTGTGTGTGTGTGTGTGTGTGTGTGTGTGTGTGTGTATGTGTGCGTGTGTGCGCGTGTGCGCGTGTGTGCGTGTGTGTGTGAGATGTCAGCCTCTCCTCGCCCATGCACTCAGTGCCTGCCTGTCCTGCCTTCAGACAGCTCCCAGATCAGCCATGGGGCTTCTAGTATAACCTCCACTGCATCCTTGTTACCTCTAACGGTAACTGCACTGGGGTCAGTTTTAGAGCTAAACGCCCCGATCGTTTCCTCAGCAGATGCAGCCATACAAGCTAAAGGGACTGTTTTGGTTTCAGTTCAGTTCTGATGGTCGGACATTTACCAGGGTGTTGGTTTTATAAGATTGAGAGGGAGGTTGTTTTTGTTTTTGGGGTTTTTTTGAAAGCCAGACTAGACTGTTGGCCTTTTATTTAAGTTTTGGCGCACCTGCTATTCAGATCGCTCTTTTCTTGCGAGGTTATCTTCCCAGTCTGTGAGGCTGATTCAGGATCAGCAGAGGGGACTTAGTATGAACTATCAAGTCCCCTATGACAGCTGGTCTGGAGTCAACACAACCTGGTGGAGCCTGCTGTTCACAAACATCTAAACCTCCTAATTTCTTTTTAATGGTGGATGATGTAAAAATTATTTCCAACAGGTAATATTTTGGGCTCTCTAAATAGATCCTGGGATTAAAATAGCTGCATTATTTCTAACACTAATTCTGGCCATAGCGCCAATTAAGCCCATTTTCCAGGCTGCCCTCTTTCCTTTAACTACTTCCTGTTTTTATGAATAACCTTAAGCTAGAGAGATTTTGTACCTGTCTTGGATTTTACATATATTATTTTGTCAGGGAGTATAGAGCAATTAAAATCTGCTTTTTGTGGTTTCACTTCAAGCCCGGTGTTGTTTACATGCAGAACATATCTGAGGCTGGCATGGTTGGCTGACCAAGGATGAAAAGCCTGAAATGGCAGGATGTTTTAGCAACGTTTGAGAGTTTGTCCAGTTGTGACATGCTGCATGAGGTGCGTTCAGGTTCCCCCTTGCAGAAATTGCTGACGAGCAGAAGCATCAATGTGTGTGTCGTGTATATATATATATATATATATATAAGGACGACCAGATCAGTTTCTCTACAATGTGATATGGTAATACTGTATTTATTCAATTGAGATAGATTTTTGTATTTCTCTTTTACTGTATGATTTTGACAAAGCCATGCCCCAAAGAAACTAAATTTCCCATCATTCTCCAATGAACGATGATGTAACAGATAGAGTCAGGCTACCAGGAAGGTTAGAGACCAGCAAAAAAAAACAACACATAATGTCAGTATCATATTTTCAACTGAAGCAAAAGTCTGCTCATAGCCCGACTTCATCTGTTTCAAGCAGAGGACTGTTAGAAAACAAACACCAGAACTCAAACTCAGGAGAACAGATGGAAAAAAAATCTGTGATGTTTTAACTTTGTATCTTGCTTATTTGATGAATTTGAGTTTCCGTTTGTTCAGGAACAAAGATGAAGCCCCATTAGATGATAAATGAAAGTCATTCTTAATCAGAACCTTGCTGACCTGTAAATGAAAAACCTGTGAACTCTATGTAGTTTAAGAGTTCGTATTCATGTGTTGTAAAGGTCTGAGGAACACTTCAGGAAGTGGATCTCACAGGTGTTGTAGCAGTTTGCTTTGAGGTGAAACTACTCAGATGGCAATGACGACGGTAAATAGTACTTTGTGGCTGGGGATCATCAGCGTTGCCTTGCAGCGGCAAAGAAAGTGAAAAATGAAAACACAAATGTGAAACTGGGGAAACTGAAGTAGCTTTGTGAACTCCCCCTAAAAATGTGAATCATAATTCTTAAAACTAAAGTGTTGTGTTTATTTGTGGCTGACACTGGCTTTGACTTAAAGGAAATGGTTTACGGTGATCAACTGATCTGAAATCAGTGTCAGTGGGCAGCTTTTTGATCCTGCTCCATACCTCTGAGCCCTATCATGAATTTACTTAGTCCTCTACAAACACATACACACACATGCATGCAGAAACATGCTGGCGCTCACTCTTGTCTTTCTATACACAGGCACACTGCATTCACACACACACACACACACACACACACACACACACACACATTTAGCTGCCAGCCAGTTTCACTGTACACTTTCTAATGTAAACCTCCAACTAACAGCAGTGTGACTCAGACACATGCTGTGAATAAAAGCACACTTTTACTTACATGATATAAATATGATTACCTATATCTAGAGAGAAAGAATATTATATACAGTATAATAATTAAAAAATAAAGAGTCACCTTTTCAAAGTGCCTGTGGTGAGTTCATTTTGTATTTCAGTGTGTGTGTGTTTGTGTGTGTGTGTCATGAAAAATGCCTTTTTCATCCTCTGTCGTTTTACTTCACTAACATAAACCTGTATGTTTACACACTTACAGCCTTATCTAAACCTGCACATATAGACACACTAGATGCATATCAGCGCTGCTGTGTCAACCTTTCTAAATTAGTCCTCTGATATCAGATAACGCCTCGGCTTATCTCTGCCGCCACCACCATGCAGATATCAGAATGATGGAAAGAAAAGATGGCCGAGGCGATGTGAGAGTTTAGAGGGGAGACGGGGAGGACCGGAGAGAGGAACGTTTAATGAGGAGATGAGCCAGATTTGAGGTGCTCGAAGGTGATAAAACAGATAGAAGCCTGGAGTTGAATATGTGCAGGAAGTGTGCATGTATATAGACAAAGGAGGGCATGTAAGTAAAGTAAAAGGAAGCAAGTGCAGTATAAATCAAGCCTGAATATAGTCAGCTTTGATCAGGATGTGCTTGGAGGATGCTGCTTCATTCTTTTGTATTTCCATTTGTCAGGTGGTCTCCCCATCTGGAAACACTTTACTAAAACACTACCTTCATGACGGATTTATAAATGGCTTCACAGTTAGATGAAGTCATAAGTACTTCATAAAAACTCCGGGGGAAAATGGCCTCATTGAACTATTGCTGTCCAGTACTTGAGCACACATTTATAGAGCTGCAGTGATCGATTATGGTCGTAATCAATTAATTCACCAATTATTTTCTTTGTGTAAAAACAAAAAAAAGTAAGATTGTGAAAAACTTGTGTCTGAAAATAACAAATGTCTTTTATTCCAGAACCAGCTAAAAGAAAAAACAGCCACAAAAAGTATGAAAATCAAAGGATTTATGAAAAATATTTATTTCAAAATAAAAGTAAAGACCACAATATAAACACACACACACATATATATATATACATACATACAAACATATACTTTTGATCTGTGTGTTTTGACACTGAAAAAGAAAAATGCCTTCATTTTAATTTTAATTCCTCTGTTTTAAAAAGAAAATCAATTAACCACAAGCTTTTCATTTGTTAAACACTGACCTACAATCAAGGTTTAACAGAACAGATAAATGAGAGAGACGAAGTCCTGCCATTTTCACTTATGTCCCACATAACCTTTTATTAAAAAATGGATTGCATCATGCCATGGTTTTATATAGACTATTTGTTCATTTAAAAGATTATTTTCAGAGAGTTCAAAATCACAGTTCGTGGTAAAACCGTTGGAGTATCAGACTGAAAACATGAAAAGAGAAAGAGTACACCTACACTACACTGAAGACATGTCTGCAGCTTCAACATGACCAATCGCGTAATGATTTTCAATTCCTTTAACACTTTTTCACCGCTTGAAGATTAAGATAAAAAATATGTGGCAGATTTTGGTACGAGAGGCAGATAAAAAAGACAAGGTTTTTCTTCCGCATCTTTGTTGCAAACCATAATTTTTTTTCTCATAAATTGACCTCCATTCATGTATTTTTTTAAGGTTTGGTCAGGTGGGGCTCACTGGGTTGGACTTTATTGTAACTGCTAAAGGACCTTCACTTGAGTTGATGTGCAAAAACTGTGTTATCATGTCTTTATGAATGTTTATCAGTAGCATATAAATTGTTTACAATAACCATAATCCTCAAATCATCAAATGAAAATCAGTCAAAACCACAGCTATGGAAACGCCACAGATTCACTCAGTTCATTAACACTGTTAATGTAAGTTCATGTGAAACTCAGTGCTTCAAATGGAAAAATTCCCTTCGCTGTTATCTAATATCACATTTTAAGAAAAGAAAGTGCACACTAGGGATGTCCCGATCCAGGTTTTTACACCTCCGATCCGATACCGATATTGTTTTGCACTTCCGATCCGATACCG
>JAQQZY010000028.1:9785427-9796737 GCA_030068375.1 Ostorhinchus rueppellii | reverse complement strand
CTGGGATAGGCTCCATGCGACCCCCGTGACCCTAGTGAGGATAAAGCGGGTATAGAAGATGAATGAATGAATGTATTGAAGTTGCATGAAGATTGAAGAAATACTCACTTTTATGCTTTTACTGTGTCTGGTGTACTTTGTCGACATGTTGTGTCATTGTGATACAGAAAAGATAACGGTAAGACTGTTCGAAAGCACTGTATAGCACCACTCTAAAAAAAGAAATAATAAAAATAGAAACCAAGGAAACAGAGGCAGAGCTGTACATTCAGCAATGTATGTGGAGTTACAGTTCTTACCTCCTATGCTTCCTGAGGTTCCTGTGCGTCAGGTCACAGATTTGCATCAACATCACAACAGATAAATCACTTTGTAATGCAACACAGTCAACAGCCAGGAAGAAGAGGCTGAAGATGGTGGAAAGGTAGAAGAGGTTGGGAAGGCAGAGGAAGAACACTTATGGTGAGATAAGAGGCACAGTTATGGACCATGTTCTCAGTCACTGGTGTGTCGAACACTTCACACAGTCACCTTTACTAGTGAAAGTCAAGACTGGCTCTAGTGCAGATCTTAAAGCTCTTCAAATAAGAACCCTTGCACCACTGACATTTCAATACAAACCCATTTTGATATTTGATCATCATGACAAAAGTAACTGATGTGGGAGACAGCAGACATTTATTTGACGTATGCTGGTAAAATTCACTTCAGCAAATAAACACATCCAATATGTAATAATAGATCATAATGATGTATTTCTCTACATGTCACGACTCACTTTTGACTTTAGAACTTAGCTGTTAGTCATCGTTTCAATTGCTTTTGCAGTTTCTGTCTTTTTTTTTTCTTCTTCTGTCATAAATGAGCTGCCATATGTAGCTCGGTGATATGCTCCCATTTAAACACATCATATGCCATCCAGAATTTACACATGCACACCCACACACATACACACACACAAAGCTGAGGATATAATTGTTTCCAAGGAGCTCTTTGATGGCTGAGTCACTGAACATGTCCTGTATCATATCACGATAAGAAGAACATCAGTTTAAAGGCAGCAGCTGTTTCCCTTTCATCCTCTCTCCCTCTCTCTCCTTCTGCATCTCTCCATCCTCCCACTGCTTTCACAATGGTGAGCTAAGCCAGGGAAGATAGGGCAAATCCCTCCTCTGAGCAGAGCAGGCAGCAGGAGAGAAAGAAACAGACGGGGAAAGAAGAGGGCTGAGTGCAAAACGCTTCCTCAAACACTCTTCTCTCCCTCCATTTTCTCTTTATTGGTCTTGTTCTTTTTCTATGCATTTGTTTGTTACTTAGTTTGTTTGTTTGTTTGTTTGGTGGACCCCAACATCTTATGATTCTACTCATCAGAAAACATCCCTGCTTTTCATAAAACACTTGTTCATCCTGGTTACTCACATCCTCCCTCCTTCAATATTTGCATCATCCCTTGTCTGTTTCAGTTTAACTTACATTATGCTTCGTACTTACGACAAAGCGGGTTTTCATTTTTTCATATCTATGAAACGGTTGCAGTAGCTGATATGTAATTACTAGAACTCTTTCATAGGAATTCTGTTGAAGCTCATGTAACCAAGATTTAGTTTTTATCATTATTAAGAACTAGTGTTTCTGATAAGTCGACTCATGTTGAGCTGTAATATATTTTTTATTCCAAACTGGATTCCAACCTCAACATTTCTGTGCATCTCTCCCGTTGATGTGGTTTTGTTTTAGCCTAAAATGTGTCCTATCTGTGGCAGGACATGTGTCAAAAGTGAAATTTGTCAGGTTAACTGCAGAAGAATCATTAGAGCAATGAATCATAAATGATGCTTTGTCTCCCTCTAGTGGATAATTGCGGTTGTACAAATCACCGAGGATCAATTTGGCATTGAGATGAAATATAAAATGGCAGCTAATAAATAAGTGTAACTATAACTGTAATAGATTTGTCTATGTTTCCTCTTTGGTGCTGGATTTCAGGGAGCTTTAGCCGACTGTTGTGTGATTCCTGATTGGACTATAAAATAATACCAGCTCTTTTTTTCCCAATGCATAAACTAGAGAAAACTTTTTATTTATTTATTTTTTATTTCTTGTTTTATTTTATTTTATTTTATAGCTATTTATTAATTGTGGTGTGTATCAGTAGGTGGTATTTTAGTTTAAGCCGATCTGCTGTTTTTCATGAGCAGGTGCTGAAACCTGAGGGTGAAAGCAAGAAGCTGCCTTCAGGGTCAGACGGGAAATTGGAGTGACAAAGTCAAACTTTTGCAATAAAGTGATTATTCTTACACTACTTCGCACTTTCGCACTACAAACCATGACGTTAACCTACTTACAAACATACACCTACCAAGTGCTGTTTAGGATAGAATAAAATACAAATGATTGATAGATGATAGACGATTTTTTTTTTTAAAGATTTGGCTCTGACATGGATTGGGGTGATAGTACAAAGCAAGTAGGCGTATGAAATACTCAATTACCTCAAATCTGTATTTAAGTATGATATGAGGAAAAGTAGTGGAATGCAACTAACGACTTTTATTGAGCAAGAAAATACACATGCATAGGCTACAACTCTTTACACCGTAAAAAGTAAACTTGAATCAACTTAATTTTAAAAAAAGTAAATTATAAACTAAATTAAACTAAAAAATTATATTGAATGTAACTTAATTTGGTTCACTCAACTAATTTTTTTTTATGCGTGACCTATTGAAGAAAAATTCTTTAAATTGATTAAAGTTTTATTTTTTTACAGTGTAGGACATTTCAGAGCTCAACCCCAAAAATAAGTCTTGTCTGATGGAACACAACATTTGTGTTTCCTTTAGCCTATCATTTCTCAATAAGGCCTATACAGTAGTGCTGTGTCATGCACCAACAGGGTATAAAGAGAAATTTCATATCTCTTACATTTTGTAGTTTTCTCAGTAAAATCTGTAGAATAGTAAACGCGTATATCAAGTATATTTTGACCTGAAATGATACTAATTTGATAGAAACTCTTATGAGCAATGGAATATTTTTTATTTATTTATTTTAGAAATAATATTCTGTCTCAAGTAGCTAAAAAAAAAAAAAAAGACAGAAAAATACATAAATAAATCCCCGACCAAGACATGGGAAGTTGAGTGAACTAAATTAATGTAGATTTTAATTTAGCGGTACTGAAGGGGCGTTTGGGTTAACTCTGATGGTCGGAGGTCGGATTTTCTGGAGTGGACTTGAACGCCGCGTCAGATGGTGCGTGCACTGTGCTGACGAGCCGTTGCTTGTGGAAACAGCTGGTGGTTTCTGTCAGGCAACACCTCGGATTCTCAGCAACATTTGCGGGAATAAAAGTTTACATTAGCGTCGAAACTCATTGAATGCGTTTGATTTCGAGTCTGTGCTAGTGTTACAGCAGTCGCCGGGAAATGTCATCCACTGAACGCCACTTTATTAGCCAGTTGTTAATTAACGACCTAGCTTGTTAGCGGTAAAGCAGTGACGTTCGACGCAGCCTGCTGCTAACGCCGGCTAGCTAACTTTAAACACCGTAGAAACCGTCACGATACAGGCTTTATCTCACCTGTCGGCCCTGCTCTAACTGCTTACAGAGGGGGTTTTGCTCAGTTGCAGCATGTCTCATGTTCATTATAAATTCTCCTCTAAACTCAGCTACGACACGGTGGTGTTTGACGACCCGAACATCACACTGAGCGACCTGAAGAGGCTGATCATGGGCAGGGAGAAGCTCCGAGCCGGGGACTGCGACCTCCAGATAGTAAATGCACAGAACAAAGAAGGTAACACTGAACACTAAGTATGTTTTTTTTATTGGTTTGTTTGTTTATTGACAGTTCAGCCGCAGGTTGTCTGTGTGAACTTTGGAAGAAAAAACACGTGGTCCAGGTTTGACAGCTGTCTGGTCCTGGAGAGGGGCTGCGTCACCATTTTCAGCCTAACGGGGGTCCTGATCCAGAAAAGTCAAGCCAGGACAAAAGGGTCTGATGAATGGGTCACATTCCTGCTGCATTAACACTCTATGCTCTTAATTAAACAGCATGGACTGTGGAGGGTCAGCACAGTCAGTGTCATGTAAAAGTAAAGGTGTGGGTTAAAAATAGCAGAGACCAGTTATGACCGTAACATAAGTGCAGTCAAACATACAAACACAAGCAGAGGAAATGTGGTATTGGAATGAAGATGGTAAATGCACCTTAATAGAAAGGCTATTGAGCAGTGATGGATGAAGTAAAAGAACTAGTATTACACTGAAAATGCAGGTGAAAGTTCTGAATACAACACCTTACTTCATATGTTTTCGAATATTATCAGCAAAATGTATGAAAAATATAACTAGTAACATGGGTCTTCTTATTTTACTCTTAATTTGTGATATTGTGTATTCATATTGCTGCCGCATTTACTGAAATGCTGGTTTATTCTACAGCAATGCATGATGTTCTGTAAATCCCTGTGTCTATGTAACACCACAGTCCAGAAACAGACTTTATTTTCTTGTAACCAAAAGTTCTGGGAATTACACAAGTTTTGTTTTTGCAAAACTTACTGCTTTTTTAATTTCCATTTCTTTACGAGGTTTATTGGAGAACAACTGGAAGCATTATCTAGGTTGTTGTAAAGAAATGTAATGGCAAGTCAATTTAATCAAAACTCTCCTTTGTGTTAGTCCCAACACTTTTGGTTTTGGTCAGCACATGTGGAAATGCTTGGTTGATGAAGGAAGAAGTTGAAAAATGTTGTCCTTTAAAGCCAGATAAGTGTAGTGCAATTAAAAAAAAAAAAACAAAAACAAAAAAAAAACAAAACAAAAAAAACATAGATTCTGACAAAGATTGGGGTTCAAGTATTAATCCGCAAAAAAAAAAAGAAGGAAATATCCAACTACCTCAAATCTGTGGCTACTACATTTTAATTTAACTACTTTTATCGAGTAAGAAATTCATATAACTCAGTTTCAGGGGTAAACCAACATAATTTGGCTTGTCTGGTGTACAGTAAGTATGACACAATACAGGAGGAGTAATGTGTCACACCCTTTGTGTTTCATTTGTCATTTCTCATCCTACAATAGTGCTGTGTCATGCACCAGCAGGTTAGAGAATTCTCATATCACTTGCATATTTAGGATTTATTTGAGTGGTTTTCTCAGTAGACTCTACAGAAAATAAGAACGAGTGTATTTTGAGCTGAGATAATGCATAAATTGCAATCGACAGGTTTTGTTTTTATGAACTGTATTTTGACACAAGTATCTAAAACGCAAATAACTTTGGGTTTTCAAGAAGACTACTATGATTAAAGAACCTCTGATTGTCAAAAAGATGTGAAGTTTCATTTTGCTCCTGAATATTTTCTTTACTTGACACTCGTTTTGCCCCCCTCCCAGAGTATACAGATGATCAGGGTAGCATCCCCAAAGGCTCCTCTGTCATCGTCAGGAGAATCCCCTTCAGCGGAGTGAAGTCCAGCTCAAGTGGAAAGACCCACAACACGTAAGTATACTGTTTTTGTCAGGTTTGGCACATAGGGGAATTTCTGCACTGTTATTAGTGTTCCCATCCCTGCTATTGCAAAGGCTATGGGCTCCACCCTGCCTGAGAGAGCTGCTACCTGGTACCTACCTATCGCTGACAGTATATAATCAGATTTTGATGGTAGCCTGGAAGCCCCTCTGTTTTCAAGCACAACAGAGGTTAAAATATGGTAAATTCATACAGAAATGTGCTGTAAAATGAGTGTGTTGCACAGTGTTTTCATGGGCAAACATGCCGAAACTCTTGGAGAAAGGGAAAAAGTGTGACTAACTGTATGTCGGCGAACACAGGGATTACTCAGATATTAGTCGGGCTTAGACAGGAGAGCCAGCATTGGTGTGGGTTTTATGCATGGAAAGCAGGAAAAGACCTCACTGGAAGAACTAGTGGTCATGTGATTAGCCCCGTCAGCACCATGCAGACTGGTGGAGAGCAATGAAGAGTGAGTGTGTGTCGCAGCAGCAAAATCACCTGCCCAACCAGTCTCGATCAGTTTGGAACAAGCCTCACGTTTGGGACTTTCAAAGAGGTTTACAGTTGACTCTTTATTGATAAGAGATGGCAGATGCACTTCCAAGGTAGTTTTTAAAGAAGGAAAAGCTTTCTGAGGAATGCTTAATCACTGTTTGTTCTGTGATTGTTCCTTTACATTCCTGTCACAAATGGAGAAAATTTGATGTCAGATGTTTTTAACAAATTTTTAAGAATCGGGTAGAAGACACAAATTAATGGTTGTACGATTACACAGCAATAGCATCATGTGGTCAGAGTATACATCAACATCTGATATTCTTCATCAGAGCTGCATCTGATGGTGTGTTCACTGGATTTATTAATGTTAAATACTGTTTAGTGTGTGTAAAAGTAAAGCCATTAAAATGTACTATATGATAAATGAGCATTTTGGTCATGCCAGTCTTCACTGTGGCTTATCATGCATAATGTTAAATGGCCAACAGGTTAAAAATGTGTTGTCTTTTTTTTTCTTCTTCTTTTTTTCAGTGGGCGCTCAGACTTTCATCACAGCTACGGAGGCTTCAAAGCAGTATGTAACCAAAATCAAACCCCTAAGCACCCCCAGACACACACATTTGTGCATTTCTTCTGGAAATGTTGTGTTACATCTCTCTCTACCACAAATCTTCTTAAAAGTTCATCGTACTTTTAATAATAAATATCTGAAATTTAATGATGTCTTGGTTTATTGTGTCTAACCAAATAAAACCCTAATCAAGATAATAAAAACTTCTTTTTCCTCTAATCAGTTTGAGTTCCTTTTGTATTGAGGAAGTTGTTCATTATTGGCAGGAGCTCGTAGGTAAAACTATTAAATCAGGGGTGTCAAACTCATTTTAGTTCAGGGGCCACATTCAACCAAATTTGATCTGAAGTGGGCCATACCAGTAAAATAATAACATAAAAATATATAACTAATGTCAACTCCAAACCTTTCTCTGTGTTTTAGAGTGAAAAATAAAAATTATGTAATGAAAATGTTTACACCTACAAATTATGCTTTAAAACAATGTGAATAATATGGACAAACTGAAAAAGTGTAATTTTAACAATTTTTTCAGTTTATCATTTACACAGGTACATTATAACTTCTAGATCACAGTTGATCTCCAAATATACAAAACATTCTATAACAGATAATATTCTTAAAATTGCACTTCTCTTAAGACATTTCAGGTTGTTCATATTTCCTCAGATTAGTCACATATTTTGCAAAATTATACATTATACATTTGGTATAAGTACATGAAAAGGTTTACAAAGTTGTGAGTATTTATTAAATATAATGGTAATATTTTACCGATTTTGACACACTTGAAATTGAATAAGTCTGTATGTGGCCCCTGATTGTTAATATATTAGTTTAATTTTCGTATTTCACAAAGTCATCTCAAGGGCCAGATTGAACCCTTTGGTGGGCCGGATTTGGCCCTTGGGCCGTATGTTTGACACCCCAGTATTAAATGAAAAGCCATTTGCCAAAATTGGTGGTTACACAAACAGTGGTGCAGTATTTATACCATCTAGAAAAGTGAACCAGTGAAGAGGGGAAAAAAGCATTTTAACTGTAAATTAGAAAAAAAAAAACATATTTCCCAAATGGTATTTCCTGTAAAGTTGGTATTTTAACAAGCTGCTGTGTAACCAGGCCGTGTTCATTGAATATTCAGTATCTGATGTATCTGTGGGTGTTCAGAGCAGCTCGGGCGGGTCAAGCATTATCAAGCCAGCCTGCTATTCACACAGCTGATAAACCCAACTGTTGTGTGTGGCTCTGCTGACACTAATAAGCCAACAGAGTGGTGTCATCCACAATCTGCCGCTGCACTTTTTCACTTATTCATTTGAACTTCTCAAGTATCTCTCAACCTTTAGAAAAGTACAGTTTAGTTAGCTTGGTTGATCTTTTTTTAACTTTATGATTGTTTTTTTTTGTACATTTGAAGAAGTGATATTAATTCTGTTAAACAAATCTTTAAGTTTCCTAATGGGTGTAGCTGTGTTAAACTGTACAGAGGCTGTGCAGATGTTTAATGACATAACAAATAACAAACTCTTCAAATCCAGTAAAGAAATAAATGCTATGGGAGAAAGTATATAACAAATCTGAAAGAGAAAATCCCTTCAGTTGTTTGAAGAAAGATTCCACGTGAGAACATTTGGGGTTATAGTGTTCATTGTCTTCATTTGTCCATGCTGATGACTTTGTAGTTTTGTCTCTGGCTCTGAAAGCTAACTCAGATGCTTCTAAAAGGTTCTGAATTAGTGTTGACTGGTTTTGACCTGATTCTCTCTCTGGTTTCTCAGCAGGGCTTCCACTCTTCTTAGTGTTTTGAGTCGGTTGGACTATGCAAACATATTGCTTTTGCCTTTTCTTTTAAACCAATAAAGTCATTTGCATGAATCGGCTGTATCTGTATTTGTTTGACTTGAGTTGAAAAAGGAATGCTGTGTGGCACAACCACAGTCAATATTAGACAGGCACACACTGTTATAAGTATATTTAACCTGTTTTCTACACAAAAGAATAGAGTACAATTGAGATATCGGGTCATTTTGCAAAAGGGGTAATGAAACCATCCTGAGTATCTATTTTGGGAGGAACTTTACAACTGAAAGGAACAGGCAGTGATTTAGAAACTCGGGTCATATTTTTGTTTTGTATTTTAGTCTAGTTTCAGTAGCTTTAACAGACATTTTTACATTTGCTCTGCAGTAATGTTAATAAAAAGCAGACATTCTACCATTTAAACTGTTGGATGCTATTGAGTTCCTGTGAGGGGAAAAAAATACCACATTAGTTGGGATGTGGATGCTTCCATTTTTTTCATGTAAAATATGCAATACCACATTTTTAAAATGCAAGTAAGCTGAGAAGTACTACAAATGTGAATTTTTTTTAATTTTATTTTATTTTTTTTTATTCTTGGTGCACATTTATTCCAGCACAGTAGAGCCTAAACAAAACAGATGCTTCAAGATCTGTGGTTATGTGATGAGCAACACAATGCATAATAATGCATTCTGTTGATCTGTTCTGAGTGTCTTTTCCCAGGTCTTAGTTTTTCTTTTTACACATACTGCTCCAAACATCTCCTCACATATGTACCCTAGAGGCTCATACTACTTCACTGACTGTATGTTTAATTCTAGCAGATGGATAATCAGAGTACTTCAGGAGTCCTGCCCTTTTTGTCCGAGGTATTCTCCACATGATTTATGATTATTTGTCTTGTTCGTGTGTGCTCTGAGTCATTTTTCATGACATCCAAATCCTCCTCTTTGACCTGATGTCTTTGTCGCTTAAGTACTTTCTTGTGTGTGCATGCAGATGGCTATCCTTGATAACATGGATGTCTCAGAGGAAGATAAGATCAAAGTCTTGAGTCAATCCATGTATGATTCCACAAAGTGAGTCACTCCTCTTAATGCTTACCTCCACGATTGTGAAAGTTAGACTGATGTTCTTGTGTCTCACCTTCTAGACCTTATTTCGTCTTCATCCTGCACTGTGTAACCGCCTTTATCTTTCATCATTACTTTCTTGCCTGTTGTTAGTATTTCATGTGTCTCGTCATTTCATACTTTTTAAGAGGGTTTTCTCTGTCTGTAGCTACAAGAAGTGCGGTGCTGGTCTTCCTGTAAACTACACTTGCTACCGCTGTGGGTCCACAGGACACCACATCAGGAACTGTCCTAGCACTGGGGTGAGAAAGAAACATGTAACAGAGCAAGCCCATAAACTCTCTCTACAATTTAATACATGTATTATAAAAGCAAATGAATAGATAAATCTGTTGAAATTAGTAAAGTGGATTATTTTTTGCCTTGTTTAATCCACCTCTATATAGACACCATTAGTTGCATGAAACACATCGAGATTGTACTGAATTTATTTTCATATAGGCTGTATCATACCCTCATCAATGGTCTCAGTGGCATCAGTGATATTTTGCTTCAGGTCACTGATGTTCTGTATCTTTATTCAATACACAATATCTTTAACATAACCCCATAGGAAGAAATCCAGTCCAGGGAATCGGGCCATCCTTTCCAATCCACTGGTCTGGAAATATTTGATTTTAGGAACCCACCAATATACAGTCCCCAATGTGGTGGTGCGCCATTTACCTGAATGACAGTGTTTGGTTGAAGGTTCATCCAGTTGTGGTGACACATATTTAGTCAAAACGTCAAGGTTAATATGTGCAGTTATTGATCTCTTGTTGAAGAAAAATGGACCAATGATTCGATTGCACATGATCCCACAATATGATTAAAAACTTTGATAACCAGTGAGTACACAAAACAAATCGGATTAACATATGTCATCATTTGCTTTTGTAATACATTTTTTAAATTGTAGAGAGACTTTGTGGACACCCTGTATTTTTTTAAGAGGCAGTTTTGCACAAATGGTTCTCATTTTGTTGTGTGCAGGGTTACATTTCCTCATCCATCTCATGTACAGTATGTGTGTGTCTATGTTTAACAGCAAGATAAAACTTCAGAACCTCCCCTGAAGATAAAGAGGAGCACAGGCATCCCCCGTTCCTTCATGGTGGAGGTGGACGATCCGGGCGTAAAAGGAGCCATGTTAACCAATTGTGGACGTTATGCTATTCCTGCCATTGACGCGTGAGTGTGGACAAAGGTTTTATAAACTATATCCAAGCTGAAAACTGAAATCATGCTTAAACACTCCAGGTCTGGTAAAAAAGCAGCAAAAAAGAAAGAGTATAGAGAGTACTTGTGTTTCCAGATCACTGCCTCATAACGTTTTGTTTTTTTGTTTTTGTTTTTTTTTTTTAAAAAAAGGGTTTTCTTAGTGTTTGGAGCATGTACTCACAATGTTTACAGCTGTATTTGGGCAACACAAAGGCAAAGTAATGGCAGTGAACACACACTGATACACAGCACTGTTGTAACACCTGTTGCTCACTTTTCGATGTTGAAGTGTGGAGTCAAAGTTCACAGTATACAAATGGTTGAAGGGTTTCCGGACGTTGCCTGGAAAATCTAAACCCCAAAATGGATGCCATAAATTGAAAAGAAAGCTACACTGCCCTGCCAAAACAAAAGTCACACATGCAATATTTGACTGCACCACCTTTGGTTTTGATTAAAGGAGACATTCACTGCATTTAACTCAGCAAATAGTCCAGATCCTTCCATGGGTAAATACTGCAGTGGTTGATAATGTTTGAGCTGGAACAGGTTATTGAACTCTAACTGCAGT
>JAQQZY010000028.1:9767344-9779980 GCA_030068375.1 Ostorhinchus rueppellii | reverse complement strand
TAAATATATTTTTTGTCATTTGTCCGTTGGGTTTTGATTTCTGCAGTTCTATTCTTGTTGTCTTCCCCTTTAGGACCCTTTACTGCACTGTTCAGAGGCTACAGAGCCACCATCAGTGTCTCAGGAGTCTGACACTGCTCCCATAGCAACAGGCCCTGTCTCAGCTTCCAACACACCCAGTACCTCTCTCCAGCTTGAGGAAAGCCATGTGGAGTCACCTGATAAGTGCACGCACAGGTAAATACACTTCTTCAAAATCTCAAGACCAGTTGAAAAATGGCTAGAATTTACATTTTGTCGTGTGAATACCTGAAGGTACTGAAGCCATTTTTTTTTTTTACACTTTCTTTTTATTGATTGTTTTTAAGAACATGAACAGATATGGACATATAGAAGGAAGAAGAAAAGAAATAAAATAAAGAAATAGCAAAATTCAAAAGAAGAACACAGTGGATTGCCATGTCTCAACAGTTTGCTCCAGTTTTATCAATAACTGTCCTTATACTGTCATTGTATAAACTGACCATTTCTCCCACTTTTCCCAACATTGGTTGAAGCCACATTTTTGCACAGATTTTGGCTTTTAAAGGCTGTGGTCTTAAACTTTTGATCAGCTGATGAATAGCCTATTTCAGTGAAATTATTTTCAATAAATTGCTTACTCAAAAGTTTTTTGGTCTCACTTCCATTTCTTGCATTGTGTTGCATTTTGAAACTCTGCTTAGAACCTTCTTAACTCATTCACTGCCAGGCGTTTTCAGAACAGAAACCCCCATACTGCCAGGTGTTTTAGAGCATTTTGACTGATTTTCAAGACTCACAGAATATGGAGTTCTAGGACTACATAAACATGGCACCCATCAAAATAAAGTGTAAAGTCTCTTCTTTCATGTGGAGAAAAAAATTGTTTCCAACTTTTTCGGTTCTCAAGTTATTGACCTTAGAACACAGGGTGGTTTTGTCCAAAATGCCTGAACGCTAAATACTTCCTCAAAGTTGCACCAGTTCGTTTCCTAGCAACCCCCCAATGAAAGCTGATTGACGCCAAAACACGTCATTGGCAGGGAATGAGTTAAGCTCCAAGAGTGCAAAATGTAAATTCTTACCATTTTTCAACTGGTCTTAAGATTTCGATCAGGAGTGTGTGTGTCATTGCTGCTGCTTCACTTGGCTTTTCAGATTGCTTTATTCGGACTTACCTTACAGTATTTACAAGATTGTTAAAATACACAGAAAAGTTGAACATTTGGTGCAGTCCACTTATGGCAGTGGGGTGGATTTTAGCACTGAGACTGGCTTCATGTGTGCTGTTTATTTAGAGAGGCTGATGGAGGTACACATGATGCTCCAGCAGGTTCCCCATCTGTGTTGGTTTCAAACACAGTCTCAACTTGTACTCCATCACGGCTCATACCACTGGTAAGGACACACACTTACAGATATTGATAAACTGAATGCAGCAAAATTTGCCATTAATAAATATGATGTGTCTGTATAGGATACCGACCCTCCAGTGGAGGACCAACCCCAGTCAGTTACTGTACACCCAGAGCAGTCCTCCCAGTCTGCAGGCGAGAGCCAGACAGACCTGCTGTCTACCACTGAAACATGTGGTCAGTAAGAAATGTGCCTTTCTATCTTTTTTTTTTTTTGCAATTTGTGTGATGCAACAGTGAACTAATTTCATATGCTGAAGACTGAGATGACATCACTAACACGCGTAAGGAGTGGTGGAAAATAATGTCTCTCTTGATCCAAAGGTCCAGCATCAGCACATTCTGGGCAGACAGCTTGCTGGGAAAGGTCAGTGAACAGCATCCGTTTAGATGTTCTGCACTTTGCTCAAAGATATAGTCAAAAGATGTCTGATTCTTCATTATGTTTTTCCCCACAGCTCCTCCTCCTCCACTACCTTAGTTTGTCCCAGTGGAGGCTGGACTAAATTCAGCACTCAGCAGCTCCCACCCTCCTCATCCACATATTCAGTTGCTCAGTCACCTCTCTATCCCCCTGTCCAATTTCACACGTTTCACCCGGCACAGCAGCCCCTGAACAGTTACCCACCTGGTTACCCAGTGACAACACCCCTCTGGACTCTACCGACCTCCAGGGCTGCTCCTATCCCTTCCCTATGCTCCTCCCCCTCCACCTCCTCCATCGCTTCACTCATCCCAAAGGAGTGGTTCAGGCATCAGAGGCAGAAAAATGAAAGGTAAAGGAGAGCTTTTCTACCTTGCATTTTTCCAAGAAATCCATACATTTGAAAATGGTCTTTTCAATATGTCAAGCTTCAGAGAGCATTCAGGGACTTGGTGTGAATGTGTGGTGAAGTATGAGCACAATATACTCATCATATAAAATATATAGCCCAGCCAAAAATATACAAAAAAACAAATGGTTCCAATCCTTCCATGGTATAATTACTGCAGTGATTAATACGTTTAAGCTACAACCATGTATTTAACTCAGTCTGTTTGTACTTCTCACTTGGGCACATCATCATGAGAATAAAAAGGAAATTAAGTGATTACCCATCATGCCTTGTGCCTACAGTATAAGCCTGTGGGGGCAGTGTTATGATCTGGGGTTGTTTCATTTGGTCAGGACTAGGTTCTTCGACAGTATGTTTCCAAAATATGAGGTCAGCTGAACCTGAATATACTGAATGACCAGGTCAGTGGATTTTTTTCTTCCATATTCCAAGATGACAATGCCAGAATTCATCAGGATCAGATTGTGAAAGAGTGGTTCAGGGAGCATGAGACATCATTTTCACTCATGGATTGGCCTCTACAGAGTCCAGACATGAACCCAGTCTCTGAAATGTGATGGAAAAGACTTTACACAGTGGTCCAATGGCCCCATCAAATGACATGATCCTGATAATAAATGAATGCAAGTCCGGGCAAAAATAAATGTGTTGTTTGCTGTGATATTGCATCAACATTGCTTAGTATAAACAATACCACACTGAATGGATCCCATACTAAAAGATGTCAAATATTGTGTATTTTTTGCCATGTGCATAATTTCCATGCATTGCTTTGTACTCTTTGTCACTCAGGTCACCTCACAGAGGATCTACTTACAGACACTCATCCTCTCATTCAAAATCTTCAACGTACAAGTCTTCATGCTCTTACTCGCGCTCTTCAAGTAGATCCCGTTCTCGTTCCAGATCCCAAAGCAGATCAAGGTATTTTTCATATCTTTTCATTTATTACATCATGTTGAAAATCAACTTTTAAGAATTCAGATGCATATGTTTATATTCAGATTTTTTTATTTGATTTTGTAAGATTCTGATACAGATCTCATCATGCACAATCTCTATGTTTTTAGTTTCAGTTTTATCAGCTAATGTAACAGTTTGAAAAGAAAATTAAAGCTTTAGGAGAAATACTGGGAAAAGGGAAGATAAATAACATTTGACATCAAAAGTATCATGACAGCTCATATAGCCAGTTTAAGATGCTCTTCATTTGAAAGTTTTCTGTCTAAGTTTTGCATGAACTCTGATGTGTTGGAGCCTCTGTTGTGCTGGTACCCGGACATCTGTAGCAATATGCAACTACATGTTACAGTTAATGATATCTAGCGTTGAAGTTGAAGAGGAGAGAGTCACTAAGAAGGAAACTGTAAGATTTTTGCAGAAAATAAGTACATAGAAATCACTCAATTGTGGCTGTTATCATGCATAAAGGCAGCCAAGACTATGGTTCATTAATAGAATTAGCTAATGCACAAGATTCCCTGCACAAAGCAGACTCTTTCACACACGATGGTACACTTTACAAATATGGGATTCCTGCAGCCCCTTTCATAGTATATGATGAGGTATAAGGTTATACCTTAAAATACATGATTCTTCTGTCTTTTTTTTTTTTTTTTACCAGGCCTCCCTCACCCAAAAGAAGTCACAGAGACGATGCAAACCGCTATCATTCCTCCCATTCCTATAACTACGGTTACAAACACTCACGCTCCCCGACTCCCTCTTCATCACGGGTACATCATCGTTCCAGGTCCAGGTCACCATCAGATCAACAGAAAAGCCACCAACACAGCCGCCATCACAGTAGGAGGTCTAGCACAAGAAGCTCCAGATCCAGGAGGAGAGGGAACTGCTCATCTGCATCAGGCTCCTCCCACAGAGAAACAGGAAATTCAGAGTGGAGTTTAGATGATTACCTGCAGTGGAAACAGGAATACAAAGACTGGTGTGAGAAATATTACAAGAGCTATGTTGGCCATTTCCATCAGCTGCCACCTCCTCCACCCACTCCTCCTCCTCAGCCGCACTGGGGGAAAAACTCAAAGAAAAACTACCACCCACACAGTGGTCACCCTTCTCGGAGGGATGGGAACTCACCTGCTTCTCAGTGGTCCAGCGAGAGCCGTTCCCCTCCATCACAGTCCTCCAGCGAAAGCAGCTCTGTGTCATCCCAGTTTTCCAGTGACAGTCGCTCGACACCATCCCAAACATCCAATGATAGTTGCTCCCCTCCCTCACAGTCACGCACTGACAGCTACTCTGTGCCAGCCCAAGACGGAGCTCACCTGGGAGCTAACTCATCAACAAAAGACAAAAAAGAGGTGGAAATGCAACAAATTAAAGGTAGCAAGCAGGTAATCACAAGCATTGTGAGAGACAAGCAGCAGAACACTGGAAGAGGCGTCTACGTAGATGACAGTCCAGCACGGGAAGAAACTACCAGTGATGCCTTACAGCTACACCAACCTCCTCTAAAACCAGATAAAAATTTAGATAAAGGCTATGAAAGGAAAAAGAAGGAAAAAAAGACTTCAGAGAAGGAGAGAGGATCGAAAAGAGGAAAAGATTTTCACTCTAGGCGGGATATGGAGAAACATTACAAAGGAAAGTCTAGTCAAGGGGCAGGTAGCACAGATTCAGACAGAAACAGACGCCCTAGAGGCAGTAAAACTCCTGACTCAAAGTCAGAGAGAAGCAGTAAGAGGAAGGGTGATGATATGCAGAGAAATAAAAGAGAGAAAATTCTTACTGAGGATCATTGCAGGGAAAGCCTAAAAACCAAACTTACAGAGGAACCTCAGACACATGAGAGTGAATCTCCAAAAAGATTTGACAGAGAAAAAAAGAAGAAAGAATTTTGGAATGCTCAACCTGCCTCAGAGGAAGACATCTGGGAGAGGGAAATAAAAGTGAAACCACAAAAGAAGATAAGCATCAATATCAACCTGGATGGGAAAAGAAAGCTGGAGGAAACAGAAAAACACAGTCAGTCTTCTTCAGAGAGGATTGACGGAAAATCACAGGAAACAACAGAGGATGTTAATCACGGAGAGGAAAAGGAAAAGTTAAACAGACGGGAGACAGACATTGATGTAAATGGAGGAAGTAGCTCTGTCAGAGAAAAGAAAGTTGTGTTTGAAAGAAAAATAAAACCAGATGGAGAGACAAGAGAGAGATTGGAGAGAGCCACCTTCAGAGATAAGAAAAATGAGATGTGGGATTCCTTCATAGGAGAAGATGGTGCTGGAGAGAGGAAAGGGACTGGAGAGGAAGAAGAGTTTGACTTATGGCACTGTGCCCTCAGAGGAGTGAAGGAGGAAGAACATAAAACTGTCCTAGACCAAGGAGGAGAAAAGAAGATAGAGGAGGAAGATCAGAAAAAGGGGGATGATGGCAGAAAGACAGACACAGGAGACCTACCCTTAACTCATCAAAAAGAATGGACAAATGAAGACACCACAGGACAACGGAAGAGGATGAGTACAGAAGATGAAGCTCCTCTATCACAAAGGAGCAGAAACTACTGGGACAAATTAAACGCAGCAGTGGACAACAGCAGGTTAGAACAGTGGAGCACTATCCCTAATATCTAATAGCTTCTCGGTGATCTCATACTTTATTTCACATCTCCACACTGTCTTTTGGTTCTGTTTGTGTAGGACTAACGCTTCAGCAGGAAACTTTGAAGGTGAGCATCATGAAAGGACGACGATGATGGTGAAAAATCTCAAGGAATACACAGAGAGCAGAGCAGCTGAGAAACTGGACAAGCTCATACTCACACAGGTGTGTTGGGTTGAAGAACAGTCAAACATGACAGGCCATCCAAACCAAGAGCGATAGCTAACAGAATAAGATTCTCTGTACATCGTCCAGCCGGCACAAACAAAAATCAGGTCCTTTGCTTGTACCACAGCCTTTCAATAAGAAGGAAAGAGCTGGAACATGGTGACAGTTTCACTATTTTTAATGGTGCAAACAGACGGGACTAACTTTTTGACACTGCTGTTTCTACAGGGAGGGACAGAGGCAACCTGTAGGCAGTCTGAAATTAACCTAAAGTTGTTTGAATTTCTAATTGGGTAGCTGGTTGATATGAAATTCAAGTCTATTGGTTAATGACACCAAGGAAGTTACCAGTGTCCAAGTAAAACATGTAAGAAGACAGAGAAGGGGACATACCTTCTGTTGTTCAGTGAAGGTATGAGTTTATCTCCTGTTTGTTTCAAGAACTATAACTGTCATTATAATGGTATAAGCACCCACCTCACCCCGATAATTAATACATTGGTTACTCCAGCTGTGGTCTAGATCAGTGTTTCCCAACCAGTGTGCCATGGACGATTATGCAGTTTCACCTGATTGGTTCTGTAAAGCCAGCAGTGTATAGATCCATACGACTGCACACACCAATGATTCACGCAACAACAGACAACAGTCTCCTGCTTCCCTCTGCAAAATAAAAATAAAAGTGAACCGGCCCTGATGCGGTGTGTTCTGTAGATAAAGCCCCTTCAGTACTGATGCGCAGATTAGCAGGTTACCTACAAACCCCAGGTATCGGGTTGGGGTGGGAGGGATTTGCCTCCCATACTATTATACAAGGACCTCAATCCAGAGGGTCCATCTGAGGGATCACTGGTGCACCCCTCTGAGCTTTCTTGTTCCAAACGCCCCACAAAAATGTCGCCTGTGTACCCCCCAATGTCCCTGCCATACGATTTGCATTATATTTAATAAATATACTATTTGTTTGGGGCTGTGCATTGTGATTTTTCTAATATCAAATATGTGCCATGGCTCAAAAAAAAGTTAGGAAACACTGGTCTAGATGTTAACAGTCCATCTGAATTTGATGTAGCTTTTACTTCTCTTCCTCTTATTCATAATGGGAATGATAAATGTAATACAGTTTGGATGATGAGTAATTCAGTTAATACAATTAAGTGCAGTCAGTGGCAGTGATGGTAGAATGGAGTGTTGGCTGTGTTGTGGATCATATTGGCCTTTTGAGAAAATACCAGTGAAACATTTATTTTCCACATGGGGAAGTAGCTTAATAAGCCCATTTTTGGCCTTTTTGAATAAAGCAAAGAAATGTGTTGACTAAAGTTGCAGTCTCAACAATAGATGAAAAGTATTAATTTTAGGGCTTATGCACAGCTGGAGGACAGCATGTGGTTGGCACCACTGTTTGCAGAATATTATCACTGCATTCACAATTTTATTTATAGCTCTTGGAGTGGACCGCCCTCTACTGCTGTATGTTGTGCTCATGAATACAAAGTTGCATTTGTTCTGCACGAGGGGGGAGGATTAAGTAAAGAGTCTTGAAACATATTCTGTTCAGACTCACACAAACTGTATTTCTTTGGCCTTACACAGTTGTGATGCACAGTGAGTGATACAAAAATGGCTTTTCTTACTCTTGTCAATGAGCATAAGATTAAAAAACAAAGCTACATCAAGTGATGTGCTGTGCAAATGTGACATGTTGTAATGGCCTCTAAATTCAAATGGGTTTTTGATTGACATTGATTGTTTGTTTCATTCATTATATCAATCTGACAGTGATGTGACACCCCCCCCCCCCCCCAATATTGAATTAGAATGAATTCGACCTTTACATTGATAGTTATTGTTATGGTTATTTCTCTTTGTGTGAACAGTAAAGCTTTAAGTCATTTACATTTCAACTCTTTGTCCCAGGTCCGCCGCTCCAGATGGGATAAGGAAGAATTCGAGGGGGAGCAAGGCAACGGAGAGACCGAAGCTCAGACTTGCAGTTTTCCTTCACCACCTCGGCCTCCAGTATCAACAACCCCAGCCAACAGGGAAACAGAGGGAGAGAATGAATCTAAGCAGCAGAGGTTAGTGGAGTTGGACAGGGCCAGAGCAATGAAAAAAGAAAAAGAAGGCAAGTCCAATTTAGAAAGAAATGTGGCTCCCTCTAGTGGTAAACACAGAACTGACAGCAGCTTCGATATTGATAAAAAGAGGGAGGAGAGGGACAGGGAGAGTTCAAGGAAAAGGCATAAAGAGACCAAGAGTTCAAAAGAAAGGATAAGGGAGGAAGAGAGAGGGAGACACTTGGAAAGAGAAAGCAGGAATAGCAGTACATACTCTTCTCACTCCTCTCCCTCAACCTACAATTTCACTCAAATCCCAGAAGACGACGGGAAGAAGTTGAATGAGGCAGCGAGGAGGGAGAAACATCATGAAAGAAATGAAAGTAGAGACAGGAATTCCTCATATTCTGCCTCTGGGGGAAGCAGGGAAAGCCATTCAATAAGCAGAGCTGCAGAACTGCTCAGTCATAATATGCACACAGCACACAGAAACCTGCTGCTGGACTTACAATGCAAAGTAAAAGAAGATGAGTCCAAACACTCAGTCCACCAGTCACTACATTCCCACTCCCATAATCAGGGCAGGGAGAGAGGCCTACTCCACTTTAAAACACCTAGAGAGAGCAGTCCTGATTGGGAATCAACACATACTCCCCCCAAAGATCAGTGGAAGCATAGAAGGCAGTACCTATCAAATCAAGACCGGAGTTTAGAGAGAGGGGGAGAGAACGAGGAGAGGACAAGAAATGAAAGCAGTGGAAAGAGAAGGGAGTGGAGCTCATGGAAGATGGATAAAGGGATAAAAGGTAAGGAGCAAGACAGACAGATTAGACGCACTGAGGCGGGTGGACGAGGGGAAGAGAGGTCCAGCTGCAGCATCACTTCACCAGCAAGCCTGGAGGACGGCAAGGACAACAAGGGAGATGAGAAGAAAAGACCAAAGACACACAAAAAGGAGAAAAGACATCAAACCTCAGAGCTGGAAGAGGTGGAGGTGATGAATTACATGAAGAGGAAAAGCAAAGACGGAGAGCAAAAAGAAAGTCTTGGAGAGACAGATATTTGGTGGAAAGAGGAAGAAAACTCAGTAATGCTAACTTGACTGTCAAAAAAAAATGTCTGACTCACTTGAATTAAGTTTTTCCTTTCTCTGTCCAAAAAGTGCCTGGCTTTTGTTTTCCTTTTTTGCCTTTTGTTGACCAGGATCCTTTTTGCACCACATAAGATCTCTCATGTCTCTTCTCTCAGATCTGCATTATCCAAAACGAAAACGAGCAAATTGTGAAGGAGAAGCACTTTTAACCACGAAGAATGTGAAGGAATGCAAATATTAACCCATTGGTTCTTTATTATTAATACTTTTAAGTTCCCAAATGATTATGGTATTGCTTTATATTAAGGTTTACATATTAGTTGCATATTAGCTCATTAACCAATATAATGCATTTATTAATACCTTATTTCGCATTACCATACTCTACCAACAATTAACAGTTTTCGATCAAGAGCCACCAACTTCCTGGTAATTATGCTCTGATTGTGCTATGTTTAACATAGTCTTTACTACTATCTTAAAAAGTGCGTAAAGCACAGTGAGATTATAATTCATTTACAACAACTTAATTGGTAGCAATAAGGATTAATTATGAGCTGGAATTTGGAAACTAATTTAAAGATAGGCAGTTATAAAATACAGAAATTTAGTTAATTATGAACTAATAAAGAGCCAATATGCTAGGAATGTCATACTAATAAGCAACTACTTAATGATGCTTATATGTTTACCTTAGTATAGAGTGTTGCCAAGTAAAGAATAGGTATATTATTTTAAGTTCAAGGAATTTGCACATGCTTGCAATTTGCTCAGGACTGCCACCAACTGTGGTTCCTATTTGTTGAACCAGTGACGTTACAGGGTTGTATTAAGGATGATCTGACCAGATGTCAGTCTGTCAATTTATTTGCCTCTCACAGGAGCATAGAAACGCATGCCGAAGAAAGATCTGTGATTAATTTAAAACTCACACTGTGAATATTTATGATTTGAACCTCTGTTTTTCTTAATACTTTTGTAAGTGCTTAATTTAAAAAATAGAAATCAACTGCTGCCTGGAATATTAATTTACCAGCGGGAATTTTAGTTTTTCCTGTTTTGAAGGAAATAAAATGAAACGTATGTTGAATGATTTGTGTGGTGGTTGTTTTTTCTGTCTGCTTTTGGTTTCTGGTATAATCTTTGATTTTTTTTTTTTTTTTTGCCCCTGTTTTTTTAAATCTACATATATGTTAAAAATTGGGCTAAAAATTTTACTTTACATGCACAGAATGTCTTACTATCTTACAAATATATTAAACTTGTATTTTATGATGCGAGTCATTGATAAAACTATTAAAAACCTAAGTACACCTCAAGGTCATTCAGACAAATTTAGTGATGATTTCATGACTGATTACTTGAACAGATGAAGCATTGCATGAATGATCCTTAAAGTCTCTTCACAGCTGTCTCCTCGTACTATTGCTTGTCTTTGTCCCTCTGCTTGTTGTCATTTTTCCATTCCATTCAGAAATCCAGCCCGCACATCAGTACAGAGCACTTCACCCCCCCCTGCCCTTTATCCACCACTGGGCTTACATCCAGGTAAGGATGCTGAAAAACTCTTATTTCATGACACCACACTCAGCTATTGTTGCAGGTTTTTGTTTGTGCCATATGTAGGAACATGTTAAGGAACATATTTTGAAAAACCTGCTCATTGTACCTGCTGTCTGCTTTGGCTTGTGCTACTGTACCCAGTCTGTGTTCTAGTCTAAGCTTGAAGTGTATCCAGGCTTTTCTTGCTTCATTAACTCGGTACAAGGAAGACATGGCAGGGATCCAACCTCTCAGTCTTCCTTTCTGTCTTTTCTCTGTTTTGCTGTTGTGACCGCAGTCGGTTGTTGTTGTGCCAAGGCATGCTGGGATCGAAATCTGGTGGCAGCGGGACTTCCAACTTGGCTTGTATCTTCACTTTCAGACAGGACAGAATGCCCAGACAGTCGGATGTCTCTATTGCTTTCATATCAAAAGGTATCACCTCCTGTTGGCTTGTTGTACTCTCTTATGTGTCCTCCAAAATGGCCGCTAAAATTTATAAGTTCATTGTCCCATCTGCCTCTTCACCTCTCTTGTCTTAAGTGTCTCCTCTGATTTCTCATTTTTGTTTTGAGTCACTGAACGCTTTTGCTCCATTTAGTTTTAAGTACATATTCTCACTTTTTTGGTGTGTGCAGATCCAAAATGTATAGACAAACCGTACTGGACGTACACAATAAAGATGCAGAGATTCTTCCAAACAGATATAAAAACTGCAGGTTGAGATGTGAAGAGTATCACACTGACCACGCAGAACACAAAGGCACATTTAAGATGACGGGACAGACAGACAGAAAGGTACAGACAGCAGACACATGCACAGAAACACAGACAAAGATCCAGACAGGCAGAAGGACAGACAGGTGGACTCCGTAGCAATCAAGAGCAACATCCCTCCTGCTCTCCCTGTGTGGTGTGGCTCAGAAACGAGGTACGCTTTGTCACATTTATTTTCCAGCCTTCTTTATTTCTCTGTTGTCCCGCTATGCACCGCGCTTTGTTTCTTCCTCTGTGCTTATTTTAGCCTCATTCTGGTTTTTTTCTTTCCTTTTCGTCTGGGTTTCCTACCCTCCTTTGTGCCCATGATGTGTGCCGACGTCTCAGGGCGCCGTGCCAACGCTGCCTGATGAAGACCAAGCTGTGTGTTTGCTTGTCTGCGTGTGGATAGTATATGCAGATTGGTTTGTTTGGGGCCAGTGGCAGCTGCAAGCACTTGTTTGTGGCATTGCATCCATGTGGAGTCCGACTAGGGGACCTGCTGTGAGTCCACGCTCTAAGATAACTATGTCATATGTTGTAATTTTTTCGCGAGTTGTAAGCGTGATGAATATTAGGCAGTAAAACAGATGAGAACATGCGGCGACCAGTCAGTAAAGTGACAAAAAGAGCATGAGATCAGCTGTGTATCTAGTATATTATTCATCAAAGTGCATGTGTTGGTGCAATTGGAACTGTTTTGACCCATATCCATAGTAGTGGTGCATTCAAGGACACTAAAGCCACATTTGCAGATTATAATTTCCCTAATTTTACAATGTGCCATATTCCTTAGTTGATTTCTATAATAAAGTCACATCAGAAGAAACAAAGTAAAATATATAAGTTAAGTGGACAGTAGAAAGCTTTCTGAGCAAAAAATGCATATAGAGGCACCAGACCATAACATTCAGTATTGGACAGAGATGTATAATAAAGTGGAACCACTTAAGTACTAAAATTCAGTATCTGTACTTTTTTGGAGTATTATTTTTTCCTCCTACTTCCACTTTTACTGCACTACATATGAATGACTTTTACTCCGATACATTTTTCATGTGCTGAATGGTTCCTGGTTCCTATTCTATAAATGTTCTGATCAGACCAAACCCATAGCCTAT
>JAQQZY010000028.1:9729110-9743097 GCA_030068375.1 Ostorhinchus rueppellii | reverse complement strand
ATCACCCAAGGATGTTCCCATTAACTTTTGGTCACGATCCGGATAAATCTCTGGATCCAGGAATTTTTTGAAAATCCCTATCTCTCATCATTGTGCAAAATTTTAAAAATATCTCTGTCAATATTCAGCCGATTGCCTTTGTGGGATGATAGAGGGTCACACCTGCTATCATGTGGTACATCATGACGTCAGTATCTCTAGCGGTTTTACATCATGACATCATAACCTTGGCAGAGGTTTACGCTCGCTGAGCGCTCTTTTTTTTTTTATGTAGTTTTCCACAGGAATGCAAGATAATAACTGGAATTGTACAATTTCCTAAAAAAAAAAATAGTCATTTGCTGCTGCATTTCCCTTTGCATTTTTAGAAAACATTAAACTGGAAAATGTATGAATAGCAACAATAGTTCTATTTTAGCATTAAAGATATGGTTTGGATAAAAAAAGAAGATCTTGAATATACTGGTGGATTAACTATTATAGAAACATGAAAAGATATTTAGGTAAACAGAAATACTGTTAAAATACAGCAGCAGTGGAAAACACCTTATACTGGGTGGAGCTGGAAAAATACATTTGTTAAACACTGTATGATCAATATGATAAGTAAAAGAAATGAATAAATTTGGATAAAGAGAAGTGGAAATGGCTACGATTCAGTCCTCAGCTGCTGTCTGATATCTTACCAGAGCCAGTTTAAATGTCATTTCTCATTTATTCTACTTGAAAGTGTTTCAGTCAAGTGTTTTTTTTCTCATGCACACACCACCTGCGCCACATGTTGAGGATTTCTGGCTGATTTTTGGATGAGTAATCAACAGGCAGTGCTGATATTTAAGATCATTTGAGCATAAGTGTTGGCAGGGTTGGGGTTTGAATGAAGAGTTCTGAGCCAAAACATCACTTGTCTCTCCTCTCCTCTCCTCTCCTCTCCTCTCCTCTCCTCTCCTCTCCTCTCCTCTCCTCTCCTCTCCTCTCCTCTCCTCTCCCTACGCCCCGGTGAATGAACCGAACAAGAAGGGCACACTGAGTACGAGTGTCTGTATTTGTTCCTGAGCCCAGTGTCACCTTTCCCTGCACAGTGAAACTCGTTCAGCAGAGATGAATGGCAATAAGACCAGCCAATCACTGCAACCTGTGACCACCGATCTGCATGAGTTCCTTTGGTAATAGAGGAGTCGGGCCAGCATTGGATTGGTGATATGAATATAAATGAGAGGGAATTTGAATAAAGGCGTACATCTGAATATCTTATACGGTCCCCCAGCACACTTATCAGGACTGTCTGCACATTCGAAGCCTTGTGATGGATTATGTGAGCAAAATGCAATGATCCCAGAAACAACATAATAGCCCTTTACCTCTGTACAGTGTGGAATAGCATGTGTTGCATGCATGCAAAAGGAAGTCTGCAAGGGTGAATGAAAGTCAAAATTATGAGTGAAACAGCAGGTTAAGTTGGGATATAGCTTGTTTTGTACATGACGTTAGTGGGAGCTGAAGGGGATGACTGTTCAGGTAATTGGTTGAAGACCAGGTTTAATTTTAGCTACGACAAATCCACTTCAGAGATAATACACTGTCACAGAGAAAGATAGGAAATGGAGAAAGGGAGTGGACAGAGGAAATAATGTGTGTCAATTTACAGTCAATTATAGCAGCACAAACACTTTCTGTTAGTTTTATGTCTAAAATACATTTCCTTTTATTGGACTTTTATTGTATTTGCAATGTAATCAGCGTCAAAAACAATGGATGATGCAGGTTTTTGATCTTTTTTTGCATATAGCAAATGATGATGTGGTATCTCTAGCATGTCAAACTCTCTCCATTCATGTTTCAATTTCAGACTACAAAACTATAAGACTATTGTTTTGGGTTTTTTTGTTAGTAAATTAGTAAAGTTTTAAAATCAAGCTTTTCTGTTAATCTGATGCCTATGTGATTGTTTGATGACCTGTTATTTGCACAAAATATCAGTTCAGTTTCTTTGCAAGCTTGTTTTCAACATGTGCAGTTCAATAAAAACAGGCAGGTTTTTCTTCATGAAACATCCTGTGGCTAAATGTAAAAGGGTGCATTCCTTCATAGCAGCGGATATGTTTTTTTTTTTCATGTTTTTATTATTGTATCTTTTCTTCACTTCATTTCTTTTTGCAGCATTTCAAGTTGAATTAAAGTTAAGAAAAGATGGAATTCACTTGACAGCTCAAAGGAGTCACATCTCTGATGAAAAGGAACACAGGGAAATGAGAAGAGAGATTTAGAAATACCAAGACACACAGCTCACGAGTCAGCGTATGTGTTTGCATGAGTATGTTTGTGTGGATAGAAAGCAGAGAAAGAGGGTGGAGGCAGGGAGAAAGATAATGAGGTCGGAGAGGTAGAACGTGAAAAATGAAAGGGTTACAGTGATGAGCGTGGACTGGATGGGGGAAGGCAGTGTGAGAGTGATTACAATCAGATTCCTAGAAACAGAAAAGCATCAACACATGCTTTTTTTTTTTAAACATTCAAGAAATAATTGCACTGGAGATGTTGGTGAAGGCACATTTCTAATAGATGCAATAGCTGCTAGATTAGGCAGGCATTGAAATAATGCACTCCATGCACATGCACAGGACCACGCACACACAGCAGAATGACGAGCACTTGCAGCTTAGCGTGCATGTCTGTACTCTGGACAAGCCTATTACTACTTGACATGCAAATCTCTTTTCTGACCTTCTTCTGTCTGTTAGTCTGTCTCTCTCACTCTCACCCTCACCACATAATCTCTCTCACTCTCTTCACTAACTTTCTGTTCCCTGCTCCTGCCTGTTCATTTTCCCTTTTCCTCCCATGTACACACATTTCAGACCAATTTTCTATGCCCCGTCCCTCCTCTACAGTACAACGGTCTTCCCATTTTTACATGCTCCAGAGCTCCTGCAGCTGCAAATGATCACTGTGACCTGTGTATGTGTGTGTGTGCATGTATAAAATATAATAGAATGCAGACTGTGGTTGAGAGAGCCAAGGAAATTATACAAAACCTGTGTGTATGCACGTATGTATGAAATTTCTGCAGTTGCATAATATCGGTGCTGTGTCACTATATGCAGACACACGTTCATACAGACCCATAATCAAGGTATTATTTCCACATTTTAATGTGCGTGTGTGCATATTGTTTTGTGGTCATTTTTTCTATTTTTCTATATTTTGGAGGATGTTCTGCCTTTTTCTAAAAAAAATAAAAAACAATGTTTTTTAGGTAGATATTCAGTTATGACGGTGAAAGGGTTCAGAGAATGCGTTGTGTCCTCACAGAGTGGGTGAGACACTGTGGTGTGTGTTGTGTGTGAATGATTAAACCTTTGCACTATATACACTGCTCTTCCTTTCAAGGTGACTGCCTTGGAGACCATTATAAAACTCTGTGACTCCAGCGTCTTGCACCGTGATTAGAAAACCCATTCATTCCCACATACAGGAACACACACATACATTTTTAACTTGGTCTTCGAAATTGCAAGATTTAATATTCATTATTCTTGTTGCCAAAAAGTAGTTCTCTGCCCTTTCAAACACACACAAGTTACTAAGTCAGAGTGATTTTAAAGTGAAAGGTCTTTTACTTCTGATGCTGCCACTGATGTGCAAATGCTCTCTTTTATTGGTGCTTTTAGTTCAACTCTGTTGGTAGTAAAGCTCTTGCTTCCTACTATTCTGGCCTTTTCTCTTCTTTTGTCTTGCTGTGCTCAGGTTTTAGCTCTGACTACCCCTGGATTTTCATTCTACCAGCTTATTCTCATTGTAGTGAGATTTATCCTGATTAAAACAATAATAAAACTTACATGTTTTTGTACAATGGGTCTGACTGTGCCACTGATGTTAATGAACTTTTCAGCAAATTTACAAGCCATGCTTCACTTAAAACTAAACCTGCAGTAACCACAATTATGACTCTGTATCTTCAAACAGCATGTAATGACTTCCTGAAAGGCCTGTGAGTTCAGGGTTTGTTTGCATGTGTGTGTCAAAGTGTCCTTAACCATCTGTTATCATGTCATTACGTGTCATTGCCTTAAAAGCCCTGTTTTTGGACTAAACTTGCAGAAAGTTTTAAATCACAGGAAACATTGTATTGTATAGAAATCGAGCATTGCTAAGTTAGGACAACTTGTTGCACTGCAAAAAGAAGTTTGAGCCTTGGGTGTCACCAAGATTTATCAAGGCATGAAGTTTTAGAGACCTTTGTCTCTTACATCATAAAGTACTAAGACTGTTGTAGCGCATGTAAGTTTGTAGACAGGGAGTCAATTATTTATGCTTCGGCTTCCACTTGTCACACTTTTCAATGGTCTCTGTGTGTTTAGTGAGTTGTTTCAATAGTGTATGTGTTCTAATAAATCTAATCTAATCTAAAATATCTTTGTTACCTGGTGAAATTAAATCAGTAGATGAACTCTGCCTCTGTGTGGCCTTCCCTCACTCTCCTTCACAGTCAAATATACACAGATAAGGGAGGTAATTTGTGCACAAGGTTGGGAGCTGTTTTTGCCATTGGTAGGTCAATGGTCGCTGCTTCGTAGAGGTGGCCACCCACACAAACATATTGCCGGTCTCTCCTGTAAGCAGTGACAGCCTTTGTCTCGTTGGTGAAACGTTGGCAGATTCCACAGAGTATTTGTTTCTCTGCTGTTTAGGCATCTCTGTCCTCTCTTTTCCCCCCTGTCTGTTGCTCTTTTAAAAAGTCTTTTCAGGGTTGTTTTCTTACATAACTGCCAAATCCATGCATGGATGGACGAGAGAAGCCTGTGAAAACAGAGGAGAGATGCTGGAACTCTCCTCATTCAGTGTTTGTTAAGTGTGTGTGTGTGTGTGTGTGTGTGTGTGTGTGTGTGTGTGTGTGTGTGTGTGTGACAGATTTTGCACTTTGTCATTCCACAACCATTCACAAGAAAAGTTTACAATAAGGCAGTAAGGCACAGATCATTTGCATTTCCTTTTGTACTTTCTGGCACAAATAAAACTTTTTTTTTATAGGAGTGTTTAGCAGTTAGTGTGTAACTTCAGTTGCACTTTGATGGAACATCAGAGCAACCTCTAATAGGGATTATTCAAGTTAAATATATAATAATGAGATCAACTGTACAACTGGCAATGACATCCTATTGAACTTGATTTATCTTTAAAGGTCAGAGGTTACGGACAAGATAAATACTCTCTGTGTAGTCATGGCCAATAGCTTTGGCAGTGACACAGTGTTGATTTGTTTTCCAGGTACATTGACAAACAATTAGAGGTATTTTATAAGTTTTCAAGGCATTTATTGTCAAAAAGAATCCATTTGTGTCACTGCCAAAACGTTTGGCCGTGACTCCATATCACTGTGGAGTCTGAAGGAATAAACTCACAATGAATAATCCAACTGTATATTTCAGTTTCAACCAGTACAGTTTATATTTACTGCATAGTTGGCATTTATTTCTAACTGTAATATCAAGGAGAACAAAGACATGACTCCCTAAAAAAACAAAAACAAAACAAAAAAAACCCCCTGAAAATAATATAGTACAAAGAAATGGATAAATAAACCAGGGCACCGCCTTTCTGACTTTTCCTGCTGAATTGTTTTTCAGCGTTTACCTCTTACTAAGGACACTAGTGGTGTGTGCTGCTGATGAGAAATCACTGAATGCAAATAAAAGTAAGACTACTCATTAAAAATAAGCCAGAATACACATTACACAACAGCACCTGGCTGTTTGCAAATGTAGAAAGCAGAGGTCAGTAAATACAACTTGTATAATGACTCAGTATTGGACTATAATGCCTAGGCAATAAACTTTTTTTGTGACTGGCTATCTAGAAAATGAAACTAAATGTAGTGTTTTACTGTTGTTGTGTAAACAAATTGCAAATGTAACACTTTTTCCAGTATATTAAACCCCAGTTTGTGGCAGGGCATTTTAATAAGGAGGTTTTTTTTTCTATTATTATTATTATTATTATATCTATATTTATCTATGGCTGTATTAGTGTATAATATTTAAATATGCTTTTTATTTCCCAACCTAAATGTCCTTTAAATGTATCTCGGCTCTATATCTTATATATGATTTTTGGTTTAATTTACTTTTAGTGCAGTCCAACCTGAAATGAATTTTTAAAGACGCTTTCACTTGAATTTCTCTCATAGCCATTCAGGAACATTTGGTTGTATTTGGTTTTTTCAGTCAGAGGAAGTGGTGAATGTGTTTCCTGCTCTGTCTCCCCCTTACAGAAAACACATACAGAGCCGGAGCTGGTGTGAATGCAGAGAGGAGGGGAAAGCAGAGCTCAAGCGAAAGAAGGTTAGCCAGCAGCGAGTGAAGAAAATGGCGATCATGCAGGACGAATGCCTCCCCTCGTAGATGCTGCAAACGCGTTGAAATTCTTTTAGCCTTACAGCCGGCTTTCCTTTCCACTCTGTTGCACTTTATACTTCAATGAGGTGAGGTTGCTTTTTCGCTGTTTTCTTGGTTAGATTGCGGTTTCTTTTTTGTCGAGCTGTACACGGAGTGCCGGGAGCAGTGAAACCGGGGATTGGTAGATAAGTTGAGCAGCCACTGTTGTTTAGTTAGCAGTGACTGAGCTGCGCGAGCTAGCTAGCCTCTGGAAAGCTAACAGTTGGCAATGCGGCTCTTTTTGCATTGCAGTTCAAAAACGACAAAACGCATCGACTAACAAGAGCAGGGGATTGTTCCTTCATAGTGGCGACTGTTCAATCTAAAGGCGCGTTGGACTGGCACATCTTTGTTTGTTGTCAGCTTAACCTTGTGCTAACGCTAACTAGTACGTGCATTGGGTAACCTTTAGCTAGCCAGCTGTGCGTAGTATATCGCTACCAAAAGAAAATTTTCCATATTTTGTGAAACATTACAGCTTTATTTATTATTTACCTATGTGTCTTGTAATTATTAATTGTTTTAGTATAACATTGAGTTTAGCGTGGTTCTTAGAGGCATTATCGCTCTGTTGGAAATGAGTCGGGGTAAGTTAACAAGCCGCTTCGTAATGTTAGCTTTTGGCTAGCATTAGCAACCATGCTAATTTGACGACGCAGGTTTATCATCGTTAACGCCGTTCGAGCTTCTGGGGTTTTGGTTACTAGTGGGTGAAAGAGGATTGTTTGGATGTACTAAAACTTGTAAAAAAAAATCAACCGAAACCCTGTGTGAGCGTGAATTTGGCGGTGAATTTAACCTGCAGAGTTGTATTCCTGTCGGAGTGTGTAACGCCCTCTGTCGTCTGAAGACCGAGCAGCTGGTTAGCTTATTACCAGACCTCCGCTTTGCTGGTTTTGCAGTCGTGTACACTTAACTTTTCACAGTGATGTAACAACGCTGCAGATGTAGTTGAATCACCCAATTTCAGCGTAATGATTGTAGTCAGATTCCTTGTTAAATGGTTTGTTTGTATTTGTTGCTCTGGAAAAGTACCAGCTCGAGAGGAGCCATGTTGGTTAAGCTGTAAGTCAGGCAACAGCTGAGATAATGGCCGATCAGGACCCGAGCTGTAACTCTGACCCACACACACACTATTAGTCTGTTTCTTTATCTACCATTCTCAAAAATCACATTCTTAGTTAACCTTGTAGACCCTGAGCTTTCTGAGGGGTATTTTATTCCTAGCTCCGCTATGCAGTTTAACCTGCTTTTCCACATTGACTTGCTAAAATTCCTTTCATACAGTAATTACTTCAGGTTTGACTGTTTGTATATACATGTCCTCACGTAAACCTTGTGGGTGAGGTTCATGTCTTTTAACCTGTGTATTATTGGGAATTAGCTGTAAATACTAGGTCTGAAATGTTTTTCTGCTGCCTGTGTGTGTATTATATTATTGTATGTGGTTTATGAGGTGTTATTCACTCACTGTAAACCAATAAACCTCAACACGAGTCATGTGTGTTTCTAATTGTTATTGACTTAGTTTAAGGTTATGCGATCTTTGATAGCTGATAGATTAACATGATCTGCACTTCATTTTTCAGAGATTCGGAATTGAAAGCTGTTGCCACCAAAGAAACTGAAGCATCTTAACAGGTGAGTGCTAATGAGACGCATACATCGGCACCAGTTATAAGTCTCCTATGTCTCTTTACATTATAGTGGATATGTTTTTGTCTGTGTGGTGGGCTGCTAACAGGGTGGGTGGTTGTGTGGGTCAGGAGGACACTGGATGGGCAGCTGCTGCTTATGCAAGCACATGCAGTTCCGTTTGTATTGAATTGGAGGGCCTGGGTTGGTCTAGGCTGCATTGTGCTGAGTAAGCTTTGCTGTTTTAAAATCGCTAAATGAGAAGCCAGTGTCCTAATGTTTTGTGTGTGGAGAGGTGTTTGTGCAGCTCATTGTGTCCATACAGTTGGTCTACATGCAGACACACAAAAGAGCCCAGGACCACAACTAGAACCTGACCCCGCTCCAAGGCCCCTGTCCAGTCTGTTTTTACACACTAAATCTGTTTATGAACCTAAGTGTACTCAATAGTTGAGCTGTAATGATCACTTATTAGACACAGTCACACTACTTAAACAGTTCTTATCTGGTGTTGGCATTGTTCCTCAGACAGTAGAAGTGAAGACTCATGTTTAAACTCTGTTAAATCTGTTGCATGTCATCCTTTAAAAATAATATTTAGCGAATGGCCCCACAAGGCATTTTATTATGCTGGTTTGTTTGGGACTAGTTGCTATAGCAAGCTGATGGTGGTTCACATTTTCCTAGCATTGAGAGAGTTTCCAGATGAGTGTGTATCAGACTTTCCCTGAAGGGTGTGATGGGATATTCTATTAATATCTGTAAAGTGGTAAGTTAGTAGCATGAATTATTTACATAAATTGCCTCTTTTATTGACTCTAGGTTTCCCACCACTGACTTTTAAATTATTTGCCTCATGGGGATCATATTTTATTAGATTAAAAAAAGTAATATTCAACATAACCTAAGCCTTTTGTAGGAGCCCAAAATATGCATCTCCTATAGTTAGTCAGTATAATTTTAACACTTGTTCTATAAGTAAGATCCTTCTGGTGTGGAGTTTCTTGAGATAATTTCCGTTTCAGTTGGTAGAATTTGAAGTCCTTTCACTTTCATTTTTTAAAAGAAGTCCAACCCGAAAAAATAGAAGTAGTTACTTAAGGAATAATGAAACAGGTATACCATTTGTGTCACCAGTAGGGATTTTTTTTTTTTTGCTTTATTGTAATAGTTGAATGAGTGCTCACAGACTCCTATTCTGAAGACTTCAAAGTATGCACAAACATACCTAGAAGACAGTATCTTTACACAGACTTACCCAACGCATTTAAAGAAGCTTGTGGAGCCAATGCTATGCAATTTTACTTTCACTTTTGTTTGTCTCCTTTCCCTAGTTTAGTGTTTTGGGGTTTTTTTTTGGTTCTTACCTAATGATGTAAACAGTTTGTACAAGGGGTTTGTGACACATTGGTAGATAGAATACTGAAAAGCTATATCAAATGACCGCTCAGTGAAATGTCCAACTTTATATCAACTCTTCTGAATTTAATACTGTGGAGCCATAAATTCTTAGGGGGTTGCAACATTTCTACTTCAGTTGAGGATCATGTAGTTGGCCATTGCTCCAGCAGTAAAGCCACACCTGCAGATGGTCATGAGACTAGAACAAACTTAAAGCATGGCACAGAGCATTTGTTGCCATTAACCCTTGCAGATTTTGACAGGACGCTAAGCCTGTGTTTGTTATTATGATATAAACCAGTTGAAGAAAATGACAATAACTGATCATAATACTTAAAAACACTCCTTATACTGCACCAAAGATATTTACAATAACTATCTAAAAGTTTATTGTCCCTCCTGAAACCTGCAAAAAGCCTTCCTCCAGGAAGTGTTTAGAATCACAACTTGGCACACCCTCCTCTGCCAGAAGCAAAACATAATTGCTGCTTCATCCATAAATATCATATTGCGTTTCTTGAGTTACCATGACCTTAAATGAACTGGCCTGGCTTTGACTGCACTGTTAAAGTGACTTATTGCAGATAGGCTGGAACTGTCCGCCCCACAAAGCCCTCTCTATTGGGGCTGTTTGCGATGAGGCAATAGTTGTTGTCATTCACTAATTGAGTGATGGCTTTCCCGAACGGAGCCTCCAGTGTTCTGCCTCTGTGAGAACATGCTAATGCAAATTGATGCAAATGATGTGGTGCTGTACATGCAAATTAGCCACGCGACTACCCCACTGGCTTTTGTTGTTTGAGGACAGATGAACCCTTGTGACTGTGTGCTTGTGTCACGGTTGTGTGTCTATCTTTATATTGGGGTGTACGTCTGGTGTGTATGTGTAAAGCAGCTACTTCCACTAGGCTAAAATTGGAATCAGTTTTCTGTTTTCAATAAATGTGAAAGTCCACATTGGCTTGGGTGCATGACTCACTACTGTGAGCGAAAAACACTCCTACTGGGTCGTACAACACAAAGTCTAAGGCCTCAGATTTCTGATCTGTACCTCCTCAGAAACCCAAATATAGTTGGATTATTTTTAAAGTCTTTTAAGTTTTATTTGACAGCAGGCAGAAAGGAGAAAGAGGAGGCAGCAAAATCCGGTCCTGCTCTGTAAATTCCACCTGAGTAGAGTGGAAGGAGAATTGAATTTCATTTAATATAGCACTTTGTGACGTCAGTAGACAAAGATAAGCTGTAGGAGTTTTGTCCCTGTTGACACAGTTTATCAATAAGTAACACAACTGAAACACATCACTATATTTTGTTTCTTCTGTGCAGCCAGACATAATATACATTCTCTTTGGCTATTAGACTCCAGCTTGTTGTGGTGTGGGGTTGTGTATATATATTACTAGTAACCCTTCACATTTTTCTCCTTTTTGATCCTGGTCTTTATCCCACTTCGGCGTTGTTCCATCTTAAAATGGGGGGGACAAGTATATGATGAATAGTGGAAACGGATGTCCAGATTGGCGTGTTATATCCACTTAATACACAACAAAGACCATATTTAGAAATAAGATATTTTAGGAAAGCAATCCCTTTTTAAGCACCACGGTGTATGCTCCAGTGAAATGGTATCCCATTTCTGTCTGGAAAGTTTTATAAAACACCGCAACACATGAACATCAGCTTTAAAGTATTTTATCTTGGTGTTTTCAATAGTCGGCAGTCTTCAAATAGACCATGATAAATTTGTGAACCTTGCCATGAAAACATGTCGCATTGAGCTTCAAATACTGCAGCGGTCACAGGCCTCCGTTCACAACGTGTTGAAATGTTTGTCTTGTTTAGTGGCTCCCAGTACACGGCTGCCTGCAGATAAGTAGCTCATTTCAACCGTGGGGCAGAAGAGAATTGTTGTTTTTTTTCCTCTGTTAATGTATTACTTCACATTAGACGAATGAATAGATACATTGTGTATGATGTTACAATTCCTTTCTTTTTCCATTGCCATTTAAAATTCTCTGCATATTTTCACTCATGGCCCACTTATGATTTAATATAATGAGTGCACTGAAATATACAATTTGAGATGCATTTTTAAAGTTGTACAACACACTAGTCCTTAATGCAATAATTTTTGTAAATTAAAATACATTTTTTGATATGTAATTTTAAGGCTGCTTATCTTATTCAAATTCATTTTGAAACTCATTTTAAAGCTGATTTACATCAACTGTAAAAATGTTTATTTGGAGGTTAGAGTCCTGGTTTCATATATTGTTTTAGTTTTCACTGCCATCTGCTACTGCAATGGTTTAAAACAAACCGTAAAACATATTTGAAATAGAAACTTTGATGTCCCTTTTTCTTTCTCTCTCCCTCCCCCTTGTTCTGACTGCCTTGTTCTTATTTATCCTTCTTCCTTTTGCTCTCGGTGACTTGCGGTGTCCCCTCCACCCCCACCCTCTGTCAGCTGTAGCTGTCGGGGGATGGGTAATTGTCGGCCCATTCATAAACAGATGCTGTCCGCGGTGTATATGCGTGCACTCCAGGAGGGCCCCCACCATGCTCTGTTGTTGTTGTTGAACCCAGAACCATCTGCTGAAGCACTTGATAGTTGGAAAGAAGTGGAGGAGGGGACAGGAGGGTGAAAGTGTGGGAATAGAGGGAGGGAGGGAGGGGTGATTAATGGGGGTTGTAAAACATGAAAAAATATTAATGCAACCATGTATGCATTACAGATAAAGACATAGTGGATCAATTAATAACATGTCGCATCACACTTTGCCACTCATAACATTGAGGTGTAAGACTCGCATGTGTTTGACTTCAGATAAAGATTGATATATATATTTTTTTATTAATTACTAATTCACTACATCCATAAGACATACAGAGAACTGAGATACTGTTTCCCTGTCATCTTGGTATTAAATGCAGGGTTCTCCCCAGGCAATGGAACAACAGCACTGTGCCAGGGTACTGCTAGCTCTGCGCAGCTATATTCATTTTTGAACTTTTTCTATTGTCTCCCGATAATTTTGCTAAAATCTACTGAAATCCGTCGGGTTTGCATGGACGCACTCCATTTTCCAGCGCCATGTTATTTTTCCTATGAAATCTCGTGTCTATCACATGGTTTTGGCGCAAGACCCCCCCAAATAAATAAATAAATCTATCCATCTGTCTGTCTGTCTCAAATAAATAGGTGGTATAAAATAAACTATAATAGAATATTAAAAGATATCAAGTCTTTTTACAATAGCAGCTGTAGTGCCATACAGTAATGGTAACATAATTCACCATCAGAGCACGCAGCATACTTTTATATATACAAGTAAAACACAAGCACAATAAATGAAAGTTTGTTTGTTTTTTTCCTGAATAACTGCCTTTTACTGAAAAAGTAAAGCAGATGTTATACTTTTTTTTTATGCATTAGCATCACTGATAATCAAAGTTAATGTTCCCCTTATAGCAGTTGAATACTTCCATGTCATTACTAAACTAAACTGGTGCTAAATAGTTGTACATATTCTTGTAGCCTTGTAGTCTGGGTTGTTTCAGCATCTCTGTTGGGCTGTCTGTATATAGCCAAGGTGAGGGCGATGCTGTAATCCCATTATCGGATTAGACTGCAGCCTGCAGCTTTCTCTTGCAGGCTAAATGGCACACCCGCAGCGGCCAGCACAGCTAAACACAACGATCACCAAGTAGGAAGCCACAGTCGGATTACAAACTAATAAGACACCATAATAGGAGGACAAAAAACCCATTGTTTCAGCAAAGAGTAGAAGAATGTGTAAAGTCCACTTTTGCTTTTTGTGTGATTCCACAATAAATTGATTGGTTCAATGTCTGCCTAAACTGATTTTATTTTTAATATTACTTTCAATAAAAACCTCTCTTTTCCATGAGAGGTTTTCAGGTTTTTTTTAATATATTACTTTGGTTTAAGGAGTTGTCAATGTTAAGATCTGCACATGTTCTAGTTCTAAAAAACTAAATGCTGTTATACCATATAAACACTACATTAAAGGAATGTTAGATGTTTTCCTGGAGCATTTTTTAATATATTGTTTAAAATCCCCATCACACCCCAATTGCAACCAATTAAGTAAATGCTCCCTACACAAAAATACACATTCTCAGAGGCTTGGAGCACTTGTACAGGAAATGAAGCCAGACCTTCACTAGCTATATTAGGATGTAAAGTTCACCAGCAAGCTGTTTTGTCACTAATATAAATCACTAGGAAATGTAGTGTTAGCCAGCTAGGTATGAAATGGGACTGTTCTGCTGACAAACATAATGGTGAAATGCACAGATTACAGCATTCAAAGAAAATTTAGTGGGCTGCTAGCCTGACATCAGTCTTACTTTAATCAGCTGTTCTTACTAGGCCGAGATTACTTATAACAAATATCAAAATAAAAAGTGAAAAGTCCAATTTCTAGGCTATGCTGATATACAGACCTGAATTCAGAGGTACACATCTGTGTGTGTGTGTGTGTGTGTGTGTG
>JAQQZY010000028.1:9704519-9727214 GCA_030068375.1 Ostorhinchus rueppellii | reverse complement strand
TAAGTGCTTACTTAATTGAATATGGTTCAAGATTATTGAAATAATTGGTGCAATAGAGGTATTAAATTTTAATTGAAATGGCATTAAAAAAGGTCTTAAAAGTCTTAAATTTAGATTTAACAATCCTGGGGGGACCCTGATGTAGGAAATTACAACTAAAAACTGCCTCGACCATGTTTCTGGTGGGGTGGATGCATTCTGAGTGCGCCTGGTAGCAAGCACTCCCACCCTCAGAGTGGGTGGACAGGTTATAATAAAGTCAAAATGAATGACTAAGTAATGGACAGAAGCATTGATGAGTCACAAGAGAAACTTCAAGCTTCTGCACATTGGGTTTGGTGTGTGTTTGTGTTTGTAGGTGCCCCTCCAAACCCCTCCCATAATTGATGTGGCATTGCTAGACTGCTTATCTACTCCCAAACACATTCACTGCTCATGTAATCTCCTGTGGCACACACTGCTGTGAGGCCAATGCTGACATGTACAACATAGTCCCACCTCCTCTTCATTTACGCTCTCTGATGACTTCTAATTGATCTTGTTGACTTTACACGAAAACCTGAGAGATGCAGACTGCTTGATTTCACCCATATTGCTGATCTTGTCCTGAGAAAAAGGGTGTTTGCATATTTGAGAGTGCAACGATGGCATCTGCGACTACTGATGTCATCTTGCTCAGACAAGCCCAAAGGAACTGGGAGTGTTTAGGAATGTTACCATGACAGCAGGTCTTTTCCACCAAGACAACAAAGAGTTTTGTTGTTTTTTTTACTGGTTGATCCATATACAAAAAGTAGATTTAAGAAGGCTTGCTTAACAGGGATTAATTTAGAAGATAAAGAAATTAGAAGTAATTTATTAATTTGTCATTATGCATAGTATATTAAGTATACAGCAGAAGGGCACAGTGATCCACACTGTTGAAGTTGAACATCCATGAGTGTTGGGGATGTTTGACAGTGTGCCTGTGTCAGAATTAGAGCAGATTTTTAAACACAGAGCTACAGATGTGAGATTACTAGATGTGGAAACAGTGAGGTCTGTCAGTGCTGACAGCCTGATGTGTGCAAGTGGCATGAAAATGTGCAAGCACTGACAACAATAAAAACAAAAAAGGCCTGAAATAGATGATTCTGTGACATAGCAACAATGGGACACATGAAATGTGCCTTTATTTAAAAACATTATTTATTTCAGTTTAAGTCACTGTATCCAGAGTGTTTCACTGTGGGTTCAGATCAAATGTGGAGAGAATTCCATGTGTTATGTATTTCGTCTATATGTGGACATAAGTGCAAAAGTACCTCAATTTGCACAAAGTGAGGCAAATAAATACAAGCACCCATCCACCCAAGTTGAAAATGTTTCATCACTGCAAAAGTGAGCCTTATTTGATATTCTCAGGCATAATAACACAGAACTAGACAGGTACATAGTTGTGGGAAAGAGTTACTCTTTTCAAACACGGGGAGCCAGTTCCATTTCCTTTCTCCTGGCGTCTTTTCACTTCAGCAGCACATCGGCCCATGTACATACCCATCTTGGGTTACTGCATTGTTAATCTGACACCATGATAAATAAAATGCAACATAATGCAACAAAACACTGTATGACTGAAAATGCAGAGGATCTTAGCTAATGTCCCTGATGTTTGCTGCATCAACCTGACATTTTCCCCAACACACTGATGACATGACACTCTGGATTGTTGTTGCCATCTATGCTCATCTTGAGGTTTATGACAGAACCGAGTTAGCACTAGGGTTAGAAACTGTGGTGTCGGTTTCTTTATTGGTTGAGGACAATTATTCATGCTTTAAGAACTGGTCTGAATACTCCAGCGGCTGTATGTTCAATGTGAAGTATGAGCACAGCATAAATGGTCCAATCAAATGGTGAAACCCACTGTACTACATTGATTGGCCATTTATTAACCTTTTCGAGTTTATATACACCGTGCCTACATTTCTTTGTAGTGTTGAACCAGCGTACTGTTAAAGCATCTGAGACAAACTCCATTTCAGGCTCATTGAATTGCCTTTGACCCAGAACACATACTCCACCTAGGTGTTGCACATATATGGGGAAGAAAAAAACAGTTAAACTTTAAAGTTGTTTTCTTTGTTAGAGCTCTTGGTAAATGTCAGTTCTCCTCTCCCTCTCATTTCCATTAGTGATTACTATTCATTTATTTTTGTGCTTTTCTGTGTCTCTTAAAAATTGCTCACATTGTACTGATTCAGGTGTGACTGACTTTAGAAAGTTGACCCCTTTGCTTATTATGCATGTCAGAAGCTGCAGCTACATTCCTCCCACATCAGCCTCAGTGACGGGCTTTTTTGCTTTACCACATTATCCCTCCTTTTTCACATTCCACTTCTGTCTTTACCCGTTCTCTCTTGTCTTTAACTTGGTGTTTCTAATCCTTTTTTACATTTTACTCTTTAGTTCACGTCTCTGTCTTGTCCCTGTATTCCCTCTCACCCCCACCTCCCCACTCCCCTTAACCCGCCCTGTCTGTAAGATGATAGCAGCAGTCGAGCTGCTGCCAACTCTAGGGGCCCTCATGAAAGCCATTCTCAGATGGATGTAGTGGAACAAACTGTACTCTCTGTACTGAGCAGCACTGGTGACTATGTTTACATGCACTTGGGTTAAAAGGTGATTAGGCCTTTCTATAATTTAAAATTAAATATAGTAAAAATATTAAGAGAATTCTAGATAAACAAGCTGTCATACAAAAACCCTACCACTTTACTTAAAAATGTTGATTATATGTAGAAACATGCATAGAATTCTATGTTTGAGCTAGTCCATATCAGAATGTAGTTTTAAAACCATCTCATGTAAAATGTTAAATACCTGTTTACTTGAATTTAATTTGCATTGCCTTATAAGGATGAATGGTTTCTCTGTGTAGCTGCATTGAACCAGATGCTTTGGAGTTGACAGAGGACTTTCCATGTAGGAAGGTTGAGTCAAGATTTATGGAAGTAAACAGCTCAGTTTGCTGGAAGCAACTGGCCCTTTTACTGCCGCAGGGAACGAGTTCATTCCACTGTCAGTGCTCTACCTCTTCTGTCTTTTCACTTTCATTTAAATATTTTTAGTTGCATGTTCTCAGTGCATGGTGATGTCATTGTCTCGTCTGTTTGCTGATTGGCTTCAGAAAGCAGCCAAACAGTTTTTGGCCTTTGTTTGGACACTGGCAGTATGCCCAGGTTTAGCGAGTGAGCTGCGAGTTAACAAATGTAGAGCTTAGCCCTCAGTTAAACACATCTGGTTAGTAGGATTCAGCAGCAATGCTTGCCGTTTGTATAATAATTTTTGGTATGTTTTAAAAAAAAAAAGTCCCTGTTATGAATTGCAGTACATTTAGTTTTGGTCCTGTAATTGACTATACTTCCTTAATCAGCCAAATGGCATAAATATTCTCTAATATTTGTAACATATGCATGTGATTGAATCTATACACTAATTTATTGTCTGCACATGGGTTTGTTTGTTCTCTTATCATGTTGGCTAGTGAACAGAGTGGTTGCTATTTGAACTGGGGGTTTATAAATAGACCTGTGTACTGCTGCAGCAGGCAGAGAGCTAACACACTCGCTAACCTGCTCTCAGAAAAGGTCACAAGACACGCACACACTTTCCTTCTAGATGTCAAATACACTGGTCCACTTTCACTTAAGACTGTCTCCCCTTCTTCTTACACCCTCCCTCACACACTTTCATCACTTTCAGTATCCCCTCTTTCCTTTACGTCCCTCTCCCTGCTTCAGGATAAGAGATTTTGCTTGCCATGGTGTTCTAGGGCCCTGTTGCCAGCTGTAAGCCTGTTGTGTAACCCTAATCTAGTCTAACCTATACACATTCAACTTTACTCAAGAAGAGAGGATATGTATGTTGGTCAGTTGAATTTTCTGTCTAACTTTTCTGAAGAACCAAGATGACTCACATCTCAAACATGACTGTATCATTACTTGGGGTTAGGAGAGAGAAAAACACTTTTTCCTCTGTACTATTAAAAGAAGACAGACAACTACAGAAAAGCAATTTCCAGTGCAAATTTCTACAGTAAATGAGAAAATTTAACCTATGATGATTACTTCAGATAGTATCCTTACAAACCTAATCGCATATTGATCAGCTTGATTGCCAGATCTAAACATATTCAGGACATATTTGAGTCCGCATTCCTATGTAGTTGCTCAAACAGCATTCAGATGTGTCCTGGGATGTATTTGACTACATTCTTCTCGTAGTGTGAACAGGAATGCATACCAGGATGTATTTAAGGACGGCCTCTCAACTGACATGGCCTAAAAGCATCATATTTAAGTGTTTTTAAAGATGTTTGAATTTTCAAAAAGTGCGTCGTGTGTGTGGTGCTGTCTCACCACCCCTAAATGATGTTCCACTTTTGCTGCTTTTTTCTTTGGGATGGAGGAAAAAAGTATACACAGGTCACATAACCGAATAGAAACATGTTAACATGTCTTAAACACTTGAAGGTTGACTCAGTGCTGAACGATGTCTCATGCAGGAGAATGAATAAAAACGAACTGGTCTAAGGTGTCACTGGTGATTCTCACCCAGGGCTTCAACATATGCACTGAGTAAGGGGAAGAAAACTCTCCAACTTAAAAACTGCAGCTTATCATCTTAAAGCAATACATTGTGGACAATTTGTAATGTAACATTACAAAACTAGTCTGTGGAACTTGAAATGTTCACATGCTATGTTTTAGGCTATAGAGGAGCTTCTTAATTTGAATATCAAATAGGAATTTTAGCACCAATAAGGAGTGATCAGTCAAGACATTGTGGTGATGTGTTCTAATTCTAGGTGTGAACAGACTTGCACTATATTGCCGAAAGTATTTGCTCACCTGCCTTGACTCGCATATGAACTTAAGTGACATCCCATAGGGTTTAGTATAAGGTTCGGTCTACCCTTTGCAGCTCTAACAGCTTCAGTTCTTCTAGGAAGGCTTTCCACAAGGTTTGGGAGTGTGTTTATGGGAATTTTTTGATCATTCATTCAGAAACGCATCTGAGATCACACATTGATGTTGGATGAGAAGGCCTGGTTCTCAATCTCCACTCTAATTCATTCCAAAGGTGTTCTATCGGGTTGAGGTCAGGACTCTGTGCAGTTCATCCACACCAAACTCTCTCATCCAGGTCTTTATGGACCTTACTTGGTGCACTGGTGCACAGTCCTGTTGGAACCGGAAGAGGCCATTACCAAACTGTTCCCACAAAGTTAGGAGCATGGAGTTGTTCAAAATCTCTTGGTATGATAAAACAAGAGATTCTGGACAGTCCCATGCTGAATTAGTGGAGATGTTATCTTAAGCCTTATGAATTAAGAATGGGATGTCACCTTGTGACTGAGTACTTTTGGCAACATAGTGTATTTGGAGATAGATATTTCTTTACAAGTATCTCAGGATCCATGTTAAGGCAAGGTCTTAACAGGTCCAATATAAATGTGAATCCATGTACATTGGGCAGAGTTGTGAGGGTTATTGTTTTTAAATGGACATTTGTAATGGTATATCTTACAAAAAGAAAATTGTTAGTATTAATACATAATTTGTGTGTTCTTGATTCAGTGCAGTAGTTTTTAACTAATTCCATCCATTTCCCTGTTGTCTTTTTCTTCTTTCAGTGCTAGAGCATACCAAGTCCAGACAGTCCTAAATCAGAACCACATTCCCCTTTCCCCCTCCCCTCACATTTACACACAGACACACACACACACACTCACTCACACACACAAACACATACAGTCTTCAGCACGTCTTCAGCAATGCCAAGAGGGCCTGATCAGCCTGCTGCCTGCTCTGACAAGTCCTGCCTCTTCGCCACAGACCCTTGAGGCTGTGTCCTCTGAACTTTGACCTTTGACCTCCCCCTTGTCGAACTGGGAACCAGAGGTCACCGGTTTGCCACCCAGCCCGGGGACGCTCTCCAGTTGAGCCAGGAGTTGCAGCCACCAGCAGCTCTCACAGGTACAGAACAAGAGGAAATGAACATGCACAGTATTTATTTTTGGGATATTTCCAGTTATGGGTAAAGTTGAATCTGGATATTAAACTGTAACCACTATTTTAGGTTCTGCATCCAGCTTGGTCTGTCTACTAAAACTCCTACTTGCAAGGCTGTCTCACTTGGAACCGTTTTGACTGGAACACTCCTACTTCTTTCTGTGTTCTTGCCTTTAAGTGAATGATCGTTTCTAACTCTAACTTCCTCTGTTTGGTCTTGCAATGTCTCTGTACTGAATTTGTTTTCTGGCTTCAATTCTAACTACCTTCAAGTCAGTCTGACAGACTTTCCTGTCTCTGTTTCCAGGCATGGCTCCCATTCGGGATTCCGTCAGCCACTCCCCTAATCAAACAGGTGACTACACATCTTCCCTCTTATCCACTTCTTTTTTCATTCTTTCATCGTTTGGCTAACTTATTTAATGGTGTCCAGGTTGGATACAATCTGACCTGACTCTGAATGACTGAATTCATGACATATCAGAGAAAGCAGGAGAGATGAGTGTGAAAGTATGCCAGAGGAGAATTGGCAGCCAAACACAATAAGCACCACAGAGAGCTGGCAGTCATTTAATGTGAGAGGGTGAGAAGGACCAAGAGATGGTTGAAACCTCATCGTTGGTAGGTCACAGCTTTGTTATCAGGACTGGAGAGCTGACAAAGAAACAAGAAAAGGAGAAAAGACAGCTTAATGGAGATAGAAAAGACAATTAAGACTTTAAGTAAATTATGAGTAGTTGTGATGTAGAGATTCTGCCTACTTTGGGAGCATGTACATGATGGTTGTTTTGGAGCAGGCCATGTTATGAATATGGGGTGGATGAAATTACTGTGTATCATGACACAAAGAAAATTAAAACCACAAGTGATCATTGGAGAACGACTAAAACCTAATAGACAGTTTTTATATATTTATATATATATATATATATTTTTTTTTTTTTTTCAAAGAAGTTGGAATAAAGGTTCGTAATCAAGTCTGAAGGTTTTCAGTTACAGCCTCCTTTTCTCATCTTCCACCTCCTCTCATTACCTTACTTGCATCCTCCCTTTGTTTCTTCACACTAATTTGCTATCTCCATCTCTCCCCTCCTGCTGATGTTTATCCTCTGCCTTTCTCAATCTTATGTTTATAGCATTGGCAAGCTTGTGGTTCCTGCTGTGGTGACAAAATGGTGGCAGCTGGGTCCAGGCTTAAGCTTGGCACTGATCACCATTAGTGTAGTTAGACATGTAACGATGGAGGGCAGAATGAAACATACAAGTGACGGTGCATGAAGAAGTTACAACTAATGTCTTATTCTCTGAGTGATCAAGTGGTAATTTTTTTGTGACTTAAATTTTTAACACATTGTTGGTGATGTCCGCCTTGTTTCTATGAAGGTCTGGAGCATCCTGGCTTGGACTCGCAGTATGAGCCTTCACCCTGGTCCTCTGGCTCTCCCTGCAGCAGTGACAGCAACACCAACTGGAGTAAAGTCCTAGTGGACGGAAGCACTGACAAACCCAACAATCCCTCTTCAACCAACTCTGTCTGGCCCCCCTCTTCCTCTTCATTCTCTTGTTCCTCGTCTTCTTCCTCTTCTGGCTGTGGGTCAGGATCAGACCCTGAGTTGGCATCAGAATGCATGGACGCAGACTCTAATTCCTCAATCGGTTCAGAGAAAAACCTTGCCGCTGTTGCTGTGACAACGGTGATGATGATGTCAGCAAATGCTTCTTCCTCTGTGTCTTCTACGACTTCTTCTCCCTCCTCCTCTTTGGTGAATTCTGCCATGATGGTCAGTGTTTCAGTGAATGGAGATAGCAACGGCAACAGTCGTCAGGTTATGGGTGGAGGGATGGGAACCATCAGTGGTGCAAATAATGGAAATAATAACATCACTGGACCCTCCCACTACTCGTTAGCTGGCTCCACAAGTATTGGCAGCAATAACATGGGTAACCACAACAGCAAGCTTGTCGGTAACAGTGGTGTATGGGGCACCCAGTCAGGCAGCAACATGATCACCACAGGCGGAAGCACCTCGTGCATCAATGGAGGGTTAAACCCAAACACTTTAAACCCAAATGCCAACCACGGTGCCTGGCCGCAGAATCCAACCCCAAGCTCAGCATCCCAGAGCCAACGGCCTCCACAGGCTCAGGGGATGAGTTCCAAACTTGGTATAGCTCCCCAACAGGGCCCCTTGCTGGGCTGGGGTAGCATGGCAGCTCCAGAAAACAGCAGTATGATGGAAGACACTGAGGTGAATAATGGTACAACAAGCAGCAAGGTGTTAGGAAGCAGCAGCAGTGGAAATGGTGGCCTGCAGCCTACCAACCTTAACACTGAATCCAATGGACCAAATAACACTATTATGATGAATACTACTACTACTACTACTAACGCCACAATGACCTCTACTCCACCAAACTCTACAGCCTCTTCCCAGCTCAGCGGGGATTGTTCCTGGGGCTCCATTGGAGGAGGGAATGGGGGTCCGCTGGCCAATGGAAACACCTCATCAACCCCCCAGCAACCCCAAGGAGAGCTGGGGGGTCCTGGGGCCTTCGGTACGCCTTGGGGCGCAACTACCTACCCTGGAGACAAGGGCCCCCAAAATGCAGACACTGTGAACCCCCAAAACCCTGCCTTAATGCAGGCTGGGAACCCCCAAATCTCCTCTTCTGCTGCTTACAAGAGTAATAATAACCACAATAACACTGCGGCCCCGCGCTGGGATCAAGGGCCTGCCAATAACCCAAACCAGTCTCAGAGCAACTTGTCCTGGGGTGTTAGCTCAAATCAAATCCCAGGCTCTGCAGGCCAAACACCAGGAAACGGGAATCATACTACAGTGGGGCCTCCAGCAGGTATAACCCGCCCATGGGGGAGCAGTGCATCATCTTCTTCCTCATCGTCATCATCCTCTTCCTCATCTAACAAGATGTCAAATGGAGAATGGGGATCTTCAGCTCCCGGTAACAGCCACTCAGATGCTGGAAGTCATAAAGGAAGCTCTGCCAACAATGGCTGGAAGAGCCTGGAGGATGACGCCATGGGCATGGGAGGCGGTGGACCTGGAGGCCACAGCTTGGGGAACGTGACTGGAGGTTGGGGTCATTCTGGAGGGAGTGAAGGAAGTGGTGAAAGCTCAGGCGGCCGATCCAGCTCAGACCGAGACAACAGCCAAAAAGGGGGAAACCGCAGAAAAGGTGCCCCAACTGCACCGATGTTATCAACTGTGGCCCGGGCTGATGTAGACCCAAGAGTTCTGTCTAACAGTGGATGGGGGCAAACGCCTATCCGACAGAACACTGCATGGGATGTCAATTCTCCCCGCAATCAGCACCAGGGTCCCAGAGGAGAAGAAAGAAAGCATAGTGGGGGCTCTGGCTGGGGCTCAGGAGCACCTGCAGGTTCTACTCAGAACTCTGGAGGTATGGATATCATATATATATGAAGTAATTAAGCATCACAAAATGCATGGATAAACATTAAAGTTTTTGAGCTCACTTTTAAACAAATGTCTCTTTCACATGCTTGCAGGCTGGGGAGGTGGGCCAGGCAACTCGGGCCCTGATACCGGAAGCTCTGGGTGGGGAGAGCAAAGACCCACATCTGGTTGGGACAGCAAAGCTCCAGGGAGTGGAGGAGGGAAAAACAGTTGGGATGATGGATCCAGCTATAAGGGGAATAATAATTCTAACACCTGGAGCAACAACATCAACAAAGATGACAGGTAATTTATATTTCAGGTTTGTTTATTTGTCCTCTGTTTCAATTGCCATTTTGTGTCGTAGTGGTCATGTTCATGTGTTTTCTTCTTTCAGGTCCAATACTTGGACTAATGCACCCAAGCCACAGCAGGGCTGGGGAGGCAACAGCGGAAGTGGGAGTGAAGGCTGGGGTAGTAGTGGAGATAGTGCCAGAGGAGGGGCCAGTAATCACTGGGGAGAACCTCAAAAAGGTTCTGGTTCAGTGGGCTGGGACAGTGACAGTGACCGGTCTGGCTCTGGATGTTGGAGTGAGCCAAGTCGAACCAACACCAGCAGCAGTAACACCTGGGTAGGAAGTGGAGGGTCAAATACTCCAGACCAGAGCACCCCAAACCCTGGCTCCAACTGGGGTGAATCAGTTCACAAGCCTAACCCTCAGAGCAACAGTCAGGGCTGGGGTGAGCCAATGAAGAGCAACCACGGAGCTCAGAACTGGTGTGAACCCAATCCTAAACCCTGCAATCCTGCCAATGAGTGGGGAAAAGGCCCTGAATCAAACTCATCAAGAGGCAACCAAGGCTCCAACAAGCCCTCAGGTAGATACTTGGACTATTCAACAAGATATACTTTGGTTACTGTATCAGCAAATGGAATTCAGTTACCATGACTGTATCTGTAGTTGTAACCCAAAATATTGAGATCTTGGTGAGGAAAGCTTTTTTAAAAATTAATTTCTAATTTTCAATAAGGCTGGCTCGGCGGTCCCATGCCGACAGTTGGTCAGAAGGAAGAAATGGCGACTGGTTGGGAAGAGCCTTCTCCAGAGTCCATTCGTCGAAGGATGGAAATTGATGATGGAACTGCTGCTTGGGGAGACCCTGGTAAAGAAAAATAAACTTTCTCTACATCGTGATGTGAAAAATGCAGTGGAATTAATTAAAATGGGGGGGGGGGGTAAATTTTATTTATTTATATATATATATATATATATATATATATATATAAATAAACATCAACAGTTTGGATAATGCCGACAAAATTTTATTTATATATATATATATATATATATATATATATATAAAAATACCTCCCATTTCTTTAACATTCAAAAGGTTGGATAATGCCAGGATTGATCAGTATTGTCAGGCTTGTGATGTAGTGGTTCAGGGAGAATAAGATATAATTTTCACACATGTATTAGCCACCATGTGATGAACGCTAGATGCAGTGGTCTGATTCTCCATCAGAAATTAAAGCAACTGTGGATGGAAAAAAGCTTTCTGAACCTTATTGTGACACTGCATAAGCATCATATGGCAAAAAAGACATCACAGTGAATGTCTCCTGTAATCATAACCAAAGGTGGTGCAGTGAAATATTGCATGTGCAACTTGTTTAATAATTCAACATTCTATCAAACATTATTTAAAGGTAAATACAGCGGTGGATCTGTCAACATGTGGAACAAGTCGGGCCAAACAGACCAGGAAGCCATGGCCCCTTCGTCTCAGCACCAGTCCCACCCAGGACACAGCTCAATGCACCCTCCTCAGCCCATGCAGCCCCATGCCCAAGACAAAGGCTCTGGTTCTGGTAAGTTGTTTGTTTATATATATATATATATATATATATCTTAATTTACATTCACACATAATTGAGGCACTTATGAACATACAAATATAATTTTATTATTTAAAAAAAAAAAAAAAACAACAAAAACTGAAATATACAGACCAGTGAAATATTTTATAATAATAAAAAAACCCAAAACAAAACACATCAGTTTAACCAGAATTTTCTGCACGAGTGTACTAACTCGCATTATTTAGACTTACTCAACTACCACGTGGTAATGGTTTGTAGCCTACAGGAGTACTTAATCACCATTCGCTTGAATCTCTGTTTGAGTGAGATTTGTTTTTACATATTCTCAGTTGCGTAATTATTTATTGGATGATGTGGCTGTAGTCAATTAAGACAACAATTATGAAATGCAAAGGTTAGTCTCGTATTTTTTTTTTTAAACCGGTGTCTACAGAGCTCTAAGCATGTAAGTACAAGCCCTCTGGTGCGGTCTGCACGTTCTTAAATGGATAAAAAGATGCAAGTTATGCCCATGCTTTCTGATCAAGACGGCTGAAAATAAGTGTTAAAAGGATTCAGTTTTATACAGTACAAACATAAGTTTGGATGTGTCTAACTCACAAATGCATACAAAAGCCTACACAGTTTGCACTGAAGCGTGGAGGGGGAAAAATCCACATCCAACCATTCTCTTCCATCTCTTTATGGTTTTTCTACGCTGAGGGCTTTTTGTGTAGCTGGTTGAGTCATTCCTTTGGAATGCTAAGAGCATCGATTTTTCTCTCCTCTCATTCGCCTTTTTTCCTCTCCCTTTCTCTCTCACCTGCCAATTTTGCTGTGAGGCTATGCAGAAGCAGAGGCTTTTGTTGGGTTTGAACGAAAAAATGAGAGGGACACAGTGTTATAGGGGGAGGTCTGGTGACTAAGTAATAGGAACATTTCCAATGTAAGATGGGAAAATTGAAATGAACACAGCAGTTTGCAAAAACAAAAAAATTGCATGGCACATTACTGGAGAAATTCTGTGAAAAGATGTTTTGAAAAACATGTATGCGTATGCACTTAAATATGTAAATCACATCTCAGCGTTTTAAAATCTGCTTGTACATCTAGAGGTGAGAAACTTAAATGTTCGAACATATTGATATTCACATCGACACATCTATTGAGCTAAACAGTACACAATGTAGACTATGGTTACAGGGTATCAGCGAGTGTATATGTTCATCGTTTCGTATTTGAGCGTATGGAAATCCTCAAATATGTGAACTGCGTCACTATGGCTGTTAAGCTGTGTGTGCTTGTTCCTTTGTCGTCTTACGCGTGTGTACTTGTACTTGTCCACATTCATGTGAAATCACATGAGGGACACTGGAGCCTGAGGCCACCCCATGATCTGCCCTATTTATACAGAGAGGTATCCCTGGCATCTCCCCAAACCCCTCCTGTAGGGGGAGAAAGTGGCAGGTCTGGATAGTCAGCTGTAAAAGGAGCCTTTTGAATACACACACTTGCTAATACACACATTTGGAAGTGTCTTACATATGGAAGTGCCAATCTCCATCTACACACCCACAAGAGTTTAAGTAAACAACACTTACATAAGCAAGTTGACATGGGGTTCCCCAGGGACATAAGCAGGGCTCTCTACTCAAGTGCTGCTCTCTGACTCCAGCACAGGAATCAAAATGAACTCTCTGCATAATTAGGAGAATTTCCAAGACAGATTGTAGGCATTGGAGTGTTGATGTCGCCCTTTCACATGATGCCACCCACTGTTCAGCTCTGCCAGACAAGTCTGAATGATCTCTTATTGATGAGCTGCATACACAATGAAGACAATTAAATAATTAAATAAATGCTGTATTCTGACTTTTGCTGGGAGACTGTGGAATAATGTCTAAATAACACCAATACCCTAAATAAGCATCTCGACTGTTCCTTTGCTTTGCTGCTTACCTTTTACTCTATTTAAATACAATAGAGTAGAATGGCTGTAAACAACCTATTAAGAGAAACTGTGTGACCAGACATTGTAGGATGTAATAAAATGTGCCCATCCTGATAATTATAAACCCCTGAGAAATTAAACAGATGGCCAGAATTTAAAAAAAAAAAAAAAAATTAAATGAATACAAAAATATGTGGTCAGCATGAATACCACTGACTTGTGATCACAAAATGCATACCCTCATTCAGTCCTCATTCTCTGTTCCTCCAGGCTGGGGTGAGCCTTACCCCCAGCAGAAAGAGTCCTCTTCATGGGGAGAGCCTGCTCCTGGTCCACCAGTGACAGTGGACAACGGAACGTCCGCCTGGGGGAAGCCCATGGACACCAGCTCTGGCTGGGATGAGCCCAGTAGGGATAACAGAGAGCCTGTGTCTGGGTGGGGTGGCCAGCATAAGTCTGGTAGGTGCACACATAAGTATGAGTAATCTGCAAAGTACCTTGGTCTGAAATGTGAAGATACTGCAGTTGTGAGTCACTGTTATGTAAAAGTATTGATATAGGCATACATGAAATAAAGTACTGAAGATACAGACACCCTAATATTGTAGAAAATAGGTTTATTAAGTTTCCTACTTTATCCTTGATAGCTTCAGGTCCCAAGCCCATGGAGACGTGGTGTGGAGAAGAGGTGTCCATGAGCAATAGCTGGGACCAGGAAGAGGAGGTGGAGATCGGCATGTGGAGCAACAGCCAACAAGACAACCGGTCCCATGACCAAAACACCTGGAACTACAAGCATAAAGGCTCCAACAAGGTATTTTCACTGCAGCTTTGTGCCTGAACTCGCTCCACAGTGGAAGTCTCTTATCTGTCCACAACATACTCTGAAATCAATAAATAACTTTTAAAGAATAAAAGTCATATGTTTTCAATCTTTGTCTTTGTTTCAGATGAGCAAACCAGTCAACAAACAAGATGAACCTTGGATGAAACCCTTCATCAACCAGTTCAACACCATGAACTTTTCTGTGAGTGCCATTTGCGTTGTTTTGTTTGAGACTTTTGTCATTATCGTTAAGCATAAACACATGTTGTAGCATGAGAGCAGCAGCTTTGTCTATGTGCTTTGTTGGCATTTCCTCTATCTTCTATTTTAGTTGTATCCAGGTTTCATTTACAAATGTTTGCAATTTGGTAACCAATTGGTAAGTGTGATATTTACCTGCATGTTTTATTTATTCACCTGTTGTGTAACCCTAGTTTCTTGTGTGTCCCCCTGCAGAGAGACTCTCCTGATGACTCCATGAAGACAGCAGGGATGCAGGACAAACGTATGGACATGGGCGGAATGGGAGACTTCAATGGAGTGATGGGGAAGAACCCTGGGTCTCGACACCAGCTCCATAAGGAGTCTGCCATGGATCGCAGCCCTTACTATGACAAGGTATGCAGAAACCACATCTTCCCGGTTTGACTGAAAGGAGTAGTATTGTAGAGGTTAACTAGTGAGCCAAATACAAGCAGAACCAGCATGGAGATGTTCTGGTTGTTTTTTTTTTTTTTGTTTTTTTTTGTTTTTTAAATATAAAAGCAGTTTAATAGTTTGAGGTTTGGTCTCTGCTGTCGTGATGATCTTAAGGTAAGCTTGGAGTGGCAGATCTCTACAGACATGTTGTGCCCACTGAGTGAAATTTGCTGGACTGAGGAGTGCTCTCTCAGCTCTGTTGCACCCCGCAGTGGTTGTTTTGACACACTGCATTTTGTTTTATAGACCACTGAAAGGGATGTGGTCATATGACACCTGCTGTCTGGATAATGTTTAAACATCATCAGTACAGAGAATAGCAAACTATTGATTCACTCCCTTTCATGGTTATGTCTTCAGCTACTGTGGGTTTGTATGGCTTTGCTGCTTTTCCTCCTTACATTTAATTTTGCTAAACTCTAGCCTTTCCACCGCACTCTGTCTTTACTTAAACTTCCTGTCCTTTTACCTGTTGATGCCTTTCTATACTGTTTTCTTCCTCCTTGCCCTCCCATCCCTCTCCTTCTGCTCCCTTTTCTCAAAACTAACTCTTTTCCTTCTTTTCTCCTTCCCCTCTCTGCACTTCTCTGGCTGCTGATGCGCTTCCTGCCACTCTGTGCTTGCTGTTCGTCCCCTGTGCATCTGGCCTTGCTTCTGCAGCTGTCCGTTTCCCCCTCTGCTTACAATAGCCCAGCTTCTGATGAGCGCTCCTCCAATCAAATCATGAGCTTTCCCCCTTCCACTCCTACTCAGCCTATCCCTTGTCTCGACTCTGGGCCATCTCCTGCCCAATCTAGTCCTGTGGCCACTCGGCAGGTGAGTGTACAAGGATCAAGAGGAGGTTGTTTTTCTATCTTGGGCCTTGTCATTCTCCCAAATGCTCCCTCAGATGCTAAAATGGTACAAGGATAGTTAATAAAATGTAATTTCCCACATGTATTTGGCATACGACACATTGTTTCACCCACCAACAAGGTTATTTAATGGCACAAGTGTGGGTTAAGATGAATTTGAGTTGTCGTGCTACACTATGTGTAAGAAAACCTGTTTGCGAATTGATTCATTGTAAATTCTCAAGTGTATGTGTGTCTGTGTTTTCCCTGCTTAGAATGTAAACCCTATGATGGGTGGCAGCAGCGTAGCACAGGGCCGAGGCGGCCCCCAGTCCCAGGTCCCCCCCCAACCCAACCTTCGCAACCAAGTGCCTCCACCCATCCTCCCTTCTCAGGTATCCCATAGAATAAGAAATTCTATTTGTGTAAAACATTCTAATTAGATTTTTTTTTCTACAGCTGTCACTACATTATTTCAGAGTACTTTTTGTTTTCTTTTTGGTTTTTTAATCTCAAAAAGTTTCTCTCCAAAGCAGACATTAAAGGTGCACTATATAGGATTTGTTCTCATCTCTGTGTTTATGTCACACTAATGTGTTTTACCCCTGGGGAACCATGGATTCTAGATCCTCTGATACAGTTCATTCTTTTACCTTCTTGGGAAATTTTAGTGGCATTTTCAGTTGAATAACCTCTCAGATGGCAAGATTATATGATTCTGGGGATAGCAGTGTCATTGACTATGGGGAGGCCATTGTATTACAGAATTACTAATATCTTCCAAAATATTGGTCCTATCAACTTGCCTTTTTTTGTTAGTTCCTTCCTTGACCAAAAATACATAAGTTTGCCAAACTGCAGCAGTCAGCTCTGTCCGGAATTTGTGTGATGTCAAAGACACAGAGTCCACTTCCTTTTTTTAATATAGGATTTCTATTGGGAGTCTTTGTACTGGGAGCCAGTCAGACATTGATGTTAGCCAAATCTATTACAAAGCTAAAAAATTGTCTTGGTTGCCCCCATCCATGATGGTGGACAAAACTCTTCAGAATTTTTATTGACAAAAAAAAATCTAAAATTGCTCTCAAAATCACTCCAGCACATACTAAACAAAAAAAACCCAAACATACACAAGTTACTTAGAAGACCTTTAATTCTGTAAATTTTTGTGCATTCCTGTTTTCCTACATTTCTATTGCAGTAAAGTATGAAAACAGTTTGCAGAGACCTGGTATTGAGAAAACTAAGACGAGTGTTTTTGTATCTAGGTCCCCTCCCTGTTGAAGTACCCAGGAGGTAACGGAGGTCTGAACCCTCTGTTTGGCCCTCAGCAGGTGGCTGTGTTCAACCAACTCTCCCAGCTCAACCAGCTGTCACAGCTCAGCCAGCTCAACCAGTTACAGGTGAATGGACCTTGTATTCTTCGGGATGCTACAGTCCCCTGTTTCTGCTAGACACTCTGAACTAAGAAGTGGTGTAGACTTTAAGGCTCACTACCTAATGTAATATCTCCTTCTGTGTCTACAGCGTATTCTCATCCAGCAGCAGCAGCAACAGCAGCAGCAGAAGGCTCAGAGCCAGAGAGCCATGCCTGTGGGACGACAGAGTGAACAGGTAAATGTGAATCCTCCTCATCATTTATGTCCTATTGTAAAGAATTTGTCTTTAAGAGTCAGCTCTAACCTGAACGCTCACTGTTCTTAGACACGTCCTATCGGCTCATCCCCATCAATGATGCAGCCACCACGACACCTGGACCCCTCCCTGCTGAAACAGACCCCACCTCTTAAACCGTACCTGGATAATAACTTGTCCCACAATGCCCCTGAGCTGCAGAAGGAGTGTACTCCTTTCGCGTCCTTCAGCAACTTCCCTTTAAGTATGTTAACTATAACCAACCATGCTCTCAAATGTTGATGCATTTATATTGCACAGAATAGCTAACTCATTTACTGTAGATACTTAACTTAAAAGAAGTGGTGGTGTTTTTCAAACTTTGCCTTTGCTGTCAAAATAGTACATTTTTTAAAATTCAGGCTGACTTTGTCTTTCTTCTTTGCTGTTTTTCTTTCACACTCTCCTCAGGCTTGAACTCAAACCTGAATGTATCCCTGGATATGGGTGTTGGTGGTGGTAGTAGTGGTGGTGGAGCTGTGAGCTACAAAGAGCCGCCCCAGTCCAGACTGAAGAAACTTTGGGCTACTGACCCTCTGGAGCAGAACAGCAAACCTGGTATGTTATCTGTTTCTATTTCTGTGTGAGAAAACGTACTTGGACTAGTTTGTTGGTGCTCAGAGCAAAACTAATATAGTTGTTTAAAGGTGTATAGTTGTTCTGGTGGTACCAAGTCTGAAATACAGTAATATGAATTTTAGGCCTTAAATTTTCTTTAATAGGATTCAGACTGAGCTTTAAAATGGTTTGGCTATAGTGCTAGGTTGAAATTTAATTTGAAGCCTGTAGAAAATGAAATGTGAGAATGTTTTTGGTTTTTTTTGTAAAGATATTAAAGTCAGAAATCACCAAAGTAATGTCCCACCATTAACTGATAATGTTCTGTATTCGCATCCAAACTGATGGTACCTCAAGCATGACAAGCTGTGAAATAGTTTCTAAATTGCCTTCATTATGGTCTTAAGAAGGCCCTTAAAAGACTTTGAATTACCCTGTTAAAATCTGCAAAAACCCTGTATCATGCTAGGTTAAATGGAATGGGTTGTCTAGTGAAATTGTGCGACTTAAAGTGCGTCTCTATTTTTTTGTGTCATTCCTCAGGTGCTATGTCGTCTGGGCTGCGTCTGGAGGATTCTCCCTTCTATGACTTCCTGTCTCCTGGCCCATCTCCCCTGAGTCCTCCTGGCCAATCAATAGGCTCAGTGGGCGATGGCTGGCCACCCCGTGCCAACTCCCCCCCACCCCATGGAAACACTGGCACCTGGCCCCCAGGTACACATGGTCTTACTTGCTCAAAAACAAAGACGCAATTCAAGTATTCGCTTGGAAGACATACTAAATGCTGTGACTCTGTCTGTCTCTGTGTGTGTAGAGTTCCGACCCGGGGAGCCTTGGAAAGGTTACCCCAACATTGACCCTGAGACTGACCCTTACGTGACCCCTGGCAGTGTCATCAACAACCTCTCCATTAACACCGTCCGCGACACAGACCACCTCAGGGACAGGAACAACGGTAAGTCGCACACACCAGGGCTTGCACTGCAAAAAAAGAGTGGATAAAAACACTAAATCTGAGGGAAAAGGTACTCAAAACAAGTGGAATATCTGTCCATGCAACAAGATAATTTCACTTGGCAAGATTTCTTGAATTAAGATTGTTAAATTTAGAAGTAAGCATGTCTACAGATGTGTGAACACTTAAAGTAGGAGTTCAACTCTTAAAACAAAATTAATTATCTAATGCTGCATTTCCACTACACGGTACCGGCTCAACCGGCCTTATTGTGTTTCCATTACGTAAAAGAACCTGGAATCTGGTATCCGGTACTATGTTTTTGGTATCTCTTCCACCCAGGTTATAAAATGGGGAAAGAGATACTAAAATTTGATGTGTAAATACTGCAGACCACTGATTGGTCAGAGAGTTGTCTCTGCGTTATTAATGTGTGACCCACCATTTAAAAAAAATTAATAAATAAAAATAAAAAAGGAAAACAAAACAGATGCAGTAGTTTACATTAAATATACCGGTAGGTTAATCCACATGATGGCAGCCCGTAAAACTACAGTGTGGTCAGTCGAGGAGGCTCAGATATTTCTGTCTTTTGATGGCCCACAAAAAAATTCAGCATGAGCTTGATGGGGCAGCACGGAACGAACAAGTTTATCATCAACTCTCTGTCACGGAACTCTCTGTCACGGAAGTTACACACTGTGACGCTGTGATGTCCAAGTGTTCTAAAGTTAGTATATCCTGTAATAGAAACAGTCTCTAGGAATGGTAGCTGGTCCCCGAGTCAAGTCGAGCCGGTTCCACGTAGTAGAAACGCAGCATGATACTTCTAAATCTAAGGTTTTTTGTTTGTTTGTTTTAACAAGGTAAAAACCATATAATTTACAGTGTGCGTTTGATTTAGTACTTGTTTACTTGGTGACACCCTTTCAAACCTGCAGCCATATTTCTTATCCAAACTCTTTCCATTTCTTCAAATTTATAGTAGATCTGAACTTTACTTGTTATAATTTCATTTGAGTCCAATACCTGAGTAGAAACGTTAGTAAAACCCTCAAAACTCAACCCTCTTTCGTCTGTTTTCCAGGGCCATCCTCATCACTGAACACCACGATGCCTTCTAACAGTGCCTGGTCATCCATTCGTGCCTCCAGCCACAGCGGTTCCCTCACCAGTACAGCACAAAGCACTTCAGGTATGTTTCATGCCTTTTTTTTAACCCTTTCATACATGAATTGTTAATAAACTAGAGGTATTTTTGACACAAAATATATCCATTCATATTTCTTCAATATCTTTATTACTTTATCATAATATCCAGCTATTCAGTCTAGGGGATTCCATGCATCATTAGTATAACATATAGTGGTGCTAATTTTTGGGGGGCATAAACACATCCATAAAGCTTTCCTCAAAGAGAGTATCACTATTTTTAGAAGATATATTATTTCAGTGTAAAATCTGACAGTCCACTGTTGTAAATGTCATGAATCAGTGATTATGTTCTGGAAAACCTCAGCCACTGAAGCAAAATGACAAAAACCATGAGGATTAAACTGAACAAACTGTTGCCTAAACTGGAGATTATTAGAGAATTTCTTTGTAACCATGTGCTTTGAAATCATCAAGCAATACATCAGGATAAAATAGGACTGTATTTATCCCACAGTGTGGAAATTCATGTGTCACAGTAACATTTACACTAAGGTGAGCCTAAGAAATATTAGACCACACAATAGGGTGACGAGAGTTGGAGTCATTACTGCAAATAATGTAGATTTAATTAAAGACTGAATAACTGTCCACTGCAGTAATGTCATGCATGAAAAGGTTCTTTTTACCTCCATTGTCTTGTTTCTTTTAACATAATTCCTACCATCTCTGTGAGACTGGATGGAAATGGGAAATTATTTCTTTTTGTGTCCTTGCAGCCAGACCCAGTGACTCAAAGTGGTCTCCCGGTGGCGGTTCTGTGTCCAACTCCTCCCTAGCCCATGAGCTGTGGAAGGTCCCCCTGCCTCCCAAGGCACTGTCTGTGGCGGCCCCCTCCAGACCACCACCCGGTCTCACCAGCCAGAAGCCCAGCTCTGCCTCCTCAGGCTGGGATGGCTCTGCTCTGAGGCTGGGGGGCTGGGGCTCCTCTGAGTCCAGATACACACCTGGTGAGAATGGACACACACAGTCCACCCACCGTCCTACTCACATCCATGTGTTTACTTAAAAAGCCCATTTCTTTAATTGACTGTGATGTCACACTGTGCTCTGACAGGTTCCAGTTGGGGCGACAGCAGCAGCTCAGGGAGAACCCAATGGCTTGTCCTGAAAAATCTCACACCTCAGGTACTCGCATGTACTGTCTGTCATTTTGTCTTGCATTATTTTCATCCTAAACATGAACAGTTGGTGACGCCTCATTTCATGGTGTTTACAGACACGGCACTACAAGTCAATGTAGTACACACATTTCATGCAATTTAACCTTTAAGTTTTTTTGTTTGTTTGTGTTTTTTGTGTTCGTTGAAGTCAAGTTCCTCTGCTTTTCTGATATTAGAAATGTTAAACCTTCACCTGAACCTTAAGTTATCTTTTAATCTTTTTATAGTTTGCACTTACTGTTTGTTTTTTTTTTGTTTTGGGTTTTTTTTACTAAATTTTATAGTCTTATTCCACACAACCTACTTTTGCACAGACCCAGATACATTCTACTGACGTTAATATTTATTTGTAAGGCCTTAATAAGAAAATCTAATTTGTCTGAAACTGAAACTTGGATAAAAATGGTCCTGAAAATTTAATGTTGCATGCATTTAGGCACACTGTTAAAGCAACAATTTACTAATACTTACTACTGTACTCAAGTATGTTTTGGAAGAATTTGTACTTGACGGAGTATATTTTTTATTCTGTTTACTTTCATTTTGACTTCACTACATTTCTTGACTCATTTGCAAACTTCTACTCCCATGCATTTTTAATGCACAGTGTTATTACTCGTAACAAAAAATAAATGAAAGGAAGTTTGGTGTTTTCACCGCTAAGATTACCAGTGACTGGAACAAAATCAGGAAGTTGATTTGTCATTGGACCTAATTGCATAATGTACATCTGCAAACGACAGTTTACTCTCGACCTGTCGGTGATCTGTTGATATGAGCAGCAGCATAATGTTAAAAATTCGGACTGCCTTTGGTTGTTATTAACTCACTGGATGCCATTGACGTCTATAGACTTAACTTGCGTTTTTTAACTGGGGGTTGGGGGCCGGTCTGGTGGAGCTTGTCGGTGAAAATTAGACTTGTAATCATAGAATTTCGTGTACTGATGAACAATATACAAATTATTTGTTATAGCAAATAAATAACAGGATCAGTAGATGGCGGTGGTGCAGCAGGAAGTGGTAGTATGGGAGAGAGAAGATTGTGAAACGAAAAATCAGAAAAGTTGAGGTGGCTTATCAGAGAACTATCATTTTTATACTTACACATAGATCTTTTTATATTGTGTTTTTTATATTTACTCTTCAGTGTTTTTGTTTCATAGAAGTAAACAACTGTTCAGATATTTGAGGTGTCACTAAAGCTACAAATATTGGCATCAAAGTCACTGTTCTGTGTTAGACTGGCCTCTTCGCACAAAAAGCTCATTTTCTCTAGCCTGGCAAGCCCGACTAGGATATGAATACATAGTCTGGACACGATCCATAGACTGAGCTTAAGTGTAGGGGTGGGATCAACGGCTGTCTGTCAAACTGCTCTGCACATAATAGGCCAGCGCTATGACCACTGTGACGTATACAGAACGACGAAAACAAGTGAATGGGGGAGTAGCCTGGAGGTAAACTAGAAGGCATATTTACA
>JAQQZY010000028.1:9651709-9672277 GCA_030068375.1 Ostorhinchus rueppellii | reverse complement strand
ATAATATAATATAATATAATATAATATAATATAATATAATATAATATAATATAATATAATATAATATAATATAATAACAGAACAAGTTCTGGATTGAACTGTTTTCATAATATTGAGCCTAAATTATTATCCACTTCAACAAATTAATTGTGCACACCCATGAATACTTTAAAGGGCTAGGTGGATATGGTATCAGAATATGTCGCTGAATCATCTTGCTGCTTAAAAAGTTTTCTGTGACTTGCTGGACTAAAACGTGTTATTGAATATTAGTCTGTACGTAATGTATGATACAAAAAACATGACTGCGTCTAACGCAGCCCTGCTTGTAGTCTCGTTTGGTCCCACTAGATGGGACTATTTACTCTAAATCTGAAGCGTGGTCATTTCAGCACTTGACTGGTTTCAGCATTGCAGCTCCAGGGCTGTAGTCTATAATTGATTGAAACACAATGGACACTCCCCTGATACAGAAATAAATCAAGTTGTGAGTAGAGTGACTTTAAGCAAGTTCTGCAGCGATAATATCTTACGGACTTGTAAGTCGTTAATGTCAGCTCTTATTCTCGCATCATTCTTCTTAGTTAAGGATACGGTTCATATGTCATGCATCAGTGCAGGCTACTTTAGAATACAGACATTTACCCAAAAGTTGACGCAATAATACCCCTGTAAAATGTGAAAATGTTTATTAAGCTTACTAGCCTAAATATTTGTTTGCTTGGTACACATTTTAGATGTAACATTTTTTGCTGCATATTTTTGTGTTTCTAATAATCACCCAGCAAACTTGCTTTAACGTTCTTTAACTTGTTAAATGAATGCATATAAATAGGCTGCATAGGCTACACAAATAAAATGCCTTTTTAATTTCATGAGTTAGTTGAGTACGCTTAGTGCCATTTTTCTTCTGTTTTTGAAGTCGTTGTCAGTGGAATGGTTGAACGATCAGTGATAGTATCAGAGAAATTACCTCATTTGAAATTATTATTATTATTATTATTATTATTGTTGTTGTTGTTGTTGTTGTTGTTATTATTATTTAATTTGGAAGAAGTGTACATAGCAAAATAGTTTTCCGTTACGTCACTTTTATCACATAATGACAAAAGGTGAAAAAAAGTAAATAATTAAAACAGGAAAAAAATATGTTTGATTTTTTTTTAATTGTTAGATTTTTTTTTAGAGCAAACCGGTGATAGTTAATAACACAAACAAAACCCCACAACAATAAATAAATAAAAACCTAAGAAGAGGAAGGTTGAGAGGTTTTATGGCTAAGAAATGTAGATAGTGCTCAACACTGATTAATTTATTTTAATGTTCATTTTAAGTATTTTCCTTCCATCAGATGCATAAAGTGATCCCTATCATTTAGCATGGATGTGAACCTGGCCGGGGATGGGCCAGTGTTTGGATCTCCATGCGGATGTGACATTTCAGAGAGGAGCGCGACCGCCATTTTGAGATTTAGCCTACTTCAGACTCAACACATCACAAACCACAGGAGGAGCGGGTTGAGAGCCTCACAGCTTAGGCTAACGTTGTATGACCGGGCGCATTCCTCATAAGAAACAAGAGGTTAGCTAGAAATGCAACGAACTGCCGCGTTTTGTCGTTTACGGTGTTAGGGGCAGATTGGGGGAATTGGTTTATGTCGGGCCGTTGCAACTCTCGTCTCCGCGAACTTCCAAATTAACGTTTGTGCTATTCCGTATTGGAAACTGGTTTGAATGGATAGCTTTTTCCTCCGCTCTCCCCCAGACGAGGGACAATCGGAGGAACGCACGGACTGGGAATATTGCAGGCAAAGTTGTTAAATGTGGTGATAGCAAATGAGCCTTTGTTTTCATTGTTGTTGTACCTATATCACTAGTTGGCTGCCTAGTGTCAGGTAGCTTAACGCTAGCTATAAACAGGATATTTGTTCATCCAAGTATAGGTCGTGCTGCAAGTTGTCTCGTTGCCCCACATTTCCCGGGGTAAAGCCGGACTGATTTTGCTAATTTCAGCGGGCCTACCTCCTCGGAGGTCCATCCACACCATCCTCCCGCCGTCAGCCAGCGACTCGCACCCACCAAAGGCGCCGAGATTGGGCGAATAGCGAGCAAATACGTCCGCGTTTCTCTACCCGCTCCCCCGCCGACCTCCCCTCCTCACTCCCCGGCGCTGACAGCGGACAAGGCCGAGGTCGCAACAGAGCAGGCCCGGCCGCCAAGGCTCGACCTGTCCACCCCACCTCCGCATCCTACCACACCTCACCAGCAGTCCAGAACCCGGTTCACGCCCGAGCCGACCCTGGACAAGGTCGAGGGTAATAGAGATAGCAGGGAGCACCGCATCATAACCACAACAACAGCTGCCAACATGAACCACCACCATCATCACACGCAGCAGCAGCAGCAACAGAAAGCCGGCGAACAGCAACTCAGCGAACCAGAGGATATGGAGATGGAAGGTAAATGGTAGCAACGTGTCTGGATGCGAGTTAAAGTCACATGTGGCGTTTTAACATGTACAGAGGGTGATCTTTACATTTTATACGTGAAGTCTGTGTTCATCTTTACAGTAAACACGAAGGCCTGAAGCTAGCTAGGATAGCCGAGTTCATTTTTGCTGATTGTGCGTCCGTTGCAGCATACTTGTGTGGAGCTGACCTCATTTTGCGTTATAAGCGAATGTGTTTATCTTTCTCTCTGTATGCTCAGAGCATTTGATTACCATTTAGACACACCGAAGCATCATTTGAAGAGGATTGTTAAAAAAATAGCAGCACAAATCATTCATTCGGATCCATCACCGCAATTCTGAATTAAGTTCAGTTTTGTCTTCTTTCTCTCGTTGTAATAAGTTATCAGATATAGCGTTTGCTAAATTGTAATTGGTAAGAATTCAGGTGAAGTTGTGGAATCAAGTCCGATGATTGTTGATAACCTAAATGTTTGTAAACAGTGTGGTTAGTGTGGCAATTAAGATGGATTCATCGCTAGGTAAATTAATCTTGCTACTTGGCTTCACCGTGCGCTTTGAGGTGATTTTGACAGTTATTGCTGCCTGGGTTAATCATAGCGATTTGGCGTTTTAGCCGCACAATGATTTGGGTAACTGGTTTTGCACTTTTAACCGATTTCATTTAGTCCGTTAATAAGTTCGACACATACGTTAGGGCAGCCTTATCTACTTAGTAGTGTGTTAGCATCGTGTCTGATGGTGTGTTCATTTAATGCGGGCCTGCAAAATAACGATACAAATTAGCGCTAGAGAGCAAAATACGATCGCACCGTCAAGTACGAAGAGTATAAATTTAACTTTCTGTTAATTGTTTTCACCACAACTCTGTTTTGGTATCATTGACGTTCAAGTAAAACGTGAACGTGACAAACCAGACTGCTAATTGTAAGCTAGACATTTAGCTACAAGGCCCATTTCGTTACGTTGATTCGCTGGCTAGCATGCTAGGTAGCAGATCAGCTAATACTCGCGGAGGGGGTGTGTGGCGTTCCAAAATGGTGGCTTGTATTTTGTAGTGTTCGGTTTGGGTTTGCTTGCATCATAGGCCTGAAGGACTTGCCAAACGTTAACTGTTTTTACGTATCTGCTCTACTCTTTGTAACAACTGACACTGGATAATATATTTTTCTAGAGTTAACCATAGCTTCTTAGCTGCCTCCTGTGATTCCAGCTAATGTTGGCTAATAACGGCCTATAGTTCAGTCTGTGGCTAGTGTCTGCTAGCTCACGCAGATGCGTCAGTCCCGATTTGCTAAATTGACTGTTCACAAGTCTATCAATTTCCTTACAGATAATGACAGCTGTAGACACAAAATATAATTTTGTACAGTTGTTAGTTAATATGTCGCTTATATGCCGACGTTTGACAGTATGTTATATGAAACGTGCGGTAATGCTGGCAAGTAACGGTAGTCGCCGCTGCGGTAAGCCAGGCCCGCACAGAGGCAGCGCGGGGATTTGCTGCTTCATTGTATGGAAGACCAAACGGCATGGAGCTCGCCATTTTTAATGATCTGTGTTTTTGTTGGTCCGGTTTAGACTCATTTTGCCTCTCTTTTGGCGCTTAGCATGCTGCTTATCTGCAGAGCACCCCCCATCAACAGATAGTGATGGTTATTAGTTAATACTGATGCCAGCCCTGGATAGAGAGAATAGTGAAAGCCCTTAGCATCACTGCGTCATTTAGTGAAAGGGATTTTTATTATGTCCACGTTCATTCTTGTTTGTTGTTAGGCAGATCACAATACGTCTAATTTTCCAGAATTAGTGAAATAAGAAAACTCAAAAGGTCACAGTTGCATTTAGTTATTTATTTTAATACATGTCACATTTGTAGCAGGTGCAGCCAGCAGTGTTACTCACCACTTGATGGGTTGTCTGGGGTATGTTTTCTGGCAACACACCAATGGATAATAGCAACATATATTTGAGATTCTTGATGGCATAAAGCCCTGTACAGTTGCAGTGGTATGTTGGAGCTGCATCATTATAATCATGCATATCTCATTTTATCCATCATATCTCAGCAGTATGAATATGATGATGCTAGGCTGTTTCTTTCAGTGTTTAGCTATTAAACATAAATTAGCAACAAACGGTGTTTCTCAGATGCAATTGACCTAACATTGGGGTTTAATAACAAAGCAAGATCAACAACTAAAACAGATTTTATGTCAGGATTTTAAGATCATTGGTACTTCATCATGTTCACTCGGATGTTTTTGACTTTTACTGCATTGGTCCCACAGTGGAGAAATGCAGATTATCATGAGATGGAACTTCAAACTGCATTTCAGCTTCTTAGTGCCAAGTCATTGTAACAGGATCCTCTTACAGTTTCAACCTTGTTGCAGAAGTTTGAATGCACATCTGGAGTTGCTTTTCTGTTTGCCCTGCATAGTTTTTTTTTTTCTTCTAAGGATAGTGGGGCGAAAACTGTTCTGTTTTCAGGACTATGCTTATGAACATTTTAGTAACAATTCTGAAATTTGTTAGCATCCTAACTTAAGTGGAAGAATGTTCCACTTCTTAAGCAGTATTCTATTAGCAGTTGTGGCACAAAGGCCGCAAATCCTCCGGTCAGTTATATTTAGTCTGAGGAAATTTAGATTTGGATTTTCTGATCAATTTGTTCATAGTGATGAGTTTTAGAAGAGACAGAGAAAGCAGGAGGGACAAGAACTTGTCATGGTTTTGACTGACAGAGGCCATTAGTAGAGCGTAATCCACTTGGAAAAATGAGGTCAGTCTTCTCTACGAGGAGGAACATTACCTGCACACTGTCAGCTCAGAGGTAGACGAAGAACACAGGTTCACCTGATATATGGTGTAAGAGACAGACTGGCACAGCAGCACATTTGGAGGCATACAGTGTACTCATGTTCATGACAGTGCTATTGTTTCTCTGAGCTGTCCTCTGTGGTGAACACAATTCAGTCATTCCTTGAAGTCAACTCGGAACTCTTGATTCTGTCATTAATTCGCTTTGATAGATTCGCGACTGCATTGAGACGAGTCATTATTTGGCTAGGATGATTGTTGTCCTCTGTGCACATGTCTATGTTGGAGCAATGACTTGCAGCTTAGTCCTGCATTGTGTCCACAATTACCCAGCCAACTGTGTTGTTGCATAGCCTTTGCTCGTGCACATAGACACACTCTCTTGGTTGCCCCCATTCGTTGAGATGCTCAGAGTGGGAAAGGAGACTTGTCATGCTGTCTCAGCAGGGTTTTCCCAGGAAAACGTATGACATGATAATAGAAGCATTACTCTGAGTACAGAGATGAACTATTTGTAGAATTTCTCTTTGTCACTTCTTGTTTGATGCTTTTCATCCCCCCTTAATCCTGATAACCATCACATTATTCATGCCTGATTTTAAGTACTTATTGATACAATGCTAGGCAGAAAAATGCAGAGAATTGGCTTTTTTCAAAAGTAATAAACCTGCATAAGAGGTCATTCAAAATTATCATTGTCACTTCTGGATTATGACTGATCGGTCATCTTTAATCCTTTGTGTAACTTTTCCAGTTTTTGATGCCATTATGATATGTACAATGACCCTTTTTAGGTAACTCCAATTATGAATGGTCCTGTACCACTCCAAGGCACACCAACATGGCAAATGGGTACTAATACAGAACTTCACATCATTCGTTTCTCATTCTGTTTTCTCTTTGAATAGCTGGGGACACAGATGACCCCCCAAGAATTCCAGCTAATCCAGTGATCAATGGTAATGTGGCTATGGCAGATGGTCACAACAACACAGAGGAGGACATGGAAGATGGTGAGGAGAATACACCATTGACACAAACATCACTGATGCTTACTTTTTACTGTTTGCATGTGATCTTTTTTTAAAATTTTTTATTGTAAATCTTAAATATCTTATTTTAATATAAAAAGAATCAAATGTATATGTACTGATGTCCATGTCTTCTTTCTTTTCTGGACTGAATGAGAGGGGTCCTTGTTCACTATTTCACCTGCTCTTTATTCTTATTCTTCCATCTTTCCTTAGATACCAGCTGGCGGTCTGAGGCAACTTTCCGGTTTGTGGTAGAACGCTTCAGCCGTTTAAGTGAGTCGGTGCTCAGCCCATCCTGCTTTGTCCGTAACCTTCCATGGAAGATAATGGTGATGCCACGTTTCTATCCTGACCGGCCGCACCAGAAAAGTGTGGGTTTCTTCCTGCAGTGTAATGCAGAGTCGGATTCTACGTAAGTGTCTCGGTGGGATGTTGTATACAGTGGCAGATTTACATTGTTAATGGGCATGGTACAGACCAACGTAGTGGTTTCATAGAAAATGTTTATAAAATCTCCCTTGTGCTTCTCGACAAACTCTCACAAGCAGCAATTGCATTGTTGAGAAACTTAGTATGACAACAGTTAATTTTGCCACTGGACCCTCTAGTCCCTTCAAAATTGCCAGTGGCTTTGTCATGTCTTCACTTACTGGTGTCATTTACAGATGGTTGCATGACAGGTGGGGCTACCTGCACATAAAATGATTTCACTTTCTTCCAATATACATTTCCTTTAAAAAAAAAAAAAAAAATCCTTCCCAGAGTTGTCATTTAGCTATAGCTTTGTTTAATTTAGGCTGCACTTAATTATAATCTAATGTGGATATTAAATCCAAGTTAGAAAGTTATGAAGAGACTTCATTGTTGTCTGCATTATCATCTAAATTTAGTTTTAGGTATGTCATAATGCCACATATTAAAATCCTAAAAAGTAATCCTGTATCCTTTTTCTTTGTTTCAGGTCATGGTCATGCCACGCACAGGCCATGCTGAAAATCATCAACTACAAAGATGATGAAAAGTCATTCAGTCGCAGAATTAGTCACCTGTTCTTCCACAAAGAGAATGACTGGGGCTTCTCCAACTTCATGTCCTGGAGTGTAAGTAAAGAAACCACTGGTGACATAAATGTGGACTGGAAGACGTTTCCACTGAAGTCAGACCATTCTGCTTAGAGTGAAAAGATATGTTTTTGTTTTTTTGTGGCATTCTAGGATGTGACTGACCCAGAGAGGGGCTTCATCGATGATGATAAAGTCACCTTTGAAGTTTATGTTCAGGCAGATGCCCCACATGGAGTGGCGTATGTAGATCTTTAATACATGTCGTCTTGTCAGTCTTGAATTTTTGTTTTTTAATAACAACAATAGTTTCTCGTAATCTTTGCTTTGCTTGGGGTTATTTGAACTTCTCTCTGACATCAGTTTTCTATTTCTAACCAGCTGGGACTCTAAGAAACACACCGGCTACGTTGGACTGAAGAACCAGGGTGCTACCTGCTACATGAATAGCCTGTTACAGACACTGTTCTTCACCAACCAGCTACGACGGGTATGGTTTTACTGTGGAGTCTGAGGCTTGGCTTTTCTTGTTGTACTGCAGGGAGTATTATTCACCCCTAACCAACCAGATAAAGATATCTATGTATGGAGCGCATTCTGCTTTTGTGTTACATTCTATATTGCATGCTGACAGTAATTTAGTTAATATTTTACCATAGCTACAGCAGTACTTTCATTCTCCTGCCTACTTGTAATTGCTGGGTTATTCCTTTTTCCACCTGGAGGTCCTAAAATGTTGGATTTTGGTCATATATTTGTTGTGAATGTCCTCTCAAAACATGAATAGTTATATGCTTGCATATTTAATATGAATATGCTAAGTTTTTGAAAATTTGTTTTGGCAAAATCTTATGTCAGCTTTCTGACCCCTCTCAGGCGGTGTACATGATGCCCACAGAGGGGGATGACTCATCTAAGAGTGTACCCCTGGCACTGCAGAGGGTTTTCTATGAGCTGCAACACAGTGACAAACCCGTCGGCACCAAGAAACTCACCAAGTCCTTTGGGTAATGTAGTTGAACACACATAAGCACTCCACCAGAATTTATTGGTATTAAACTCCTCCTGCTGGAGGAGTCATGAAAAGTGGAAAATAACAATGATATTTATGGGTTGCCTGTGATTTGATTGGTTCCTCAGTGTGGGCTGCTAGGGCGGGAACTATGCACAATAATGCGTCACAAAGCAAAGCCTGCTAAATAGTGTTTTTAGAAGAATATTCAATAGTTCTTATTGATAAATCTTGAGATTACAAATATTTGCCATATCTTCAGCTGATGTTTTGGAAGCCAACTAACTGTCAGTTTTTTGTTTTTTTTTCCCCCTCCCCTGTGTTTAGTTGGGAAACGCTAGATAGCTTCATGCAACATGATGTACAGGAGCTATGCAGAGTGGTGAGTTGTCTCATATTCCTTTTGAGTGTGTGTATATAGAATGCATGCTCAGTCACTGGAATACTGTGTGTGTCTTGCAGCTCCTGGACAATGTGGAGAACAAAATGAAAGGCACTTGTGTCGAGGGAACAATCCCCAAGCTCTTTAGAGGAAAGATGGTGGTAAGTTTATCATTTTCTTTATATTTTTTTCTTTGCCCCCCCCCCCCAAATGTGGCTGTATGTGTGCGTCTTATTTGTTGAAAGTAGACCAGACAGTAAATACTGCTGTAGCTTCTAAATGAGTATAACGCAGACATAGTTATTGTAGCTGGCAGTCTGATAGGTCAGTTTAAGAATAGAAAGTTTAAATCAAATGGGGATGCCCTTGGAAACTCATACATTTTTGACTCATCCTGTGTATCAGGTAATTTGATTTCTATTTCCACTCTCCAGTCATATATCCAGTGTAAGCACGTTGACTACCGGTCGGAGCGGATAGAAGACTACTATGACATTCAGCTTAGCATAAAAGGAAAGAAGAACAGTAAGTGGCAACATGAATCATTGAAACCATTTTATCCTCTATAAATGGGCATTTTTACCCCCCAGTTATGTGTTATTAATATAGGCATTTCCTGAATGTCTTTTTTATGCTCTGCTTATTTCCAGTCTTTGAGTCATTCAAAGACTATGTTGCTACTGAGCAGTTGGATGGAGACAACAAATATGATGCAGGAGAACACGGACTGCAGGTGAGACTTAAGTGAACAGACAATCATTTATTCGTCTAGATAATATTAGTTTGTTCACATTTGCTGTCAATTTTGTGGTATGAAATCTGGTTTTGTGACATGTTCTATTGGAGAAGATGAGCATGTACAAATGGAAAAGAACTGTGAAAGGATAGATTCTAGTGTTTAAAAAGAAAAATTCTTGTTTAAATGTGAATAAAATAATTCAGTTCAGTAGATGTTAATGGGATGTCCTGACCAGATGTCTGACCCGTTTGCACTACAGGAAGCAGAAAAGGGAGTGAAGTTTCTTACCTTCCCACCAATCCTTCACCTGCAGTTGATGAGGTTCATGTATGACCCACAGACCGACCAAAACATCAAGATTAATGACAGGTAGGGACTGCTCTTTTATCATCCTTTTTTATATGATTAATTTTTCAGTGTGTTACTTAACAAACACGGCGCTGCTTCAAGTACATCCATTGCTGTCTCTATCGACCACCCCATGCGTCACAGGCTGGTTCTCAAGCATAATTTCAGAGGAGGTGTGGGCCTTATTAACACAGGTTAAAGAGGCAGTCTATTTCTGGAAACAGCACTTGATCAAGCTTGCACTCTGAGCATCATGCTGTGACCTCCTGCACTGTGACAGTGAGAAAGTGAGTCACAGTGTTTTCCTGTCGGCCCTATCATCCTGTGTAATGCTTAGTGGGAGCTAATGGTCTTTTAACAGTTCACTAGAATAATGTGACACCAGCTGAACACACAGCCATCGTGAAGAGCTAATTTTCTTCTGTACCGGCTCTCATAAGCTGTGAGTCATCCGTGTGATGCTTCTTCCAGCCCCTGGCCCCCTAAGGACTTGGTGTATACACACACATCCAGAGTGTGCAGATGTGTTGTGTGTGTTTTTGTTTTGCATATTGGTGTTACTTCTTGTCTTATATTTGGCTCTATTGAGTCCTTTCTTTATTCCACTTGGGTTCCATCTCATTTCTCCTGCTGACTGTAATCTTAATTTTCATCCCACAGTATCTCATCTCTTGCTTTTTCCTCAATTGCCACCCATTTCTAATCCACATCACCCATCTGTTTATCCTCTGTGTTTGTCCTCAAACAGGTTTGAGTTTCCAGATCAGTTACCTCTGGATGAGTTTCTTCAGAAGCCAGACTCCAAGGACCCAGCCAACTACATCCTGCATGCGGTGCTTGTGCACAGCGGGGACAACCATGGCGGTCACTACGTCGTCTATCTTAACCCAAAAGGAGACGGCAAAGTGAGTGTCAAGGAACCAATAGTGAGAACAATTTTTTTTTTATATACACATTTCACCCAAAATTCTGTCTTTTGTGGGGTTGATTGAGTACTTTGTATTTGTACTTGGATGTCATTTTGAGAACCACTGGGACATGTGGACCATAGATAACATTTTGTCTGCTTTTATATCAAATTTCTTTATCATGACCAGTAGAGATAATTTAATATGGTAGAGTATCAAAATGCTGGCATTGAGACAACAGTGTTACTGAAGCTAATCTTTCAAGAAAGATTTTATAGTTTAATGATCTTTGCCCAGGTTAATGTAAGAAAAAAAAAAAAAATGTATACATTGTATTTGGAATTGTTAAAATTACAGGTGTGTGTATAGTGTCAGTGTTGATGACAAATGCACTGCATATAATGAGCTGCTGGACTGAAGGGCACTGTACCCGATGTCAGAAAATTGAAACCTTCAAAAGCAGTGTTGAATTATATGCATGATGGGGTAAATATTGTCAGTTGGGAATGGAATATTGCTGACAGGAGATTAGCTTTTGTCACAGATAACACACTTTAGACAATTTCTGCTGCAGGCGTCAGTCCCTGTTATTACTGTTTTTAACATGCACCAGCAAATCAGAGGCAGTAGTGTTTTTTTTTTTTGTTTTTTTTTTTTAAACTTGCACACGAACTCGCATGGCTCTTTAAGCCTTTCACGTATAATAGTAACGGCTTTCTCATGCACTCTTGGATGTTCCATCTGACTGAGCATCCCTCTATTAGCCATGACTTTAAGATTGAGATGACAGATTTACAATGCATTGTCAACCTTTGTAGAGGATTACATATACTGTTAAAGGGGCTATTCTAATAGATTCCTAAAAGTATATTGGATTAACCTGATATAAATGGTGGTCTTAAGTGCTTTGTGGTTTTTCTCCCCTCTTTCCTGTTTGCTCTGTTATCATCCCTGCATCCATGCTCCCCTCTTTATCCTTTCTCATCTCCCACTTAAACTACCATCCATGCTCTTTTCGCATCAACCTTTCTCCTCTGCCAATCCTGCTTCTTTATTCTCCAGTGGTGTAAGTTTGATGATGACGTGGTGTCACGGTGCACCAAGGAGGAAGCAATAGAACACAACTATGGGGGTCACGACGATGACCTCTCAGTGCGCCACTGTACCAACGCATACATGTTGGTTTACATCCGTGAGTCCAAGCTCAGTAAGTGGCCTACTTTTCCTTAAGCTTTTCTGCCTTTTATCAAAACTTGAAACTGCACCTTGTCCTCCATATAACTCTAACATTGATGTCTGGGTTAGGCGAGGTGCTCCAGCCAATGACCGACGTGGACATTCCCCAGCAGTTGGTAGAGCGTCTGCAGGAGGAAAAGAGGGTGGAAGCACAGAAGAGGAAGGAGCGCCAGGAAGCTCACTTGTACATGCAGGTCCAGGTAAGGAATCGGACAAAGACATGCTGCTATTGCACCATCTATTTGTTTTGTTTGTGTCTGGATCGCTTTCTTCACTGCTTAAATACCAGCACATTGACTGAAGGTTTCTTAAGTACTGGCTGCTGGAGACGTGGCATCTAGTTCCCATCTGCTAAAAGAGCTACAGCAGTTTTCCCTGAGTTACAGCATCCTGGTATCCTGGTTTGGTTGACATTTTTAAAGAAGCAGAGGATGATAATGAGGGAACTGGCTTGTTTTGCTGCTTTCTGTTGGTTCTTGACAGAATGTCTGCTGATGTTGTGTTTTTTTGTTTTTTTTTTGGTGGTTATGAAATTTTGACTCTTGTGACAAAATCTGAGAAGACAGAAATGTGAGTTTTTACTGAATAAAACATGGAATGCATTTGTCTAAAGCAGCTTTAAATGTAAAAGATATTAAACAATTACAGCTATTGTGTTTTTCATTAATTCAGCTGTTTATATGTTGAGGTGACGGTGTCATTTTTATCCTAAAATATAGGTGGATAGATTGATTCAGTTTCTCCCTCACTTTTACCACTCTGTCAAGACTGACTGACCCCCACCACTACCACCATATATCTCAATAATATACACAATGCATAGTCTTTGGGTTCACTTTCTGTTAAAGTCCAAACCAACAGTATTGAGCTTGTATAGTCCTTGGGTTTAATGAGATTTTTTAAAAAAAAACAAAAGACAATTTGTCAAGTTTTACATATTAATACATGGGCGTGTGAGGAGGTTTTTTTTTTTTTTTACATGAGCATGGGCATTTCTATGAATTAACTCAAACAAACCCAATAGTTAGTAAGTCTAAAATCTCTGTGCATTATGTTCCATTTTACAGCTGCACAGTGACTAAAACTTGATGTTGCAGCCTCGGTTTAAAAAGACAAAAAACAGTTGTATTTGCAAAATAATCCAATCATTTGAGTGTTCTGAAGAGGCCTACGCAAAAACACAAGAATGCGAGTTAGAGGGTGGTAAAACAAAAGTAAGGGGAAATAAACTCTGTTGATCACAGATTAGTCTTACCCTGAAGAATACAATGATGAGTATTATAGTAATCTCTGGCAGTAAATCTTGCAGAGTGATAAACTGTTTACACTGGCTTTAGAGTTATGTATAAACTACTATAATCTCGAACTGATAAGAGGTGCATTAATAAATGTATTTTTAGAATGCAGAGGAAAACCTGTTTTCTTCCCATGCAAGAAAACAATTGTGTTTAATTCAGTCATTTTATATTAGTTCACAAAGTCTGCAGTTATACACCTTGTCCTCTAAGGTGGGGGTCAAAGTCTAGTGTAATTTCATTGAAGCATGTTGTTGTTCTTCCTCATCTTACTATCAGTTGCTGGTCTTGTTCTATTCTTATAATCTTCTTTGGTTTGTTAGATGGTGACGGAGGACCAGTTCTGTGGTCATCAGGGCAATGACATGTATGATGAGGAGAAGGTCAAGTACACAGTCTTCAAGGTCCTGAAGAGCTCCACGCTGCAAGAGTTTGTCCAGAACCTTTCCCAGACGATGGTGAGGGACTCTTATTCAGAACCCAAACCTACCCTGTGCAGAGCAGTCTCCATTTAGAGATACTTCTGGTTTAAATCCTACTCTCTTAGTCATGTGTCATTGTGTCCTTGGGCAAGACACTTTACCCACCCTGTCTCCAGAGCTACTCACACTGGTGTATGAATGTTTGGTGGTGGTCGGAGGGGCCGTTGGTATGGATTGGAAGTGATGCTTCCATCAGCCTGCCCCAGGGCAGCTGTGGATACAGATGTAGCTTACCACCACCACCAAGGTATGAATGTGAGAGTGAATGAATAATGGATCCAGTGTAAGCGCTTTGAGTACACAAAATAGAAAAGCACTATATAAAGCTAATCCATTATTATCGTCATTCAGACGCTGACTGAATTTCATATGCTATTAGTCTGTGATTCAGCTCAGATGAGATGGAACCTAAATCATACCAAAGCAGTTGGTGCTGAACCTGAATGAGTCACTGCTGTAAATACACAAGCCTCTCTAAGAGGAGGCTTGTTGATTTTCCTGTTTGTCTGCTTCTTATACACTCAATAGCTACTCACCAGTGTACAGACACAAAAATGCAGGCACATACAAATTATCTTCCTCACTTTATGCACTGTTAAGTACATCTTTCTGTCCACATTCAGGTTTTTCAAAATGCAAATGAATGAGTATAGAGATATTGTTGAAACTTATGAGCTGATGTGCTGCAGGGTTTCCCACAGGACCAGATGAGACTGTGGCCTATGCAGGCCCGAAGCAACGGAACCAAGCGGCCTGCTATGCTCGACTATGAGGCTGACTGCAACAAGTCTGTAAGTGGTTGTATCTGAATGACTCGCATATTTATGTACACAGTAGGATGTACCATAGACATCCTTCAACAACCAGATGAAAACTGTTGCTGATATTTTACTGTCTGGTGTTTTTAGATGATCGACTTGAGTGACAATGAGAACCCCTGGACAATATTTCTGGAGACGGTGGATCCAGAGATGGCTGCCAGCGGGGCCACGTTACCCAAGTTTGATAAAGACCGTAAGCTCCACTCACAAATCTGCATCCAGTTGATGATCAGAATTTGAGCAGGTTTTGACAGGTTCCTTTACCTTCTCAACTGTGTCAGAGCCAAGTAAGGAGCTCTTTTAAAAAATGTCAGTCACATTAAAGTTAATGACAGTACAGCGTGGCCTCAATCACGTTATCATTTTTTTTAAACTTGTGATGGCACTCCTCATGTCAGGTCCAGCATTAAAATGTGTTTTAACAAAACTCAAAATAAAGACAGTAGAATATCAAGGGAAGCCTTGTATACTTTATGAAGCTTCCTTTGGCAAAGCAAAATTTGTTTAGCACTAAAAGGCAGCCAGACTACCATTCTGCTGTCAGGATGCTGGACAAGACAAGTTTAAAAAAAAAAAAAAAAAAAAAGAAAATATCGCACAGTGTATGCCCAGCTTAATACTTGCAATACACTGCCCTTTAAGTCCCATAAGTGTTCAACATAGTCCATACATCTTATGTACACATAATTTTACAAACAAGAATGAAGATATTGAGGAAATATTTAACAGACGCCCAACAAAAAATATTAAATAAAGCACACTTTAAGGCGCACAGACTTTTTAGGGTCTTTCAGCTCCACTACTTTATCATTCTGCCTTATCCTGCAAATCCTAAAAGAAAGAGAAAGGGGAAAAAAATTAAGAATTCTTATTGTTATTTTTTTCTTCTCCTCTACCCTTTTTATTAAAGAGGAATCCCCCCCCCCCCCCCAAAAAAAATAGAATTCTCATGGTAGCCTGGCAGGCCAAACTATATGTGAACTTTATAGTCTGGAATTGGGCCATTGAGAGAGCTGAAGCCTGTGGGTGGATTAAACTGTTGTTGTTCAAACTGTTCCTGCACGTAATAGGCCAGTTCTATGACCAGTCAGAGCAACCAACAGTGTGATGTATTCAGAGCTACAAGTGGAGCCAGGTGGTATACTTTTACCATAGACAGTCGGCAAAACATCCTTCTTTAAAACAAATGACTTGAGTGCTTCTTTCTGCTCAACTTTCAAAGAAACTCTTCAAATTCTTATCTTAAAATCGATGACAAAACCAGTGCGGTTCGTTAGTCACACCCATCTGCGTTACTCTCTATGGTTGTTCTGCTATCTTGCCTTCGCACAGCCCTGTTGTCGTCATTCAAAGCCCGCCCCAACAACTCGCAACACAGACAGAGTGTTTTGATTGGTCCGACATACTTTGTGCTTTGTGTCGGACCAATAATGGGCTCCTACAGCGCGATGCTAGACCACAAATTCGGCAAGGATTTTTTCTGCCGCTATGTGGTCTAGATTTCTAGCCTTGTAAAAAGGACCAAAAAAGAAAGGGTGTGTGTGGAGGGGTGGACTTCCTTTTACGGATCCAATTCTGATTCATAACATGCTAGAGTGGTCTGACCTTAACCTTTCATACTGGTTTGTACATTCTCTTATTCTGCTCTCTCCCCTTCTGCATTTATCTCTTCTGTCACCCACACCTGTACACACCCACACTCAATCTGATGAAATGGTGATGAAATAATCTGTCCATTTGGTTGTTGGGCTTCCAACATGTCAGTGATAACAGTAGTTCTTTTTATGTCAAAGGGAGAAATAGTTCTTAAATTCAGCATGAATGGCCTTTGCATATCCGTCAGTCTTGTACTTATTGCACTGTGCTCACCAGTTCACCTCGTCAGTAACCTGCAGTCCACATTAACCATTGTGCTGCCCTTTACGCACAAGAATTGGAGGCCTCACTTCGACAGTTTATTTTGAGTGCATCTCGGTCTGCTTCTGTGGTTGTGAACTGGAACTTCTGTCTCCCTTTCCATACCCACAACGTCGCCGGATAGCGTAGCTGAGATTTAATACCACTTTTTTTCCAGTTCTTGCCAGATGGGAGATAATCCTTGCATCTTCTCCTCAGTTTCACCGACAGATCTTGAATGAAGTGAATTTTCTGGTTTCTGATCTTAATTTCTTTATCGCCTTGTGCCTTTAGTGTGTTGACTTTAGACTGATATTTCCATAGGTTAATCATTATTGTGGATATTTGGCTTTCTTCTGCTTTATCCCGATTCTGTGGTACTTGTTCCACATCCTCCGTCATTAGTTCCACTCTAAAATCCTCTGATATCAGATTCACCAGATATTCTATTAAGTTATCGCTTTCTTCCTCTTTGGTAGATTGAGGATACGAATGTTATTTCTTCTCATTCTACTTTCTTGACCATCCAACTCATCCAAAGTTTCCAGCTCCTTTTCCAGAGAGCTAATTCTCTTTTCTTGTGTGTTGACGCACACCTTGATCATACACATCTGCGATAATGGATTTAATTTTCTTATAAAGTGATTCCACTTTGGTTTCAATAGATTTCATTCTCTGGTCCACTGTCAGCATCTGAAGTACTTTCCCCTATGTTTTGCTGAATATCATTTAATTGATCACTTTCCTTTGCCTCACCTTGCTCTTTGTCTTTAGTAGCTTTCGGTAGCATGGGTGATTTGTTTTTTTTTGCACTCCTGCGCCTCTCACAAAATGTTCATTCTCTCACATTTTTATTATAGCGGGGTTGACTTTGATTCACCTTTCTCTCCTTACTTTCATGGAATATACTTCTTAGATCTTTTAATTATTGCAGTTTAGGCATCGTTCTCCTGGCCCTACTCAAGCCCCATGCGTTCAGTGACAGTCCTGCGTATGTGCCTGCCCAAACCCCAGTACAAATGTTTTGTTCAGTTTGTTTTCAGAACTGTAAATGTTTTCCTTTACTCATGAATGTCAAAATCCCAGTGGTTGCTAAAGTTTTGTTGGTTATACACTATACATTTTATTAATTCACATTCTGGATTTCATCTTCTTCAACACTGACAAATATTCAGTAAAACACTTTTTCAAATTTATTTAATGAGAAGCTACAAATAAACAAAACATGACATTTTACATGTTATACTCTGCCATGAACAAATTATATTTGCTAAAAATAAAAGTTACATTCAAGTGCAGACTCATTCTCACATCTGATGAGAATCAAAATGTTTGTTTTCATTAAGACTCATTATTGCATGCCATCAGGCCTTTTGAGGTATACAAACATTTTATACACTGTACATGAAACAAAATGCCAAAAAGAAAAATGTACCAATAGGTTGAGGAAAGTTTAAACATATTCTACAATCCAGAAAAAAAAGCAGTACATGAAAAGGATAGGACCCAGAAACTCATTGAGTAGAAATCCTGAAAAAAAACAACAACTATTCTTTAATTCAGTGTCAGGATCTTACTGTACAGTGATTTAACTGTTCTATGTTAAGCGTCAAAGTCACAAAAAAAAAAAAAAAAACTCTGGCACCTCAAAGGTTAATTAAAGACATTTCATTGTTATCTACTGTTTCCTTAGTTAAACATCTTGATAGTGGAGTGTTTTAGTCTTAAAGTAAACACTAGGTCTCTTCCCCTAAAATCACACATGTGAAGTTTATGTTCAAGAACAGCTTTTAATAAATAATTTAAACCTGATTTTGACCATTAAAAACTAAGATATCCAAAAATGCAGAAAACCAGTTTGACAGTTCATACACACTCCAGTTTAACAAAACGTATGTGCATGATCGATGGATCTGAAGTAGGACTGGGTGACAAAAATATAATTATCAATATGAATTATTATTATTGTGATATACTTGATACATGTTATGGTAACTTTGTTTACACTGTCAGAAGAAATACTTAAAAATATTTTTATTTTACTCCATTTAATTCTTTACAAAATAGTTTTGCAAGTTCTTTTTCAAAATTTGCCAAATCGTCTTTTGCTTAAAGTGTTTGTCATTGTCTAACAGTACAGAATCATTTAAATCACAAATACCCGTCTGTTTTTTCAGCTTTCACTCAGGACTAAAACCAGCTTTTGAACATTGACATTTGTAACAATATTTATTTATATTGACTGATATGATTCATCACCAAAGCCTACTCAGCAGCTATCAAAGCTCTGAAACATGAAGAAAACATAGACAATAGATAAAACTCTTCAACTTTTTCAAGGCACAGTAGACTGAAATTGTTCAGGTACAAGAAACAAGCGAACCAGCAAAGATGTGCATAGAACTAACAGAGTTCTGCCTCTGCTTAGAGATTCTGGGAGGATGTTGATCCAGTATGATCTGAGGGTTTGGGATGAGGACTCAGTCTGGTTCAGCAAGTGGCTCCATTGACACCGAAGCAGTTATTGCTTTAATGTCAAACTGAACTGAAAGACTGCTGGTTTTTGATCTCGGAGTAAACCAGGCCCTCCGCTGAGATGGCGTCTCCAAGCCCCACAGTCCTTAGAGGGCGCCTGCAGACCAGTACTGGCGTCAGATGAAAGGTGACGTTTTTACGGCGCCACACTGTGACTGGCTCCACTGGGTTCAGACTCAGCTTCTCGCTCTTTTCAGCATGAGAGCTCTGAAACTCCAGCGGTGCTTTGAGCTCCACTTTGGTGACATCCACAGCTTGGAGGCCACAAGCTTGACTGCTGGCCACCCGAGCCCCAGCCATCACTGCTGCTGCTTGGTTCCCCCAGAATCCATCAACTGTGGCCAGGATATGGTAGGCCAGAGTGTGGAAGTGGATGCGGGTTAGATCGGCGCCTGATGATAGGTCACTGCAACCATACTGTTGAAGAATCCAGAGGAGGATGTCACTGACCTGACCCACATCTGGGATGCCCTGCCAAGACGCCATATCTGCATGAGGCCCATTGGCAGCCTGAGACAGGAAGAGCAACTCCTGCTCGTTCAGGCCGATGGAGCTGACGATGGGCAGAACCTGCTAACAGCAAACACAAAACACTGGAGTTCAATAATTCATATCGTTAATGTCTGTCCATCATTCTTCTCCATCATCCGAAACTCACCACTAGGTGTCAATCAGCTGATAGCTGAGCTCCTCTCTTAAACCAGTGTAAAAAACATAACATGCATGCTTTTAATACCCCTCAGCCAATTATAGTGATAACATTGTTGAAAAGACATGTCACCATTTGACCTTGCAAAAATAGGTCAAGGTGACATATTTTCAACAGGGTTTTGCTCTATGCCAAAATACATCCACAGTATAAATTTGGTTCTGATATCTCAATGCATTCTTCAGATAAGTTGAATGGACAGACAGACAGATGGACATGCTACAAATCAATTACAATACTCTTCTGGCCAGAGTGGGCCAAGGGATTTAAAAAAAAAAAAAAAAAAAAAATCAAGTCACGAGTTTAATAACTTTGATTAAATGACTATCAAGCTAATTATCAACCTACAGCCTAGTGTGTCCTTGTGTTACATGCTCCTAAGAACATCTCTATACTTGAATATGGTGTTGGTTGAGGACAAACTTATTAATACAGAATCCTGTAACAGACGCCACTAATATTCAGATCAGACCATTCCTCCAATTCAAGCCTTTTCAGTGTTCACTTTCATTGTCGACCTGAGCAATGAAATCCCAACAGAACAATGGGGTCTCCAGCTCTCTCCAGCTCAACCCAGGGACTTCAGGAATAACAGGTACTCTGTACTGCTACCCATGATCACAACCCAGACAGACCCAGTCTCATACAAAAAACAAAATCAATAAACAGGTACTGGGTAAACCTACACCTGCTCATATTGTGTCTGCACTCTAGACCAGGGGTGCCCAATCCTGGTCCTCAAGAGCTACTATCCTGCATGTTTTAGATGTTTCCATTTTCCAGCACACCTGACGGTCGTTATCAGGCTTCTGCAGAGC
>JAQQZY010000028.1:9595024-9610166 GCA_030068375.1 Ostorhinchus rueppellii | reverse complement strand
CTGATAAAAGACGCGTCACACAACCACCAGTGACACTCTGATGAAGGCGAATGGAACGCCGAGACATGTCAGGTAAACAAAATCCTCAAAATGTCTGGAATAAGGAAAAACCCATTAAGTTATTAAGAAATTAAGACATAAAGAAACTAGTAAAGTTAAAAAACCTTGTGGTTTACTTTAAATATTACTCAATCCACTGCGAGTCATTTTTATCACATGTTTAGTGTATTTTTTTCTGTATTAAAGCAAACCCCTAAAACTATTACCTGTATGAATTTTAGACACCTGATGGACATGTACAATCACAATTATTTACCCAAAACGTATTTTTTAGTTCAGAAACATTGCCAGTTTATGTATCCATGTAGAAAAGTACAATCTTGTTTTATTCTGGCAATTTTGAGACTAAAAACCCAAGGAATTAGGGATATTTCGTGATATTTAAAATTCTTGAACCTCCTCTTTGATTTTCACTGATATGACTTATTCGTTTTAACACTAAAAGACATGGAAATTGTGCTTTTTTTTTTTTTTTTTTTAACCAACTCTGCAACTTCTTTTCTTAATGTCATCCACTGTTGTTTTTCTTCTGTCTCTGTCTGCAGTTTGCAACGTGGACTCCATGCTGTTCTTCCCATCTGCCTCTGAAGAGAACTACGTCACCTTCTCCTTAAGTCTTCCCAACCTTCCTGAACTTTCTATGTGTCTGTGGCTCCGTGTGGACTCCTCTCATGTGGGAACGTTGCTCTCCTATGCCACTCATGATAACGACAACCACTTAGTTTTGTATGGGCGTAACTCCTCTGCCTCATTTACATCCTTCTCTGCTTCTTCCTCATCATCCCATCTTTCCTATTCTTCTCCTTTTGCACCAAAATCCTTCCCCTCCCTGGACTTTGTCATTGGAGACCCCGTTTTTCGGCGTCTTCCCATCTCCTCTCTCATGGACTCTAAGTGGCATCATCTCTGTGTCGTCTGGTCCTCCATCCAGGGTCGTTTTTGGCACTACATTAACCGCCGCCTCGCCTCCACAGGCTCAGACTTCAGGAAGGGCTGGGAGATTCCCGGAGGTGGATCAGTGGTGCTGGGGCAGGAGCAGGACTCTGTAGGTGGGGGGTTTGACAGGGCAGAGGGTTTTGCTGGACAAATGGCAGGGTTCAGAATATGGGACCGGGTGCTTAGTCCCTCTGAGGTGGAAGGGGTGGCAGAAGGTCGAGGGGTGCCCAGAGGGGTGGTGCTCGGCATGGAGGACATAAAACAGGTACATGGGGAGGTGCAGCAGGTGGCATGTGAATGTTTAGAGCACTGTCTCTGATTAACCCACAATGGAAGAGTCAGGATTCAATGGATCTGTATAACTGACTAGAAAACAAAACCTAGTCAAGACTCCAGATTTCATACCCTTTCTGATGAGTATCCAGTCTATAAAGGTCACTGTAACTGTGCATTTGTTGGAAATAATTGCTTTTTGGCATTTGATGCTTTGCTTTTAAAACTGTGGACAGTTCGAGTAAAAGTTCACAAATGCTTTTTTGATAAAAATAATAATAATAATACAACACTTATGTTTTTTCTCTTTTTCTAGAGACAGATTCAGACAAATGTAATGTTCTGGATGAAAATTCATATGCATATCATTTGTCTCTACCATCTGAAGCACCTGGTTCATACCTCAGCTCCAAAACAAAACCAATGTAGAAGTAGTTCATCCTCACACTTAACAATTTTTGTCCACTGTGGAGGTCAAGAGTTTCATAGCTTGACTTTAAAAAAAAATACCAAAAGAAAAAATGTTGCATCATGTTGTTTCCAATCAAGGCAATTATTTAATATGAAAACTCCAAAATGTTTACTTTCCAGGGTCTCAGGAGATTAAAGTTGTACTGTTGTCAGTTATCAGGATGTGTCCAAAAGAGCCCCGGCTCCTGTAAATATACATGAAACTTTTCCAGTTTCCAGTCTTTTCTAGGACTCATTCTAGTCTCATTCTTTCTAATAAGTGATCTAGTGGTCCATACTTAAATTCCTCTTTTGTTTTTCTGATCTCAGGTCAAATAACAGTCTTCAATATGTTCTGCATTGGGCTTTTTGACAGTTTTTTTTTTTTAAATAACATTTTGACAGCTTATTCACCTGCTGAGTCAGACATTTACTTAATACCAAATTAATTGATCACAGACAGCTTAACAGTATTTGTAGTTAACAGTATCTGCAAAAAGACTTTACTTTGTAGCTCTTGATGCAGTTTATACTTTCAGTCGCAAGCTACAGGCTTCGGCAGCTAAGAAAACCAAAGAATGACATCACAGTTACTGCGTCCACCAATTACATATAATCAGTGGTTCCTGTGAATAAAAGTGTATGAATCCAATCTTACCTTTTTCTTCACTGATTGTTCTGCATTGATCACAACTCAGATCCCAGCAATTGCAGCACAAGCTGTGTACAAGAATAAATGCTTCTCGGTTATTATTTTACTGGACTAAGCTGAAAACTAAGGTCTTCGTAAGTGAAAAGACACTATAGGCATTCTATATAGGTTCCTCCAGTATGTTAGGATATAATCAACAACAAATCAAACAATCAAAAAGGACAACCAAATGGAAAACAGGTGACAAAATTGTAAATACATGACCCACCTCAGTGTTTTAAGCTCTAAGCTACAAGCTGACTAATATCACACAGTAAGGAAAGCTATTATGGGTGCGTTTATTATTTTTTTAGACCCCTTAACTCACTGATATGCAGAGGTGGCCATCCCAGCTCCATAAAGTAAAACTCCTGCCATGTATTTGTTCACACCACTCACTGAACCGGACCATTTTGATGAGCACAACTCCTCATCCAGGTAGGTGAAGGGATAATCAGTGGAATCACCTGTGGTCAATGAATAGGTAGAACCAATACATGGCAGGACTTTTGCTTTCTGGAGCTGGGATTGCTACTTCTGCTGATATGTAGGGGTTGTAGTACACTTAATGTGGGACTACACATCATTTAACCTATTTCCCACGTGCTACATATTTATATGAGTTTCCCTCTTGATTTTGGATAGAAATCATGAGAATACATGAGTTCAAACACACCACAGTCAGGTTCCCATTTGAGTATTAGAGGTGCTAAGACTTTCACAGAGTTCACAGTAATATATTAGTGTCACATTTTCTCTGTCCATTTGAGTGAAAAGGTCAGGGCTAAATGGAAAACAGTTTTCAAGCTCTGGTTCTTTACCCCTATGAGAAATAAAATAAATCAGCTTATTGTAACAGAAGCTTAGTTTAAAAGGATACTTCTACAGACACTATCTTTTCTGGCTCTGCAAGAATTGAAAGTTATGATTTGTGACATTTTTTACTATGTTGAATATGTGGTAAAAGCAGATGTACAGATACAGATCACTAAGGCCACAAAAACAGTAAACATCAGCATCCTTTGGGCTTCATGAGTTGGAAAGATTGTATTCAAGTATATTTCACTTGATAAAGGTTTTATCTGTAACTTATCTGTAGTGTGTGTTTAAGTTAACCCTAAATTACCTAAATTGCAACTGCCTATGACCAGCTGTCAGTATCTACTGATCTAAAGTGTTTAGTAACTTTTGATCCACTAATCCTATCAGTACACTGACATTATTCAGGTAAAATACAGTTTCTTAGCTTTTCATCATCATCATCATCATCATCATCATCATCATAAGATTATGACTCATTTGGACATTCAGAAGCTGTGTAATGAACTTGGAAGTGCTATAATCTTCTGTGATACTGATTCCCAAAAAACCCCATGTAATTTCACAAATGGCGGTGGTTGTAGACACTTGTTTTTATGTTGAGGTAATGATATGCTTTACTGAAAAAGTCACAATTTCTTCAGTTTTGTCCATCCTAATGTCATAACCTTTGAATTTACTCTGAGATTTTGTGAACAGTTATATGGTCAGTGAACTAAATATTGTAAAATATCTGATTTTCACCTGGTAACAAAAAAATTCAGAGGAAAAAAATCGTAATCACTAAAGAAAAACATAATAATTTGGAAGTCACTACAAAAGTAGCTCTATATTTCTAAGTCTAAACTATTTCAAGTGAAGTAGTCATCACTATATACGTTTTAAACCAACCCGTTATTTAAAAAAAATATAATAATATTTTTTATTGTGCGACATTATACAAGTTCAAACGGATGCTTACATTAAAACTACAAGTCCCAGAATGCAACGTGCCTAGTATTTTTGGCCCTGCACGCGAGCCTTACACACAGCGTCACGAGTTACAGGAGTGACCATGGGGAGCTGAGAGAATAACAGTGCGCCAGTTAGCAAGCAGCCACTGAAAGTTAATGAAATAATTTATCGATAGTTAGTGGTGAGCTACCAGAGGCCAGCATGGCCAACATCACCAAGAAGGTGTCGTGGTCCAGCCGTACCGACGAGTCCGGGGCAGCCGGAGAGGGAACACCGCTGTTGAACGGCTCTGAGCAGCCTAGACACTCCAGACAGGTACAGCTAGCATGGAAGCTAACAGCTGTTAGACCTGGAGCAATAACAAGGCGCTGTGTCATGAATTAATAAGACTTTGAGGTGAAGTTGACGTGGGTGTTTTTTTTTAATGCTGCATGTTTCTGAATGCTTGAACCAGTTTAAACGCATTATCACTCACACAGCATTCATTTCGGGGGTTTTCGTATGTGGCTTGTAAATGCAACCGCAAGATTTGTGTGTAACCGAAAGTGATTAGCATTGATTTAATTTAATGACTAGCACGAAGCACGTAATTATAACCAGGCAAGTATAAAGATATGATAACTATTTATTTTTACTATTTTATATATCTGCAAGTAGACATGTATATGATTACACTCCTTTTCATCATGATAAATAATAAATTCCGAATATGCATCTTTAATAAAACTATTAGTCTGGATAAAATCAGCTGCACAGTTTGCTAATATAGAAACATGATGGAAAATCCAACTTCCTTTTTCCTTCAGGGCTTACAAGTTAGTTTGTGCAACATCAGGACCATAAGTGGAAATTAGTTGTTTTTACTTCCCCTGTTTATATACTAATGAGAATTTTAATGTGTAAACTAGATGGATTGGTTGGAAATGAAGTGACCGTATTTAGGATAGGTTTAACTGGTTCAATTGACTGTATCTGTAAGACTTTTACCATCACGTGACACAGATATGTTATTGCCTACAAAGATCACATCCAAGTGCAGAAAAAAAAATTAAGTGCTTGAATGCCCTCAAGGGGAAGGATAACATTTTCAATAAAAAGATAGTAGAAATGATACTGATACTGCACCATACAAACACATGATGCTGGATGAGGTTTTTGTGGTTTTGAACCCTGTTACTTTCGGCTGGACACAGACATCTTTGTACTGATGTAACCTCATGCTGTAAAGTCCTACCCCAGGCTATATACACATATTTCTGTTGCTGTCTGTGATGTCTGTGGTCTGTAGCAGTCTGGAGGAGGCAGTATATTTCAGATAGGCAGACTCAGCACGGTGGATTTGGAAGAGGAGATAACGTCAGATGAGGTAAAGTCCAAACCCAAGCCGTCATCGCACTCTTTCTCTCTGTGTCTGTTGCTCCTATCAGCCAAAACATTACTCCATCAAGCCACTTAGCACCAACTCTTTGAGTAGTGTCATTCATTTAACTTGTAGAATAGAATCCCCTGTTGTAGCTTGACACAAGAAAATCAATGACCATTTATCTGTTAATCTTAAAATTAAACTTATAGTACCAAACAAAGTGTAACCTCACCTTTTCGTACTTCTGTATTTAATGCTTGTGAAGTATGTGACAGTAAATGTAGTTTTGCTGACTTTGTGTACATCCACTGCCATAAAGCCTATTGCTGAAATGCAGCCTGAGATAATGTTCAAGGCTTCAACATTAATGTTTATTTTTAAGTGTACTTGCTTCCTGTTGAATACGGCTGAAGCTGACACACAAGTGACCCACCAGTAGTCTGAACTGACTGACTCATCCAGTGTCTGAAAAAGGCACATGCCTGGAAACTATCTGTTATGCCTGTGATGCATTTTTAATGATTTAACTGCTAAAGATCATGTGTTTGCAAATAAATTGTTGCAAGCCACGTGGTCTGATTTGAAGCTGATCGATGCCAAACACTGGTTTCTCACAGAAAAACAACAAAAGCGACAAAATATTTGAAAGCCAAAAAGTATGTGGTCAAATTAGCTTCAACGTGAAATTGTGTGATGAAGTTTATAATTACAACTCTTTGGAGTTACAGTAAATCAGTTCAAGACTGAGAAACTCCCTGAAAGAATTAATATCAAAGTTGGGTCCTTCATTCATTCATTTTCTAATTCTTTTGAGCACTTTTTAGAGGAGGTAATGACTCACTGTTGGAAAAAGTACTCACAGAGATCCTTCTGTTTCATTCATTGTTAATAGTCTACTAAATCCAGGATAGTAATACTCTTCATGGTTAGCTATGTTTTATTGTGACCACACAATAAAACTTGGCTAAAAACTTTTTGTTAAACTTAAAGGACTGATATTTAGCATTTTTTAATGAAATTATGCATTTTAAAACATTTCCCTGTGGTCGACATAAACTGTAAATGTTCTGCTTGGGTCTGAATTCTTCATTAATTAAACTCCACAGGTCCATCTTCAACCCTATTTCTAAGTAATGACACCAGAAAGGTGGTTTTGAGTGCTGGCCCTTTAAATCCAAATGAGCCACTTCACACCCCGCCCCCTCCAGGTTGTTAACTGTGCTGCTCTGTCTCCTTCAGCCACTTGTGTTCGATAATACAACCAACATCTGAACATTTTAGGTAATCGGCTCAAAGTTTGGACATATTTTCAGTATGGACTACAACCGCTGCTGCTGATAAATAATTATGTCGTACTCTGAGAAATGTTCATCGGAAGTCTTGACCTTATATTTGCAGATGTTGAGAGATAATTAGTTATAAAATATAACAAATTAAGCAGGAATTGAAACAGGTTGTAGAAATCCACTCAGTTTTTCTTGAATGAATATAAAGATATCTTTGCAGCACCTGGAGGGTTCAAATTCAAACTTTATCAACTATTAGGGTCCAAATACACAAATAAATGAACCAAAGACTAATAAAAGTGGGCTTAGCAGAATATGACCTGTTCAACTTGCAGTGTGCTCACTCATCTGTTTCACTCCTGTACTCTTATTCAAATACACACAAACTTGCTCAGCTTTAACTGCGCTTTTCTTTATACACTTGTGGAGAAATCGTTCCAGTAATTCAGTATGTCATTACAAAACAAGTACAAAATGGAAAAAGAAAACGCCCTAAATGCCGATGATGTCACCTATCCATCAATTATTACCAAACGGTTTTTATGGCTCAAATGTAGGAAAAGTTATTCAGAATAACCATTTAAGGTGTGACAGCCCGGCAACAGACCATATGACTGGTGCTTCAGGCTGATTGTAGGACGTCGTCTGCTTCTGACCATGACAGAAACCATCAGATTCAGTTCTGTTTTCACTGGCTCGCATGTGATTTGCTTGATGTTTGCTATAATGAACGTTTATTTCCGGTATGTGTGTGTACGTTTTTTTTTCCTGCCTTGTGAATGCTGTTCATTTGACTTGACTGTAGTTGTTGCTCACTTAACATTGCATGTAGATTTGAATGTGTTTTTCTGAAATGGTCGTAGCTGTGTTGTGTGTGTGTGTAAAGATGCAGTTACTTGCACCAATGTTTCCTTCGGCAATAAGTAGCCTACAGTAACATTACAGAGCGATTCTCTTTGGTAGGGTTACACACATTCTGACTGGTCTGGGGGAAGCATTGGTGTATTTTATCACAGTAACACCATCTTCAGTCTGCCTTAGTATTATTATTATTGTTGCTCACTGTGTCTGTTGGGTCAGAATGTAATGTCCTTGCATTCTGCAGACTATGATCCAAAATTGTTTCGCCGTTGTTTCAAAATGATGGATTTCAGATAGCTTTGTTTCCAGCTCCCTGCAGCCCCTCACATGATTCCCCAAAGCAAAGGTCATAGGTCAGTGTTGGTGTATGATGTCTGTTTTTTCTGTGTTTTTCTCTGCAGGAGTCTCTTAGGGGCCGGCCGAAAGAAATCCCTCATAATGAGAAGCTACTATCACTTAAATATGAGGTAAAATGACCAAGCATTTTGAATGTGTTCTTTGTTTTCCAAGGAATGACTTCCATCAGAAATTTGATATGTTTAGTGACTTTTTACGGGACTGTTAACAAAGACTGGTGTTTCTGTCAGATATAAAAGTGTTGCAAAATAGTTGCAAAGAGGCCAATAATCTTCTCAGCATGAAACTGGCAACCACTGACAAAATCAGCTTTCTATTAACGTATTTCTGGTAAAGTCACCAACTGTAATCTAATGCATATATTTGTGTAGAAAATAAAATAAAATGGAAAAAAAAACTTAATTCTGTCTTTTCCAGAGTTTGGACTATGATAACATTGAGAACCAGCTGTTTCTGGAAGAAGAGAGGAGGATGAGTTATATGGTGAGTGCGACAGAAATCACCTGTAAATAAATGATATACAAACTAAATCCCTGTTTTTCATTTTCCTCTCTTCTGGTTCCTTTCTGTCTTCACGCCGTCATTATTTTCTTGATTCCCTCTTCTCTCATTTTGCATCTTTAGGGTTTCCGCTGCCTGGAAATCAGTCGCTGGGTGGTGTGTGGTCTCATTGGCTTCCTGACGGGACTCATCGCCTGTTTCATTGACATCGTGGTGGAGGAACTGGCGGGGATTAAATATCAAGTGGTTAAAGAAAGTATCCTGATGTTTTATACAAGATAAACACATCCTGACACTTATTAACATTTGGCATTTTAACGGAGAGAATAAGAGCATAATGAGACAATAATATTTGTTTTTCCCTTTTTACAGGAATAATTAGAAGTGATTTAATTACTCAAAGTTACATAATTCTTTATATGTTTTGCCACTTTCTGTTTACGTACGTCTTTATCATCCTCCTCTGTCTCCACCCTGTGTCATTTTCATTCATTATACTTCAACACTCTTTTTGGCTACTGAGCTCTTTGGCCATACTTGTTTTTTTTCAGTCACGTGATTTCAGAGTCCTTAGATTTTTCCTTGACCTCTGACCCCTTCAGACATAGAGAAGTTTACAGAATTTGGCGGCCTCTCTATTTCTCTCATCCTCTGGGCCGTCCTGAACTCAACGTTTGTCATGGTGGGAGCCATCATAGTCGCATTTTTTGAGGTAAGACAGGAGGGTGAAATTCTTCAATTGTTTTATTTGAGCGCAGCAACTAAAAGATTTCATAATGGTTTAATATGCCAGCTATTTAAATATGGAGAGAAGTTCGTTTCTTTATCCAATCAATCAAAAAGAATAGATTTGCAACCAAAAAAGAGATTTTAGAGCAAAGAACAATTAGTGGCAATCAAAAAAAAAAGATAATTTTGCTTATAGATCAGTCCTTTTTGCTTGTGAGTTAAAAACTTTTGCTTGAGACTTCAAAGGTTTTGCTTGAAAATCACTCCTCTTTGTTTGCAACTTCAAAAATTTTGCTCGCCAATTTAACTGCACTTCATGAACCTGGTGGATGAGACAAGAGTTTCAATTGGTGGGTTTGTCCAGCACCAGGGAATTGCAACTCCAGCTTCCACATTAAACCCACTTCTTCCTTGTGTTATTGATAGTCTGTTGCTCTTCAAAATTGAAATGTTTCCCATAAATAGTGAATCACGCTAAAGGGTGTAGCCTGTCCATTCACAAGAAGAAGAGGAAGTAATGAAATATAAGCATCAAGCCCCGGCACTGGAACTGGCGCTGGACAAACCCACCAATAGAAACTCTTTTCTCATACATCAGGTTAGGCCCCGCCCATAAAGTACAGTTAAATTCGCAAGCAAAACTTTTGAAGTCTCAAGCAAAAGTTTTTAACTGACCAGCAAAAAGGACTGACCTATAAGCAATTTTTTTTTTTTTTTTTTTAAATTGCCACTACTTGTTTTTTGCTCTCAAATCTCTTTTTTTGGTTGCAAATCTATTCTATCTAAGTCCCTGTACCCCACAGATTATATATTGGTATGTTTTTCATCAAACAAACGCTCCAAATCAAAATAAATCTCAGAAATTTAACAACCATATGTGTTTATGCCTGAAAATTTGCTGAAATTGCACTTGAATAATCCAATAAGTATAATATACTTACATAGTAACATTTTTAATAAAGCACTACCGGTACTTGATAACCATTGTCAACGTTGGCTTAGAAACATAATTTGTGTGTATGTTGGGGTATGTAAATAGCTGTTGTCCTTCGCTGTTTGTTTTTTTGAGCGCTTTCCTCAATTGCAAGTAAGATTTAAAGATGGAGCTTTTTGCTGACGGAGTTAAATCCTTGAATTACAAACCTTTTTTTCTAATGTGGAAGTGAAAATTGATTAAGCAAAAGCGTGCCTGCCCCGGTTACCCTCCGACTGTGTGTAATACTGAACATTTTTTGAGATGAATGGGCTTCTCTATTCTTGCCCTTCTGGTAAGCCCCGCTATATTAACGGCCGATGAGGCAATAGAGAGGTTGCCATGGCAACTTTACACAAAGACAAGGTAAAAAAGTCTTTCAGTCATATTCTTTATCCCTATAAATTCTGCAAAGTTGGTCTTGAATATTGTTTCACATGATTAGCAGTCCGTGAACCCTCTGGTTTTCACTACATATAACTGTTCACATTGCTTGTTTCTGAGTTTTTAAATCCATGATTTCACTTCAGAACAGCCATAGTCAGTCTCTTCCAGAGAGTTTACTTGTTCAGTCTTTAAAAGTTGGCATTTAGAGAATTTCTTCTTTGACATTGACTCTTCTTTCTTCTTCACCTGACCCGCCTTTAACCCTCCTCCAGCCCATCGCAGCAGGAAGTGGAATCCCTCAGATAAAGTGTTACCTGAATGGAGTCAAGATTCCTAGGGTGGTGCGACTCAAGGTACAAATAGACCACTACTGAAATCACTTAAAACACGGTTTTATAGGGGTCATACTTTGCTAAACCCACTTTTATTAGTCTGTGGTTCATTTATTTGTGTATTTGGACCCTAATAGTTCATAAAGTTTGAATTTGAACCCTCCAGGTGCTGCAAAACTAAATTTATATTTATTGTTGCAAAAATCCAGTAGATTTCTACAACCTGTTTTAATTCCTGCTTAATTTGTTACAACTAAAACTAGTTGCATCATGACATTTGCACATATAAGGTCAAGACTTCTGATGAACATTTCTTTGAGTATGACATAATATTTTGTCAGCAGCAACGGTTGTAGTCCATACTGAAAATCTGTCCAAACTTTGAGCCAGTTACCTAAAATATTCAGGTGTTGGTTGAACGGGACCGAGCAGCACGGCCAACAACCTGGAGGGGGTGTGGCCTGAAAGGGCTCATGTACATTTAAAGGGCCAGCACTCCCAACAATCTTTCTGGCGTCATTACTGAGAAATGGTGTTGAAGATGGACCTGTGGAATTGAATTGATGAAGAATTCAGACCCAAGCAGAGCATTTACAGTTTATGTAGAGCACAGGGAAATGTTTAAAAATGCATATTTCCATTTAAAAAGAAAAAAAGCAAGATATCACTCCTTTTAAAGAGAAGTGAATTCTGATTCCTTTTCATTTCATTGGTCTCTGTTTGTGTTCTGCAGACTCTGGTGGTAAAAGTTTGCGGTGTGATATGTTCAGTGGTTGGCGGTCTTGCTGTTGGAAAGGTAAACTTTACTGCAGATTCAACATGTTCTCTTGGTTGGATGTTGCATATGAAGGTTTTTCTATCCATCTGCCTTCATATTTGTTATTCAGCTAAACTTTCAAAGTTGCAGTCAAGAATCATCTTTCATACCTTTTGTTTTGTTTGCACATAATCCCACAGGAAGGTCCCATGATTCACTCTGGTGCTGTTGTAGCTGCAGGAGTCTCACAGGGCAGAAGCACGTCTTTAAAGAGAGACTTCAAGGTTAGTTCTCTGGGCAGTGGTGGTTTTATGATGCAACAGGGTACCACACAAAAGCTTCTTTACAAGCAACATACTTTTCCTTGTTCCGGCATTTCTCTTTATGTAAACATTTGCACCGATTATGTATTTGCAGATCTTTGAATACTTCCGGCGGGACACAGAAAAAAGAGACTTTGTTTCTGCAGGAGCTGCTGCTGGAGTTTCAGCTGCTTTTGGAGCTCCAGTTGGTAAATATCCAGCAGCCTCATATGATTTGTTGTTAATCAGCCTGAAATCTGTGGGCAGGTTAGTTTTGTTTGGAAGCTCAAATGATTGACAGTTTGACCTCATGCCAAAAACAAGACTAAAACAATAATTTGCTCAGCAAACATAGACACTTTAATGCAAGACTTTCATTGTTATGAGTTATTGTAGTGATCAGTGTGAGAACTGTACTACTTTACTAGCGATTTAAAAACAGCTTTTGCTACTTGCATTACAAAGAAGAGTACACCATCTTATTCAGTAAATATTCAGCTTCTCTAAAATGATAATGACTAAGCAACATTTAGTGCACAGGTGTCAAACATGCGGCCCTGGGGCCAAATCCAGGCCGCCATAGGGTCCAGTTCGGCCCTTGGGATGAATTTGTGAAATGCAAAAATTACACAAAGATATTAACAATTGTTTTAGTTCAGGTTCCACAATGAGATCAATACAATCCCAAGTGGGCAGGACCAGTAAAATGCTGTCATAATAACATATAAATAATGACAACTCCAAATATTTTTCTTTGTAAATGTAAACATTTGAATGCATTTACACTAAAACAAAGTATAATTTTGCAAAAACTGTGAATAACCTGAATAAATATGAACAACCTGAAATGTCTTAAGAGGAGCAAGTACAATTTTAACAAGATTCTGCATGTTGTTAAATATTTTGTGTATTTGATCTGTAAGTTATACTGAACATATGGAAATGATAAACTGAGACAAAATATTGTTAAAATTACACTTTTTTTCAGTTCATGTTTTTCACATTACTTGAAAGGACTGTTTGTAGATGTAAACATTTTCACAATATAAATGAGCTTTTTTTTTTAAATTTTAAAACACAGAGAAAAGGTTGGAGTTGACATTATTTATATATTATATTATTGGGTTATTATTTTACTAGTTCGGCCCAGTTCAGATCAAATTTAGTTCAATGTAGCCCCTGAACTAAAATGAGTTTGACACCCTCGATTTAGTGGATATCACGTAATCAAATGGATGGCTCAGCAATGTCATCAGTACGTCAGATACTTTCTTTCCTTAAAGAGTTCTCAAGGTTTTTCCACTGATTTTGTCTTTTGGCTGACAGGTGGTGTTCTGTTCTCCCTTGAGGAGGGAGCATCTTTCTGGAATCAGATGTTGACATGGAGGATAGTAAGTCACATTGTCCAGCCAGACATGTTATTTTATCATATTAAAACTGTGCTTTATACTGTTTTGTCATCACTGGCCTGTGGAAAATCTACCACATGGTGAAAGGGGTTACGTTTGTATTTGACTGCTGTAATTACTGATTCAGTCACATATGACCACTGAGCTACTCTGGGGTTTGTCACAGAAGCAGTGTGAAAAAGTGTCAGGTGTTTTCTGTGTATATTTATTCTTTTGATTTGGAACAAGATGAAAGAGTGAAGGAGTATTTTTTTCAAGTTCAATTTTTTCCTCCTGATTTCAATTCGTGTGTCTTCAGTAAAATAAGAGGGAAGATCAGTGTATTGGAAATGTTTGCTCCTAATCACTGTCTTCCTCCTTTTCCTGTGTTTTCCCTTCTCATCCACTTCCCTTCTTCTTTTATTCTAAGTTCTTTGCCTCCATGATCTCAACTTTCACTTTGAACTTCTTCCTGAGTATCTATCACAAAAATCCAGGTGACCTGTCTAACCCCGGTCTTATCAACTTTGGACGATTTGAGAGCGAAGTGAGAAACATGAAAATTTTATTACACTATGTGTAGTGATATATTTTTTTTTAATGGTGTTTTTTTTTTAGTTGAATGGGGAAAAAATGATACTGTTCTACTTTCAGAGTATGGCCTACAACTTGTATGAGATTCCCCTGTTCATTGCTATGGGAGCTCTAGGTAAACCCACATTTGCGTTGTGTAATTCTAGTTTCTAGAATCCTTCAGCTGCTGTGTAGTCATCTTATTTGTGCATAATTTCATTTTGCACATATTCCCTGCAGGTGGATTGCTGGGGGCTCTGTTTAACTTCCTCAACTACTGGCTTACCATCTTCAGGATCAGGTAAGGTTCAGAGAGGGAACACATGGGGGAAAAAAAAAAAAGTCAACCACTTGCTTCATATAGCATAGCGTGCCAACGGAAACAATATATTACTATGTCTGTTCACTGTTGTCAGTAAGTGGTTGGAAAAAGGATAAGGAAGTTTTCAAGTACTGAAAATACAAGTTCTTGAATATCAGCATCTTGTAGTTGAAGTGTTTAAAAATAGTGTAAGAACAGGTAGGATCAGGTGTCAGGGTGGGGACTTCTCCTAAAAGACCTGCAGTACCTGTTTGTGTTACTGTACATAGAGGCGGCTCAGTGTGTGCTTTCTGCATGTCATCACTGTCTCATTATGAGCTTGAGGAGATAAACAATTATCAACCTCATAAAACAAACTTGTGATGGATTTTGTTTGCAAAAAATATAGCAACAAACTTGGCACTGAGCGTTTTTTTTTAACACGACAGAATTATGTAATGCCATAATTTGTTAGTAGCTTTTGAGGGAGTAGCTATGGATGTATCAGAGCCAAGTACTTTGTCTGAAACATGATGGTGTTGAGGGACGTTATTAAAATCTGTGATGCTGATTTTATTAAGGGGATGTGAACAAGATACTGATATAAGAAGTAGAATTCAATCCAGGAGTTTACTACTTGTCATCAGCAAATTTCAAGTACTTTTTTTTTTTTTTTGCCAATTTTATCTGAGTCAAACATTATACAGTGGTACCTCTACTTACGAAATTAATTCATTCCAGAAGTAGTTTCGTAAGTAGAAAATTTCGTTACTAGAGACGTGTTTTCCATGTAAATGCCCTAATCCGTTCCAAGCCCCCCAAAATTTCGCTTTTATTTTGAAGCTAGAC
>JAQQZY010000028.1:9499487-9510354 GCA_030068375.1 Ostorhinchus rueppellii | reverse complement strand
ACTTAAGTACAAAAAAATGTGAATACTTTAGTACTTTCACTTAAGTATGATGTTTAAAGAACACTTCAACTTTTACTTGAGTCAGTTTTTTTTTATATAGTACTTGTACTTCTACTGCACTCCTCTACTCCAGTACTTTATACATCTCTGCTCTCTGTCCATCTCTCTCCCTCTCCATCTCTTTTTCTCCCTCTCTCTCTCAGTATCGTTCTCCTTCTCTTTCTGACAGGAAGAAAGAGAGGGAGTGAGAGATGGACAAAGAGGAAGGGTGAGATAGAGTTAGGGAGGGAGAGAGTAGAGGTAGAGAGGGAGGGGAAGGGGGGCTTTCAGTCATCATGCTTCCAGGTCTCATTTAGGCATGCACAGTGTAATCTGTTAAATGTGTCTAATCTAAGAATGTGTAATGGACATTGTGCATTGAATATCTGTCAGAATATGTGAGAATGGCAGCTAATGTGAAGCAGAAGAAAGCCTGTCATAAAAGCATTTAGCACAAATGGAAAGGGCCAACCGTGGGGCGACACCCCCTTCCTCCTGGAGTGAGTGTGGGGTGCCGCTCTGATCCGGACAGCTGGAGGCATAGGGCAGCCCGAGTCTACTAGATGAGTGGTGCTTATCTGCATGTGAACTTGTAAAGTTTCAAACTTAAAAGATCACATTATACTTGATACTTCACAGTATTGTTACTCTTGCCATAAAAAACAAGAAAGACAAACATTCATCCACTGACATGTATAGAAATGAGTATGAAGAGGAGGAAGCAGAGTAAGGTGTGTGAGTTATAAAACAGCGTGAAGAGCACAATCCACACAGATTTCATCAATGAAAGGAAATGTCGTTTTGCATTTTTCACAATACTGTTGATAAATTATAAAAAAAAAAAAAAAAATCATAATAAAAAAATAAAAAAGCCCACTTTATATCAGGAGACAGTGTTTGGCAATGAAAACATATGTCAACAATTACATCTATAAAGAAGATTATGCAGATAAAATATATGTATTTCTATATAAAATACTAAATAAAATGTACAAAAAAACCCAAACAAACCACTGAACACTGCATATAATTACAATAATTACCATTAATTACACTGTTGTAACTTCACCAAATGGCCACATAGTGTCACACTATCCATATTTGTATGTTTCCTGTGATCACATGGAAGACTGAGAAGTGTGAACATGTATTTTATACAAGTTAAATCTCTGGAAGAGGATTTTGGAGACTTGTTTCTTCAATATTTAATTATAATGCAGTAATATACACTTTCACAGCAGCAGCAGTTAAATCTGACCTGTTGGTGTGTTGGTGAATAGAACTGTTTTGAAGCACATGTATATCCTGATGATCAGAAACAGACTGCTGATCCCTGTTGGGAAGTTTTTTTTGTAAGCGTAATAAATATTTTGGTATTACATTAAGCAAAGATATGAGTGTTTGTTACACATACTGTATATCCTGTTAATCAGAATCAGATTATTGATACCTGCTGGGAAATTCCTATTATATAAAACAAAGACATGATTGTTTCTGTACTTGCATTTATTTGTATCTGTCAGTACCTGCTATGCTATGTACTATAAATGCCTAATATATTCATTATACAATAAAACAGAATTGTTGTGGAACGCAAAATGTTAACTGTACTGTCATTACTCTATGCACATTAGATCATTAGTAACATTAAATATAACACAATAAACTAAAGTATATCAGTAGGCGTTTCCTTAAGTCTTTCTGATAGTTTTCTACTGGCCTGTTTACGACAACAGGATAATAAAATCCTGAAATTATGGCTTTTAGTTTTGCTGTACCACCCCAAGATGTTAAGTGTCCCATCTGGCCACCCCTATGAAACATTTCTGGAGGCGCCATTGCATCAACGCAAACTGTCTACCGATCTAAACTGTTTAATACCTGTTGATCCACTAATTCTATCAATACATGTAATGAAATGGTGTAAAATACAATTATTCATCTTTTCATACTCATCAGATATGACCCATTTAGATGTTCAGAGGCTCCGTAGTTACCATGGAAACACCATCATTAATCAGTAAAATCCATAGAGCTGGATCAATAACAGTGAATGAACACACTGGATTTATATTCAGTTAATGATAGATTTGACCGAAAATGTTACATTTTCTCCAGTTTTCTCTTTTTCTGATATAATAACCCTCAACTTTAATCTAAGATTTTATGAACATCTACATGAATCAGTGAATTAAATGAAGGAAAATACCTGATTGTTATTGAAAAAATCCAAAGCAAAGAGGATAACATTACAATAAAGGGTGATCACTTAAATTACTTAAAAGTGATAGAAACAAATTCATTTGGGAATGGCCACAAAAGTAGCACTGTGTGTTTATGGGATAAAATACACTGCTTCTACAAAAAGTGACCTGTGAACTGAATATTTCCAACTTTGCTGTTTGTCACTCAAATAATTCAAATATTCATATCGTATCTTAAACAAAATCCTCAGTAATATTATTAAAATATACATTATTATGTCAATATTATTCATATGTCTATTCTGAAACAAATGGAATTCATCACAGCTCGTGATAATAATTCAACATGTGATGAATAGTCATGAGAGGAACCCACTTCATGCCATTGGAGTCTGTAATTCTTTGGACCGGTAGGTGGTGCTATTGCTCTTCACTGTATACTGCACATTATTAAACAGTAGAAGAAGAAGAGAACCGCTGCGCATCCTCTGGCACCACTTGTGGTTTGTTTACATCCGTGTGATTTCATGGAGATATTTACTTTCTTATGGTGTGTCACAGAAAGAAATTATTACTCGTTAGTTCGGAAAGTTATTACAGGCAGATACACAAACAGTCGCAGAATTATGGCTCCAGAAGTTAGTTTAACAGCTAGCTAGTTAGCATTTTGTAGCTAGCAGAGCAAACGTGCTGATAAGTCCGGAATGAGATGAATACATGCAACTTCTCAACCAAACTATTACCACCTGTATTTAGAAGACATGTTTGTTGACATAATTTTATATAATGGAACGTATTTATAAGGGGAAAATCTTTCAGAATGAACACGCTATTAGGCATTTACCGTCAGCTTATTGTTTACAGCCTTTATGGTTTCATTACCGATATAGAAACGATCCATAAAGGGGCTGTCCATATTAGCCCCGGCTTAAGCCTACACCCCAGTAAGTGTATAAGGTGAAATATAACGAAACCCGTCTTATTTCCGCAGGGCTGCATGAATTATGTCAGAACACGTGATGACCACAGAGCCTGCCAGTCTGGAGAGCCTTCGGGTTCTGTACCAAAGTGATGACTACATTGTGGTCGACAAACACTGGGACATTCGCATTGACAGCAAGATGTGGTATGAAAAACTCACTGTGCAGGCACAACTTCGACACCACTTCCCCAAACTGGCAGACCCCAGCACCTATTATGGATTCAGGTCAGAATCAAGTTCACATCAACCCAAAAATGAATGACATGAAACAACTGATGGGCTGTCACATCCCCCTGCTGCTTGGAAATATGGATCTTTTTTTCTTGTGCATTTTTTTGCTTATTCAAAGGACAATGTAGTGATGTGTAACTCATTTGTGACTTTTGTATGATTGTGTGATGGCAATGAAGGATTTTATTTTAGAGTAATTTTGTAATTTTTTTGTCTCCTCCAACTAGGTTCTGTCATCAGCTGGATTTTTCCACCAGTGGAGCTCTTTGTGTTGCCCTCAATAAGGCTGCTGCTGGTCAGGCTTATCGCTGCTTCAAGGACCGCACTGTCACCAAAGCCTACCTCGCTCTGGTGTGGAACATAAACAGTATCACTCAAATGTGCATGTGCGTCTAAAAATGCCAGTAATATATTTCAGCTAAAAAAAGTTCAATACTTTATCTTATGTTACACAATATTAAAATGTGGCGGTAGCTCAGGGTGTAGAAGGTCATCCGCAAACCTGAAAGCTGGTGGTTTGATCACTGCCGCTTCTCTTCCCAGTGACTGTTTCATTTGTGTGTGAATATGCATAAATTTTTCAAGTTTTTTTTTTATATAAACTTTATTTTTTCAGTCTCTGGCAAGTCTTTAAATTTGTTAAATGCTGCTACACCACTCAGATTTTTTAGCTTTATTCAAACTTTTATTTGAAATTGAGGATTATTCCAGAATAAAAACAGTTCCAATGGAATAGTATTAGTTTCTTTTTTTTTTTTCTCTATAGTTACGTGGTTGGGTGGAGGAAGAAACACAAACACTGGACTTTTCCATTGGGAAAAACTCCACCGAGGGCAAAACACATATGATGTGTGTTGAAGGAACAGAAGGTACATTTATAAGCCTCTTCCAGCATCTGTTACAGATATTCTAAAATCTGCCTATAGGCACTTTTTTATTAGTAGACATTATAAAAGAAACACAAATAAATACATATAATTCTCGTGGCTCATCTTCTCTCCTCAGGTTGTGAGAACCCAAAGCCTTGCCAGACTGAGCTGACAGTGTTGGAATACGGGTTGTATGATGGAGACTGTGTGACTAAGGTGCTGCTACAGCCACTCACAGGTAATGACAGAAAACAGCATCAACATGAAGTAATTCAACAATGCTGTATAAAGTAAAACAAACAAAATTGCTGGTAAAAACAAATTAGCATAGGTCATGTTATGTAATAAAAGAACAGATTATTATAAGATTACCCCTTAAGTAAAAATCATATTGGATGTTGATGTCTCTCATCCATATTTCAGCTTCAACAAATCAGGACTTTTCTCATAATAACTGAAAACTAAACTAAACTAAATGAATCTTTGTCAGTTCATAAAAATAAATTTTTATGTGCACCTGTAAAAATAACTGAAGCTGAACTGAAATCACAAGCTAAAGTGTTTAACCCATAAAGACCCAAACAGCCACCGGTGACCAAAAGCATCAACTGATCTAAACTGTTTAATACCTGTTGATCCACTAATCCTATTAATCCATGTAAATAATTGGTATAAAATATAGTTATTCGTCTTTTCATGGTCATCAGATATGGCCATTTGGATGTTCTGAGGCTTCGTAGTTACCATGGAAACACTGTCATCTTCTACAACATTGATTCACCAGTAAAACCCATGGAGTGGATGGACACACTGCGTTTATGTTTACAAAATGAGAGATTGGACTGAAAGTCACTTTTTCTTCAGTTTTCTCTGTTCTTGATATAATAATCCTTAACTTTAATATGAGCTTTTATGAACATCTACATCAGAGGTGTCAAAGTCATTTTAGTTCAGCAGTTCATTTTAGTTTAGTGTGATCTCAAGTGGGCCGGACCAGTAAAATTCATTCGTTCATTCATTTTCTAAGCCGTTTTTTCTTTTTAACCTTTATTTAACCAGGAAAGTCTCATTGAGATTAATAATCTCGTTTTCAAGAGAGTCCTGCACACACATTCATACACCAGTGGAAGCAACACTTTTATCCTCAGTAGGGTCACGGGGAGGCCAGTAAAATACTAGACATAATAACCTTTACATAATAATCCAAATTTTTCATTTTGTTTTAATGTGAAAATATGAATAACTTGAACTACCATGTACAATCGGACATTTCAAGTTTCAACAACATTATGTCTCAGCTTAGTATTAACACAATGTACAGATCAGCGTGACTCTATTATTTTGTTAGAATTTTACTTTTTTTGTGTTAAAAATTTTCAAGTTCATAATTGTTCAGGATATTCACATTTTTATTGTGACAATAGTTTCTAAATGTAAATATATTCATAATACAATTTGACACTTATGACGCATTGGAATATCTAATGTCTTTAGTGCATTTTTAAAAATTTTGCAAATTTATCCTGCAGGCCAGGTTGGAGCCTTTGTCAGCCCAGTTCTGGCCCTCGGGCCGTATGTTTGGCACCCCTGATCTACATCATCAATGAATTAAATGTAGGAAAATACCTGATTTTTGCAAAAAAAAAAAAACAAAACCCCCCCACAAAATATCGAAGATAATATTACAAAAAATGGTGATAAATTGCTTAAGGAAGGTTAAATACAGAGAAAAATCATTTGGGAAGTGCCACTAAAGTAACACTGGGTCCTTATGGGTTAATAAAAAATAAAAACTTAAGTAAAAAATACTCAATATAATAACTCTGGTAACAATTCTCATTTATGTTTTCCCTAAACACAGTGTTTCATCTGAGAGGGAAAAACACTAACATATATATCAACCCAAGTAAAGGACACATCATCTATCTCTGTCTTTTGCTTTGATTTGGTTTCAGGTGTTTTTACTTTTGCATATGTAAATTATAATATAATGAATACTTGGTTAAATAATTAAATTGTGTACACCATCCTCTTTATGAAGGTTTAAAGAAATCTTGGCATTGTAATTCGTGCTGTGAAAAAATTTTGCTTTTGCTACAGGTCGGACCCATCAGTTAAGGGTCCACTGCAGTGCAATAGGTCACCCCATTGTCGGGGACTTCACCTACAGCTCAGGAGCAGACGACTCACCATACCGAATGATGCTGCATGCCCACCTGCTCCACATTCCTCTGGAACCTCAGCCTCTACTGGTCTCAGCTGAAGACCCTTTTGTTCCCACAGCAGATCCCAAGTGGCTCCCGCAGCGCTCACTGCGAACACTCAAAGACACTGTGGAGGTTCTGCTGGAGCGCAGACTGGAGGAGGAGAGGAAGGTCGAAGAAGAGGCGAAAGAGAAGGCAAGGAGGGAGGAGGAAAGAAGGAAAGCAAACAAGAAAGAGAGATTTGAGGAGGAGAGTGAGGAGCACAGGAGGGAGTGTCAAGAGTGGCTGAGTCAATGGGCTGGAGATTAATGGGGCCCTCTAGATATTTTTTTTAATTGTTATTTTTTAATTTATTTTAGCCGTTTATGTGTGATGCCATCTTTAGCATGTGTGCTGAAATCTGCTAATCACCTGCACTCTGTAAAAAATTGAATGATGGAAGCAGGATATCTGCAGGTCTTAAAAAAAGTCTATTGAGCCTTACAAGTCATTGAATAGACTTGAACTTGAAATTGTGGGGCCTTAATTTCCATAAACATTTGTGTGAATTTCATGAAGCAGCATGGTCTATGAAAGGCAAAGTCTGTATTTCTGATATTACAAATCATCAGCACCTCATAATATGGATCAACCTGACTCACTATAACAACCATATTCATGCATAAAATCTACCTCTTCATGGGACCATATAATACAAAGCCATAATAACTCATGCATATGTATTTATCAGTTATACTTTGGTAATTAAAAAAAAAAGTGATCTATATAGAAACTCAAATTCTTACATTTTGTTATTAAAGCATCTTGAAGCTACAATACAATGATACTATACTAACACTTGTAGACACCCTGTGGAAGTATGAGTACGTAACTACACAGGTTACAGCAAATGCCACTGCCCCGCACTAATAACTCTGGTAGGTCCGACTCCTGACAATATCCAGGCTTATTGCTGTTCACTAAGCTTTTCCACTGACGCTGATGACAGGAAGTGACTTGTTCACGGGGTTGGCTCTAGTGTAATAACTCCATAAGTAATCAATCTAAGCTGTGTAGTTACCTGGTTATCTCAACCTGTACCCACATACCTGCAACTTCAAAGCAAGTAGTTGATTTAGAGTTTTATGTGCAACAGCTATGGTACATCTGTCTCTGACTTGAAAAGCATTTGATCTGTGTTTTGTCTGATGCACCTGATATTTTACATACAACCATGGAAAAAATGATTAAACCATCATAAGTCATCAAAAACAATGGTTATGCAAGGAAGTGCTAACTCCTGTGTGTAACGTGAGTAAAACAGACAGAAGAGAAATCATGGAATCCCTAAAAGCACTGTTTTTGTCAGTACAATGACAAAGCTATTGATGTAAGAACTGAAGTGATTTTGGTTATCAAGAAAACATGGAAAATGGATAGATATCAGCTCTGAAATTAAACTACAATGAGCTATTTTGTTGTTATTATTATATTTTCCCAAACAAATGTATCTTTAGTGGTACCAGGCATTCAAATGAACAAGAAATTGGAATAAAACTAGGGTGGTCTAATCATTTTTTTCACCACTGTATGTTGCATGTCTCCGGCATACTTGAAGAAATCCAAGTAAATGTATTGTGTAACCTGTTATACTTAAGGATTTTATCCAATTAAGCACCCAGTGCCAATAAAACCTTTGTTCCATCATTGTAAGTTTTGATTATTTGCGAGAATCAAGTGTCGAAAAAGTATTTAGAAGTTCTGTGTAATAGTATGAAGAGGACTTCATTACCCAGAATGACCGGGCGTTTTACCAAAATGACGAAAGCGGAAGTGAGGCATCAAAACAGAGTGAGGCGGTAACAGCGGTTTCATTTTTAAGGAAGACTCGGGGGGAAAAAAAACATGGCATTTATTATATACGACTAATAATACAGTAGAAGGAAAATGGGACTAAAAACCTTGGTGACAATGAGCTCTGAAGTGTTTTCGTATGAGAGTTTGGTCCACGCTGTGTCAGGAGCGATGGTGAGCTGAACTATTCATTTCTGTGTTTGTGTTTTATCAACATTATATTTATAAAGCTGCTTTTGGATGTGACGTTCCTGCACATGATTCAACTCAGCAGCACCTAGAACAACATATAACCAGACCCATGAAATGATATTTTGTGATTGTTTATACAGCGAAACACATGAATGACCGAATTTGTCTGGTTTTGGTTTATAATAGTCTGATGCAGTCTTTCCAATGGGGTTTCTACTGTGTGCTGACTGTAGCCTTTTTTTAGGGAAGTGTGACTGCGATGACTGTGTTCTTCCCACTTGACACTGCCAGACTGAGACTTCAAGGTAATAAATGGTCTGATTTTGAAGCACTAAGCAGTGGCTGATATAATGTTCCTATTTGTAACACCCTTATCTTGTTTATACTCAGTTGATGATAACAGGAAGGCCAAATCTACGCCAGCCATTCTAGCAGAGATTATAAAAGAGGAAGGACTGTGAGTAAATGACTTTTGTAGATCAGATATTTTATTTAATGTGTGGCAAACCTAACATAGAGGCTGTGTTAATACACGTGTACTACACTTACTCATTTCCCATAGAAACACCCACTTGTGTCTCATCCATTCCTATGTTTTTTGTCTCTTTTTAGTCTGGCTCCTTACAGAGGTTGGTTCCCGGTCATCTGCAGCCTGTGCTGCTCCAACTTTGTCTACTTCTACTGCTTCCACAGTCTGAAGGCCAGCTGGCTGAAGGGACAGAAGTCAACACCCAGCTCTGACTTAATCGTAGGCATTGTTGCAGGTGAGATGGTCGTTCTCCGTGGTCTAAAAGGCTTGTTTTTTTCTTTTGTAGACACACTGAAACTATGTCTAATCCAATTTTCAGTTGGATTCCATGTCTTTTTTCTGCATGACTGAACAGCACGACCTCTGATCTTTCCTGGCTCTTTCGTGTTTTACACTCTCGTCTCATTTGATATCAGTCTCCCTATACTAATTTCTATTTAGAGTTCACATTTAACTTTCTGAAGGACTAGAAAGGTTATACTAAAAGATATGTAAATGTTGAAATGAATAATTGTGAGTTTCTGTTTTGGTTTTGTCAGCCACTAAACCTTCCTTTTTCCTCCTTATTTTTTTAGGTGTTGTAAATGTTTTAATTACTACTCCTTTGTGGGTGGTGAACACCAGGCTGAAGCTTCAGGGTTCCAAGTTTCGTAATGCAGACATACGACCCACCAACTACTCTGGCATCCTGGGTAAATACTCACTGTTGTAACTAAATCTGTCGGTATTTATTCACCACATACAATATACTCATAAAGGCGTACTAGTCTGTATGTTTTCTCTGTTGTTTTCATAGATGCGTTTATTCAAATCATCAGTGATGAAGGACTGGGAGCTCTGTGGAATGGGACCTTCCCATCGCTGCTGCTCGTGATGAACCCTGCCATCCAGTTCATGATTTATGAGGGTCTGAAAAGGCAGCTGAGGAGAGGAGTTCCCAGGGAGGTAAGATCTAACACTAAACACACAGAGTTAATTTGAAATATAAGATATATAACAGCCACTATTCACCGATTCCTCTAATATTTCTGTAGCTGATGAAACATGGAAAATGTGTTAACTTGTGAAACTGACATTTACAGAAGTCATACAGTATGTTACAGGACAACAAACAGGATACATAATTAAACACTTGTAATTAATTCATCAGTGAAGTGCGATGAAAGGTTTCTTTAGTCATCTTGTCATACGGATGAGTAGACTCCTACTATCCAGAGACTGTAATTCTGTTCACATGATTTCTCTGGGTTTGGGCACAGAAGAGAGGGAAGTGAGACTGACATAACCAGACACTTTGACCGAGCATGTGTGCCTGCATGATTTCACACCATGAACATTTGACATTTGTTCATTTGAGAATTTCCCAGAAAGACTCCAGTCTCCTCTTGCCCATCTAAAAAGTGCAATAGAAAGGTTCAAGAAACGGCACCAACATAAATCTAATGTTCATTATTGCACAAACTGTAAATTTTCCATCTTTCTGTTTTGAAGCTGTCATCTCTTGAAGCCTTCATCATCGGTGCTGTGGCCAAAGCTGTTGCCACCACTGTTACATACCCACTGCAGACTATACAGTCCATTCTTAGGGTAGGTTTTCTTTATATTTTTGTATGTTTTGTGTTAAATGTGTAAAATATTACAGAGTAGCTAATTTCTTTGATATTTTCTTATGCGACACGGTGGTGCAGTGGTTAGCACTCGTGCTAGGAAGGACCCGGGTTCGATTCCCGGACGGGACCTTGGGACCTTTCTGTGTGGAGTTTGCATGTTCTCCCCGTGTCTGC
>JAQQZY010000028.1:9486240-9496429 GCA_030068375.1 Ostorhinchus rueppellii | reverse complement strand
TGTTGTCTGCAAAAAGCATAGACCTGTGATGTCTATATAGTAAGATGCAACAGTATACTGCTAATATACTCAGAAAAGTATTTAGAATCACCTATAAATGTAACAAATTAAAACAACATTTGAATGCTGGACTGTTTCTGACACTGTTGAGTGTAATTTATATCTATGCCTCAGATAAAGATAAGCCACTGTATTGGGCTGTTTAATCTTTTAGTAGTGAAGTGCGTCAATTGCTATGCATTTATTTTTAAGGCATGTCATAATTTGCCCAAGTATGTAAAACCTCAGCAGTACAGACACTGGCAGCCACCATGGTCCACACGTGGAAATGTCCTGATTGCCAGCGCTGACTCATAGACGTGTGATAGGTGTGAGTGGTGGATCTAGTGTGGGATTGGCCCATCCTCATGTTATACAAATCGCGGGTCGCAGAGTTACTAGACGCGGCAGTGACTCCGACTTTCACAATTACGTAAGCAGTTGAACGCTGTGGCTGTCTAATAACAGAGACCTGTGCCTTTTACATTACAATGGATACTACAGTCACAAAGGAAACAGAGAAGCACTGCGTACTGTGCTGCCAAGACGTCGACATCTTCGCCTTGGGAAAATGCGACCACCCGGTGTGCTACCGTTGCTCCACGAAGATGAGGGTGCTGTGCGAGCAGAAGTACTGTGCCGTCTGCCGGGAGGAGCTTGACAAGGTACGGAGTCCTCCGCTACTGTGCCTCGGTGCTGGCGCCTGGCGGTGCTAACTAGGCCTCATCGTCTTTATTGTTTTATAGCTGGAAATGTATCAAAAATGTGCCTGATAGGTTTCTCACTCGTGTCATTTTGAATAAAGATTAAAATATACACAAGCCCACGGAGTCTGTCAACAGCTCAGGTCACTTTTTCTATCCACCTAGCCGCCATTAGCTAACGTTAAGCTAAGTTGGCTAAGCTAGCATTCTGTTAACATAGCTTAGTGTTGTCGGCTGTATCTAAGACAGGTAAGTAGACAGTTTTGGCTAACAAATTGTGAGACACTTGTGCGATCTTTCAGTCGACTTTATTTTGTTTACTGCAAATGAGTGAGCTTGTGATAAAGCCGGCAGTAGGTACACGTCTTAAAACATGTGAGCTGTCAAGTTCACCAACCATTGCCATCACATTAGTTACATGATTTACCTGCTTCCGTTTATTACTTGTGACCCCAATGTTGTTTTGTCTGTAAGCGTTTTTAACAACTCTGATCTCTGTTTGCCATGCACCCCAGTCGATGTAAAAGCTCTTTCACTCAGGTGGTTTAAATGGACTTTAACCAACATGTCAACTCAGCTGGACAGTGTCATGCCACTGAAGGCCTCTATATATACCACTCCCTGCAGCGCTAACTGTTAACAAATATAGACCGTAGATACTGTGATTTGACAGGTTTTGCTAGTGATATGGCGGTTTCTGCAATGAACACAGTAATCTTTTGCCAGAGAGTGTTTATACATGAGCATAAATATTCAGCTTGATCAACTATAGGTATACAGTGTTCCAGATGCGTTGTTTTGCCTCTGAACATCTTTCACATTCATTTCTTTTAATCATGTCAGGTTAGTATTAAGAGTATTTGAGGTGTTGAGCATTTCCTGCCTTTTCATCCTCAGGTGATCTTTGTGAAAAAGCTTGAGGCCTTCTCAGCTCTTCCCTACCATCAGTTCCCCTGTGAGAAGAAGCATGACATCTATTTTTGTGATGAGAGAACCTATGCCCAGTACAGGTACTGCTTCAGTGTATTTTCTGTTCTTCATGACCGTAGGCATTGACAGTAGATTACCAATAGAAATGTAACTCATCTGAAGGACAACTCAACATTATTGGGAGATTTTTCCCAAGTGTCAAGTTTAATTTCATACCAGTATTTGAGCTTCTGCGTTTAATGGTCATATTTTATAATCCTGATTTTGCGCTGCATTTGTGACTTGTTTGGCCTTTAAAAATATATTTAACAAAGTCTGTATAATGTGGCAGTTATTTTTGCCTTACTTAACTTTTGTGTTTTTGTGTGCTTTACAGGCATCTTCTGTTACCTGAGTGCCTCCGCTGTTCAGAGCCTAAGGTCTTCTCGAGGTTCGAGGAGCTGGAGCAGCACATGAGGAAGCAGCATGAGCTTTTCTGTTGCAAACTCTGCACAAAACATTTGAAGGTGTGTTCTATATTCTGTTTGTCCAGAGGCAGATCATTTAGTGTTGAAGGTTCTAATTGTAAATGAGATGCAATGCTTGCAGCACATTCCAACAGCATATTGCATACGGTTGACTGTTGTCAAACATTATATAATAATGTCTGCCGTCTTGAAGAAGTCTGCTGGAAGCCTATTTGAACCCATGTGACATGTCATGAACCAAAATACTTTTTACAGGTATAGTTTCATATATTTAAATATGTAGATATATGATGAGTAATAAAACGGTGGCATTGATGGTTACATTTTATACTGTCCAAGCAGCATTGAAGCATTCACATGCAGTGGTTGACCAAAGACTGCAGAACTTGTCATTTCATGATTTTACACCATATAATTTAATTTTTGGTCCCTTCAAAATGAGCACACCATTGATTGTGTTTTTCAAATCATGTTATGAAGAAAATACCATTTTTTGCTTTGACTGAGGGTCTGAATTCTTACTGCATCTAACACAGTATGTACAGTTTTCATATATTAAAATACCATCCATCCATCCATTTTCTTCCGCTTCATCCGGGGCCGGGTCGCGGGGGCAACAGTCTAAATATTAAAGTCTTAATATTAAAATACCATTGTTTTTCATTCTAAATATTTTATGTGGTTTGAAATATTTTTAAATTCAAGCAGTGTAGTGAAAATATTCATTCATAATTTTATGCAGAGGAATAAAACTATTAGCCCTGTTAGTCTTCCAAACAAAAGTAGGATGTGAAAAAATATAAGGTTTAAAGTCTTTATTTTAAATTTAGGGTCTTTTTTTTTTTTTTTCTTTTTCTTGTATCAGATCTTCTCACATGAGCGTAAGTGGTACAACCGAAAGGAACTAGCACGTCACAGAGCACATGGGGACCCAGACGACACTAGTCACAGAGGACATCCGCTCTGCAAGTTCTGTGATGAACGTTACCTTGACAATGATGAGCTGCTTAAACACTTGCGCAGAGACCACTACTTCTGCCATTTCTGTGATGCAGATGGTTCCCAGGAATATTACAGGTTAGCTCTGCCTTATTTGTTGCACTTCTGCAAATACTCAGTCATCACTGGTTTTGGTCCTACACACAAAAATACTACTTATTTTGTTCAAAATCTATGTTTCACCCTGTCATTAACAGTGATTACAAATACCTGAGTGAGCACTTCAGAGAAAGTCATTATTTGTGTGAGGAAGGCCGCTGTGCCACAGAACAGTTTACTCATGCATTCCGCACTGAGATCGACTACAAAGCTCACAAGGCTGCAGCACACAGCAAAAACCGAGCAGAGGCTCGTCAAAACCGCCACATCGATCTGCAGTTCAACTATGCCCCAAGACAACAGAGGAGAAATGAAGGTGGGGGAAGATGCTTATCGACCTCATCTTTAATTTTAATTCTCTGCTATTTGTAGCTTGGATACATTAAAGTGAAAAATGTATTGTGTCGACAGGTTTGGTGACAGGTGAGGACTATGAGGAGGTACGTCAGAATCGGGGAGGAAGGGGGAGGCCTCAGGGGGGACAGAAGAGCTGGAGGTATTCCAGGTAGGTTTAAATGATGATGGGATTTAAAAGGCAAGATTTAATTGGTTTCCCTTCGAGTACTTCTGAAATCACTGCTTGATGTGGGGAAAAAATATTTGTTGTTTCTGATTTTTGGAAACTTTTACATGAAAACACAGAGAGGAAGAGGACAGGGATGTGGCTGCTGCAATGAGAGCCTCTATGGCCATGCGTAGACAAGAGGAGAGAGGAGCAGTGCAGGAGAGAAATGCTCCCAAACACTGCCGAGAAGAAAGAACAGAGAGACCAGAACCAGAAGAGCCCAGACACAGGACAGGACCAATGTCCAACAAACCTCCTGGTAAATATAGAAACTCTGAACTTCTCAGATGGTTTTTAATGTACTTCTGTAGTTCTATAGTTTGTTTGCACTGGACCAAATCAGTTGACAACAAATGTATCTCCAAATGCATGACATGTCCATGTGAGAACATAAACTCCACTTAATGTTCAGGTGTGTGTGGAGTCTGATCAAGAGGATAAATATAGGAAATGCAGGCGGTGGTTTGGACTAGTGAATATTTGTATCAGAGAAACATTGTGCACTGTACTCAAACACCACATACTGTGGAACTAACCTTATTTGACGTTATAAACAGTATTAACAAAGTAAGTCTATAATGTTTTTATTTTCAAGAACTAACTAAAGAACTAATGAGTCATACAATAACAAAACAAGAAACGACATTTAAACTTATTGAAGATCATTCATTTATCAGACAGGGATCTTATAAAGTGGAAGACAGTATGAAACGTTACCAGACTAGAAGACTGAAACTTTAAATATATTGTCAGTTATATGCCAGCCTATGTTTAGGCTAATGCTACATAAAATAAAAAAGAGTTATGAGTTAACAGTACAAATGCAAAAATCATGTTATGCAAAGATTAAACTTGGTCCTGCTTTTCCCACAAGTAGTCATGTTTAAAAATACATTATTTGAAGTTTAAAATATTAGAAAGAAATGAACTGTCACCTGTGTTCTAACAAATTTAGGTAAGGTTATAAATTAGGACCTTAACCCATTTGTTAGTCATGGTGTGTTGTTCCTTTGAAGGAGCTGTCACAGTGCATAGGGCATTTCAGAGAGGAGCTGGTTAGTGTTGGGTCAGCGCTCTTCAGTCATCTGTTATTTACTAAACGGACTGTTATCTTACACATAGACTTTTTAGTGCTTAATCTCAAAACCTGAATACTTGACTAAAAAAACATGTACCTTGATCAGTGTGACTGAAAATTATAAAACCGCAAACCCCAGCATGACAAAATGTACTTAACACTTAAGTTAAAGTCCTTGGCTTCACTGAGGCCCACAAAACAAACCTCTTTTTTTTTTTTTTTTTTTTGGTCCTTACCTCCGTGTGATTACTGTGTTCACTACAAGAGGGAAGACCAACCCTAACTCTACTTCAAATTGCCTAAAGAAAAGTTATACAACTGTAAAACAGTTTTGTTACATATCATGTCAGTAATTTAGCTGCAGGGTTTGGACAACGCTCTGCAGATGCAGTATCAGTAGTGTGACATTAAACAGAGTTGGTGCGGATTTATTTGTTTGTCTTCTTAAACAGTAAGAACCATGAAGAGCACAAATCCAGGAGAAGAAGATGACTTTCCAGCATTGGGAGCCACTGCCTCTGTATCCAGGTAACACTACATACTGAAAACGTCATCATTCACTGTGGTGTCTGAAATATGATTTACATGTTTATGGCATGTGTCCCTCCAGTGTAAAGCCAACTGCTGCAATGGGAGCAGCAGCCCGTGGTGCTCTGAAGGAAGACGACTTCCCTAGTCTGACCGTTACTGCCGTTTCAACCCCTATGACCCCAGCTTACTCTGCCCAACCCAAGAAGAACTCCTCTTTCCAGGAGGAGGATTTCCCTGCTCTTGTTTCCAAAGTCCGCCCCCTCAAACCTACAGCAGGCACAAATTCTGCTTGGACCAGCCATACTGCTGCAGCTAAACCCAACCCCAATCCCCCAGCTTCCTCCAGACCTACCCCTCCCCTCTCATCTTCATCATCAGTCCCTCAGCTCCTCTCCTCCTCCTCAACCTCATCATTCTCTAGAAGAAAAAAGAAAGTAGGGGACAATGGGAAATCTGCACCAACCCGGTCTCCTCCTTCATCTGACGATGATGTTGGAGGACTGACACAACAGGAGTTCCGCTCAGTGCCAACCATGTTAGATATCTCCTCTCTACTTACGGTTAAAGGAAGCAGTAGCAGCAGCAAACCCTCCACCACAGCCTCACCCCCTGTAAACCCGACCACCAACACTGACCTCTTTACCTCTAAAGCCAGCAAGAAGAAAAAACAGCAGAAGAACACAACAACTCCTTCCACATTTGTGTCTTCTGTGACAGATACGGCACAAATTGCAAATACAATTCCAGCGGAAACAACAGCACAAAAGGAAAATGTTCCTGAGAAAACTTGGAACAAACCCCTGTCTGGTGTTGTGACAGCAGCCTCGAGCAGTGGATTAGCTAATGGCTATTCTGAGAAGTCACCATCCATTAGCAAGAAAGCTGTTGTTGAAAACACAGACCCTCCTTTTGAACAGGAGGAAGAGTTTCCTGCCCTCATGACCAAGAACCCACCACCAGGTACGTAAAAGCAGAATAACATTGGCAGAATATATTATTTTCTGGGTTGTTTTTTTGTTGTTTTTCTTCTTTGGTTTGACCAGTTCTCCAAGTATAGAGAGATGATAATTCTATTTCTCCACTGTGCATCTCTGTAGTCTTTGTGTCAATATTAATATCCTGTTGCCTATTGTAAATTTTATGCTTCAACACAGCTGTCATGATGGTGATGAACACGTGTAGTGTAAACTGAAAAGTGACATTCTAATGAAAACATTTGAAATTTTCTATAGTTTGTAGAATTCAGAATTGCATCATGAGAAATTTGTGATATTTTGGGGAATTTACCAGTGCAGATATGTTGCTTTTTGGTCCCACTTAATCCAGTGTTGGTCCAAGCAGGACAGTTTTATTATGTTTGTAATGTGCTGCCAGCTTAATTTGACCCTTATTAATGCCTCTTGGGTAAACTGTAGGTAAAAGTGTAATGTCTGTTGCATGTTGTTATGGGAATGAGCTGCCGTACAGGAACTGAGCAGATGAACAATCAGTTTGTTGATGTGATCTGTGCAATCATCATTCTTTTATGTTTCAGGCTTCAAGACTTCCTTCCCAATGAAGACCTCAGCTCCTCCAGCCGCCACCGTGCCCCCACCTCCACCCGGTCTGGGGGTCTCGGCCACAAAACCTCCACCAGGCTTCACTGGGATCCCTCTCAACAGCAATGTGGTGGAACCTCCACCCTCTGGGATAAACATGTTAGTGTCTCTCTAATTCTATGCATGCATCTCTTCTCAGTTTGTCTGGAATAGAATTTGTTGATCTAAGTGTTAATACACATGGCTCACATTTCTAAGATGCTCATATTATAGCAAATTGATCAGTTCATGTTACTATTGGTGCCTCTTCCCTTGATTTTAGTGCCTTTTTGCAGAGGTCATTAGCTATGCAGGGATAACTCCCAGTGCCTCTGTATCTGTTATTCAGTGACAATGTCATGCAGGGTGAGACTGTTAAACCACAACCAAAGTTGTTAATGCTTAGTATTTTAGATTAATGTACCAGGAGCATGCAACAACTTCTGCCAGGTTTCCACCTTGTTTTAGTGAAGGAGACCATTTTCAGGATTGCAGAGTTGGTGCATATCTGAAGATGAACTGATGAACAGGAGAACAGGAGCTTAGTCTTTATTAACTCTCTCACCGTCTGCTCTGTCAGTGTCTGACCAGCACCGATCATCATTTATTTGGAACTACACATCCACCAACAGGCACTTCTAGATCATGATTAAAAAAAAATCTATTATTTATTCTATTACATTTGTTATAATGAAGGCTACTTTGTTTCCCTGCAGAAAAGACAAACACCAAAAATGTAATTTACAAAATACATTGGTGTTGTTTGAAATGACAGTATCTGTATTTTTGTGATTTATACATCCTGAGTATTTATTGATTATTGAGCAAAATGTTTTTTCTTTAGGTCCTCTGAGCTGTTGGGGGGTTACAGAGTACCAGAAGACTACCAACAGAGGAACTTGGCCCTGATCCAGTCAATTAGAAAGTACCTCCACAACGATGAGTCAAAGTTCAACCAGTTCAAAAACTACTCTGCACAGTTCAGACAGGTATTCATCACACCTTTCCATGTTTCATTATTAAGACCAGAACAGAGGGGGTTCATGGCTTGAAATCTCCTGCTCTTTGTTGTTCCCAGGGTGTCATATCGGCAGCCCAGTACCACCGCAGCTGCAAGGACCTACTAGGAGACGACTTCAACCGCATCTTCAACGAGCTGCTGGTGCTGTTGCCGGACACTGGGAAGCAGCAGGAGCTCCTGACTGCCCACGGAGACTGTAAGGCGCTGGAGAAACAGTCAGGAGCTGGAGGAGGAAAGAAAAACAAGAACAAGAAGAATGCCTGGCAGACTCCTACTAATATCACTAATGTTGCTGCTGAGCTGGACTGCCAGGTGTGTCCCACTTGTAGACAGGTCCTGGCCCCCAAAGACTTCAACTCCCACAAAACCCTGCACATCAGGGAGAGCGAGGAGTTCCCCTCCTTGCAGTCGATCAGTCGTATCATCAGCTAGCCCGTGGCTCTTCTCCTGCTCTGCCTGCCGTTGGTACTTATGGGGTGGGTTTTCCGTGGCTATCGCAGCCCTGTCAAAGCCCTGCAGCCTGTTTCCTGGGCAGCCACATCCCAGAGGAGTTTTAGGCTTCTATCTCATATTGAAGGTGACTTTAAAAAGGTTTATTTACTTTCTGAAGATGATTATACTGATAGTTTTGTGTGTGTGGTTAGACACACAGGGTTGCTCCATTACAGCTCTACTTTCAGTCATGTCACTTAGTGGCGTCTCCAGCTGGCACTGGCTAACCCGATTCAGTAATTTATTTAAAGACATGAGACAAGCTATGGCTTTACTCAAAATTTACATTGCTTCCCAATACAAAATTTAATTTCCTTTTATTTTTTTCCACTTACTTTCCTTTTAACTAAAACAGAACATAACAAAAATGTCCTTTGTTAACATCAGACATGATAGAAATGTGTACGAGTCCCCAGAGGACTGCTTGGTTATCATCAATCTTAAATAAACACAAACATGTTCACAGTTCAGCTATTTAGCTCCATGTTTATTTGAATGTTAGCTGGTTTTTTTTGTTGCATCAAGTGGATTATTTCCTGTTGGAGGATGAGTGACACAAAGAACAATGCTTCAAGAAGTAAAACGAATAGATTTCTACTTTGAATATTTCCTAATGTATTCCACATTCTGTTCACACTTGCATTCGAATGTCTGGTTGATTCCCTTTGGACCATCGTATTATGGAAATGGTAACTGAAACCAGGTTCTTTTTTCTTTAATTGTCCATATTTAAGTTCATACACTTTATTAAAGGACAGTTGAATATCCAGACACCTCATGTTACCAGTAGCTCTGTTTTCATTTCATTCATTTTGTTGTACAGAATTACAGGTAAAAACAAAAAAACACTCCAGTGTCTGTAACGTTGTTGGCAACACAAAAAGCAATGACCTCTGACCCCTACACGTTAAAGCTGCGACGCACTGGGCTTGTTTACTGGTTATGGGGGCTGGTTCTGTCTGTTCATCTTCTCTCTCAGGACCCTTTGCTTGCACTGCTGCCCACCAGGGTGCCCATACTGTATCCCCTGTGTGTATGTACGTGAATGAGGTGTCTATACATCTTACAGCAGCTGACTTTTTTTTTTTTTTTTTTTGTCCCGCTCTAATAAAACTGCTGCTGTCAGCTCTGTATGTTCCTGTATTTTTGTCCCGTGTGTGAGTGAGTGAGAGGTAACGAGAACAAACAGCCCTGCTTTTGTTTTTTCTACACAATATACACATGTAGACCTGTCATTATTAATCAATAACATTTACATCTATTATGTGTTTCAGTCTCTTTTTTTTTTTTTTTTTTTCTAAATATGGAAAATCAATACTCTCTGACTCCAGCCTCTTCAATCCAAGTAGTTTCTTCTTTATTCCTTCACAGTAAATTCCAGCTTTGACTGATGAACCAACTAGGCCAGTCAAGGACAAACACCGTTTTTTTTGTTTTTTTTCCCACGGTTTTGTGATATTTTACAGATCAGATAATTATTTGTCGTATAACGACTCCAACTGTGCTCCTGCTCAAGTCATAAGTAAAACACCCTGAAAAATAAGGTCATGTTCTTAGGATTTTTTTTTCTGCATTTGGGGAGAAGTTGCATTAAAACCTTTAATATATTTTTTTTTATATTTTATTATTCCACCTTGGGCCGGCTGGGGGGGGGGGGGGGGGGGGGGGGGGGGGGGGGGGGGGGGGG
>JAQQZY010000028.1:9432967-9446313 GCA_030068375.1 Ostorhinchus rueppellii | reverse complement strand
ACTTTTTGAGTTATCTTGCTAACAGACAAACAGACAGACAGACAAACCAACGCTGATGAAAACATAACCTCCTTGGCTCAACTTTAATTTAAGCTTTTATGAACATCTATAAAATCAGCAAATTAGATGCACAAAAATACCTGACTTTCACTGAAAAAATGCAAAATAAGAAAGGTAATATTACAATAAATGGTCATAAATCACTTTAGAAAGGTTAAACATAGAAGAAAACTGCATTTGGGAACTGCCACCCTGGATTAATCAGTTTCCTTGAGTTTTTTCCTACATTTTTATCCTTTCACAGATTCCAAATAACACAAGGTTATTTGGAATCTGTGAAAGGAACATCAACGTTCAACGTTTCATTAAACAGTTCATGAAAGCGCCTCCTCCTCTGTTTCCTTCCATACCTTTGGCCAGTCATCCTCCTCTTTCTACACCGCCTCCATCTCTGTCATCTGTGCTCCATTCAGGACCAGTTCACTTAGTCAACAGACCACATCAGCCAGACACGTAGAGATACATATCACACATATCAAATAGATCTCTTTGTGAGTCTCTTTACTTGTTTGGTGAAGATGAAGGAACTTTTGAACGTCCCTTGCTGCACACTCTCTCCCTCTCTCTCCTTATCTCCATCTGGAGTTAGATGATACCGACAGCCGATGTTGTTATTGCTGTGGAACTCGCAGACAGTTAAGAGTTTTGTCATGGTCACTGCTCTGAAGGATACATGATACAGATTTCTGCTTAGATCCTATCTTAAAGGCTATTTAGTCTTTCAAGATCAAGTTATTGAACTGAATGTTTGGAGGGGAACCCACTTTGTAATTGACGTACATTATCAAGATCATTATCTTTTAGCTCTATTAGCATACATGACTTACACAGTTCTATTATCTCAGGATTATAAGGACATTTGCTGCCTGTATTTTTGGTTTTTAATTAGAGCTATTTTTTCGCTTTATTTTGAAGTACTATATGATAAAAGAAGAATGGAAAAGCTGTATATTTAGAGCATAATTGTTAGTTTTTCCCTTTACTTACCTATTTGTCAACTGTCCTTGATCTGCTCTGTTTGGCTGTTAACCCTTGATACTATATGTATAATACATTGGTTGGGGAGTAGGCCAAGGTGGAGATGACCCCTTGTGATATATTTAGAACAGCCTGCGATGAATGTTTTATCTATGCTGCGTAGGCAGAACACAGGGCAGTCATTAAACATTCATATCTGCCACTGAGATGACCTCCTGGAATATCAGCCCGTCATCAATGAATTAACATCAGACCATCATCAGTGAACTAACATCAGACAATCATCAATGAACTAGCATCATATATTCATGTAATCCTGTGACAGCTCACACCTGCGAGCCCGTGCTACGCTTTACTCTTCTGTTGACAGGGGCGAGATGTATGTACCGTACTGTCGATTATGTATGTGTGGGTGTTAGTGCATATGGGTATATATGAGTGTGTACGTATATTTCACTCAGTAAGTTGTATCTACCTTCTGGGGACAAAATGCAGGTTGTCATGACATAAATGATTAAAAATAAGAGTTAAGAGTTGTATTCAGATAGGAGGTAGGTATGTGGTAGTTTGTGTAAATTCATGTATGTCAATGTATTACCTCATGACAACCCCACATATGTCTTTATGTGGGAGAAAAATATTATGATGATAATGAAACAAATCATCCAAATGTTTTTTTTTTTTCAAACTTATACATTTCTACAACAGTGGATACTTGGTACTGAATGCCACCTGTTGAGGTCGAGTTAAAGCGTCTAACTCCTCAGTTGGATCAGACGCGGCATTTAAAGGATATCGGCTTTACCGTGTGGGAATCTACATGACTTGTTTTTCTCTGTGACCTCGGAAAAAGTTTTTGTGTCTGAGTTCTGGTGGTTGGTTTCAGATTTAGATGATGACTTAATCCCTAAAACTACTTGAAAATTTATAGCTTCATTTGAGTGTAACGCAATCCTCACTTAAACAATACCTACAGCCGGTTAGTCATCATAAATTCCCAAATTAAAACCCACAAGTTAGCAGTATAGATCCCTTCCTCTGTCAAAGGTGAGCATATAAACTACAGGTGCATAAACTGCGGAATGCTTGTCTAAGCATTTTTCTCGTGCACGTCTCTCAGCTGTGGTCCATGCTGCCGCTGGTGGTGTGTATTTTGGCTTCGCCTCTCAGACACAGTTTAGCAACAGCTCAGCCAGTTTGCATTATTCATTTGGGAATGAGCCTGCAGGTAGGATTACCCCATGGCAGCATAACTGGTACATTGAGGTGCCCTGTGTAACTGGGCATACACACAATCTGATTCACATACATTCGCACACCATGACACAGACTCTTATGAGCGTGTGCATGCACTGAGAATATGATATGTGTAAGGCGGAGACGGTGATGGGATGGGTGAAGTCGTAGTAACCAGAGAGAGACACAGGAGGTTGCAGGAGGTCAGAAAGGCACGCTGACGTGGATGGGGGAGGATACAACCACAAATGCGAAACACATACACCTTTAGTCTCAGACAAAGAAGAGGACACCCCTGAGGGCCAAGACTCACACCAGCACACGAACATCAGATCTCCTTGTTGGGGGGACATCCTGCCAAAGTTGGTGCCACGGCCAAGATGAGGATTCACTGCCGGACTCACAGGACGCAGTAACAATGGGAGACACACAAAGGACTACACAGACTCTGTCACTGGGATAGCAGGGTCTTTTATGCATTGTGTGACGTTGGGAAGTTACTTACAAGCCTACAAAGAAGAGCAGGACCAGAAATTTACAAGGATTTTTGTTTTCTTTTTGCGAATATGGTTTCTGCTTGGTTAAGGACATCAGTGAAACTCCAGGAGGCAGCGGCAACAAGTGGGTAAAACTGAGAGAGTGTAATCAGTCAGTGAGACTGATTACAATCATGTGAAATATTTCATAGTAAATATGTACAATGACAGTTTTCTGTCTCTTTACACACAGAGAGACAACACCTCCTTTGCTGAGACTTGAAGATATAGTGTAATGCGAGTGATCACTGATGGCTGAGATTCCGACTCCATTACTAGATCGTGTTTTGAAGGACTGTGGTTTGTGTGTGCCTCAGTGTGCATTATAGAACAAGTGACTTGGGATAAAGTGTGCTTCAGTTCCGTGTAACTTTCTGGGGTGTCACAAGGATGGATCAGGTGCAGGAAAAAGCAAAGAAGAAAACTGAGGACCATGGAGTGTTGCAACTATTTGGACTCTTTTTTCCTGATAATAGCTATCAATGCTGAAATTGATCATTAGCAGATACTAAAGCATTTTTTTGGGTACTTTGGTACTTTACCTGTTTTTTTTCTTAGAATGATTTGAATTAGGAGACATCATGCCACCTAAAAAGGGTGACTCAAAATCAGCTGCCAAGAAAGGCAAATCAGAAGAACCAAAGAAAGGTGGAAAAGATGAAAAGAAAGGGGGGAAAGATGATAAAAAAGGTGGTAAGAAATCAGAGGAGTCATCGAAGGGGAAGGGAAAGGATGATGGGAAGAAAGGAAAATCTAAGAAACCTGTTAGTGAGTCAGAGGAGGGGTCAGAGGAGGAAGAAGAGGAGGTGAAGAGTGAGGATGAGAGTGAAGAAGAGGTAGTATCAAAAAAGGCACCTCAGGGTGGGAAAGGGAAAGCAGCTCTAAAGGGTGCATCAAAGGCCATGGCTATGAAGGGTTTCAAGGCTCCTCCTAAAAAGGCACCTCAATCTGATGAGGATGATGATGATGATGATGATGAGGAGGAGGATGAAAGACAGAAGGCTAAACCACAGATGAAGAAAGGAATGGGCGCAGTTAACTTGAAAAAGATGAGCGATGTCCACATTAAAGGGGCCTCTAAGGCAATGATGGGCTTTGCTTCAGAGGCACAAAAAAAGACCATAGCACCACCAAAGGTGCAGAAGCCGGTAGCTTCTCAAATTAAAGGAGCGTCTAAAGCTCTAACAGGTCTAACAGGGAAGGCTTCCCCTTTCAGTATGGCTAAACCACTGCAACCAGCAAAACCAAAAGCAAAACCAAAAAGAAATCTTAAAAGCACTTCCCGCCTTTTTCTACGACTGTCCAAGAAAAAGAAGCCAGCTGCTGGTAGTAAACCTCTTCTAGGTGGCAGTAAGCTTTTTTCTGGGTTTGGGGGTAAATCAGCTGCAGCAGACAAAAAGCCAGGACTGTCTGGCTTCAGCCTTTTTGGTAAAAAAGAAGAAACTCCAAAAGAAAGCTCGTCTTCAAAAAAGACACTAAATCTTTCAGGTTTATCAGGAAAGGGTAAAATGGTAAGCGAGGCAAAGGGACTGGGAGGTAAATTCAAGGGCTTATTTGGTAAAAAGAAAACAGATACAAGTTTTAAGGCCAAAAGTTGGATGTTAGGAAGGATAGCTGCAGCAACTAACTGGTTAACAGGGAGGTTCCTGACATCTAAAGGAAAGGGTCGGCTGGGGGCACGATCAAGAGGACGGGGCCGTAAGCACCTGTCATTTGGTGACAAAGGCCCAAGGGGGAGACAACCATACTATGACAATGAAGCCTATGAGTACGATGAGGATGAGTATGACTATGAGGATGAGGATTACAGTGGTCGAAGAAGACCTAGAGGCAGACACAGACATGTAGCCTATGACTCATACGACCCATATGACTCATATGACCCATATGACTCATATGACCCCTATGACCCTTATGATGAGGACATGGATTACTATGACGACGAGGATGAATGGGAAGATGAATACGGTTACTATGATGAAGATGGCAACTTCTATTATGATGATGAGTATTACTACGATGATGAAATGGATTACTATGATGACCCCTATGGTTATTACTATGATGAATATGATGAATATGAAGATTATTATGATGATGAAGGTATGGACTATTTCTATGGTGACGATGGAATGCTGTATGCAATGGAGCCTGACCCATATGACTACTATGGAAATGCCATGGATGGTTTCTATGACCCATATTACCCTGAGCAATATGGAGATTACATTGACTACAATATGGGTTATAACTATGGAATGTCAGACCCATATGGCATGATGGCTGGTGATTATGATGGTTTTTCAGGCCAATACAATGATCCAATGCTGGGATATGCAGACCCCTATCAACAGCCTTTTTATATGGATACTGGCTTGTATCCTACGGACACAGGGCAGTTTTATGGACAAGAGCAGCTGTCTTACCCTGTTGCCGAGCCGTTTCTGTCTGAGCAGTTCAGGGTCCCAAGGCCCCAGGTTAGAATATTTGGAAAAGAAAGACTGGATGTGGGACCTTTCCCACCTCCTCCTCTTTCTCGTCCCCCATCCCCAATGTTCCCCCCTCCCTCACCAGCACTTGCCCTCAACAACATGGATATGATGTCCGATATACAATACGAGCAGCCTCTTCCTGCTTACATTCCTGCACCGCCTCAATACCCTGCTGTCATAAGCCCACCACAAACTCCTGTGCTCCCAAGGAGAGCTGTGTCTCCAACAGCTATGATGATTCAACCTCAGTCGACTCACCCTTCCTTCTCTGCCATGCCCAGTCACTTATCCCCTTCTCCCATTCCACCACAACTAGGTACCTCAATGTACCAGCCGTCACTCCCCCAAGAGCCACAGATGTTCCCAATGGGGCAAATGCCACCAATGATCCCACCAATGATCCCACCAATGATCCCACCAATGATCCCACCAATGATGCCACCAATGATGCCACCAATGCCTTCTCCAATGCCTCCACTTATGCATACACCAATGCATACACCATTCCATACTCCATTGCATACGCCAATGCATTCACCTATGGGCACGCCAAGGCCAGTGCGGCGTATGAGTCCCCGTCTATCTACAAAGCAAAGGCCAAGATCACCTAGGCCAATGCCACCACCTTCACCCCGCTCATCTCGTTATATGGATTATCAGCCTGATTTTGAGCCCGACCCCCACTTTTCCCCTCGTTCACGCAGGAGAGAGCTCCCTCGCAGGGCATCAAGGAGAGGCCAAAGACCAATGTCCCCACCAGACCGGCAAAGAATACCCAGCCCACCTTCTTCCCCACCACAGCAAAGGCGAGGGATCTCAGTTAGAGCTCAACCATCCCCTAGAGGGACAAGAAGAAGAAGAGGAAGTGGACTACAAAGGGCTTCATCAACAATGCGACCCCGATCTCCACTTACCAGTCCCCCATCCTCTCCTCGAGGATCATTTAGAAAAAGAAGATCCTTTAGAAGAAGACCAAGCCCACCTCCTTCCCCTAGACTCTCTTTCAGACAGCAGCCCCCTCCAGATGCTTTGCCTCTCCCACCTGCCAGACCTCCTTTGTTCCACGGAAGAAAACAACCATCTAGAATTAGGCGTTCCCCCTCACCTACCCTTCCACCCCCAGAAAGACGAAGTCCCCCTCTTGCTGACAGGCCCCAGTCTCCTCCTCGTGCTTTCCGCTCCACCTCTCCTCATCGTCCTCCCTCACCTTCCCCATCACATATTTCCCGAAGACCCCTCCCCACCAGGTCCTCTACTCGGAGGCGGAGAGGTGGTGCTGCAAATCGAAGTCAGGTACCCATGGGGGCTGTAAAACCCTCCCCAGCTAACCCTTACTTGCGAAGAAGTAGACATGGACCCCCCGTTACTCAACATGTTGCACCATTCAGGTCATCTATTCATAGTGGTCCAGCTCCTCCCCCAGGGCAGATGGGGGGTGTGGTTGGTGGCCCTATGTTAGCTAGGACAAGCTCACGGCCAACAATGTTCAGGGAGTCACAGAGAATTGGTACTCCACAAGGGGTTTTTCACAGACCTGTGGGTAGGGGGCAGCCATTAGTCCGTATGCCCAGAAACCAATCATTCAGAGCACCACCTCCTTCTCCACAGCTTTCGTTAAAACATAGTGGCCCACTTTCACCACAACCATCAGTGCGTAGGCTGCAGAGTACCCCTGTGTCTCCTCTTCCACTGCAACGTTCCTCCCCTTTGCCCACACGCTCAGCCTCTCCCATGCACCATTTCTCTCACCCACCATCTCCCTTACCTCAGAGGAGTATGAGTCCCCATGGTCTGGTGCAACAACCTTTTCAACCTCTCATGCCTCAGGCTGGTATTCTTCCTGGTACCCTTCCACCATCACAGGCTATTGTTGATTATTCAATGATGGAACAGATGCCATCCCCAATGCTAACAAATTCTTTACAGAACCCTCAAGTCGCTGGTTCTCCCTTTGTTCCCACTTCACTGACCCCCTCCATTCCCCTCTCTAGTCCCTCCTCCCCCCTTGCACAAAATGTTGTCTACCCTCAAAACCTCCCTGCAATGTTACCCTCATCACCTCAACTTGGACAGGCACTCCAACAACCTTATTTGCAGAATATCAACAACACCACACCCCTACAGAGAAGTCCTTCACCCATACCTGGTGGGCAGGTGGATATATCATCTAATGGACAGGTGAGCCAGCAGGTGAATCCATTAGACTCTGTTGGTTTATCCAATGCTTTGATGCAGAACTCCCGCCTGCGCAGCGCCTCCTACTCATCTCCTCTACAACGTAATGCCAACCTCTACACAAATGTTCTTTCACCCCCTCAAGCAGCAGCCTCTCCTGCCCAGTCTCTACCTCCCACACCACGACTCTCTTCTACTATGCTTACATCCCAGCTACGTAGTGCTTCCTTTGTTTCACCGCTTCAGCGTCACCTTTCCCCTATGTCTGTTGCCTCTCCTGTTCCTCCCGCAACACCTCAACAAGGGGCTGTTATTGGTACATCTCCACTTCTCTCTGGGACACTGCGGACCTCCCAAATCCAGGGATCAATGTTCAGACTTCCAGATGGAACTTTGAGAATGTCCCAGAGCCCTGTTGATGCTCCAGTTACCCCTAATGGAGGTGTTGTAAGTGGTGGTGGGAGGCTGTCACCTTCTGTGCTCTCCAGCGCCCTGCAGAACCCAAACCTACGACAGGCTACTTATCGACTACCTGATGGCTCACTGATCAATAGAACAGAGCCTGTTGCACCTTCTGCTGGTCCTTCACCCCTCTCCTCCCCTATGCTGTCATCTGCCTTGCTTAATCCCAGTTTGCGACAGGCCACATATCGTTTGCCTGATGGCTCACTAGTAACCAGGACAGAGCCCACACCTGCTCCCTCTTCTACATCACCAATGCTTTCCTCTGCACTGTTGAACCCCAGTTTACGTAAAGCCACATATCGGCTGCCAGATGGAACATTGGTTACAAGGAATGAACCAGAGCCTGTCACACCTTCTTCTCCTATGCTGTCTTCTGCCTTGCTTAATACCGGTTTGCGACAGGCGTCTTATCGATTACCAGATGGTTCAATCCTAACTCGCCCAGTGGAAGAGACACAAAATGAGAATGTAATATCACCATCAGGGTTATCTAGTGCCTTGATGAGTGCTAACATGCGTATGGCAAAGTTTCAGCTCCCAGGTGCATCATCACTGTTTTCACGAAACCAAACTGAAGTTTCTACCTCTGTCTCCTCAGGGCCTATCCTCTCTGGTGCCTTACTAACCACCAACCTCCGTGGTGCATCCTACAGACTCCCAAACACATCATTGTTTAGGCAACCTGGTTCTGTTGAGACCTCTGAGTCACGTTCCCTTGATCTTTCCAACGCTCTCAGAATCAATCAGAACCTTCGGTCTGCCAACTATCGTTTGCCAGATGGAACTGTAACAAATCGTCGTCAGCAAGCTGGTGGAGCACGAACACTTGACCTGTCAAATGCTTTGACCAAGAACCCTAACCTTCGTCAGGCAAACTATCGTCTCCCTGATGGTAATATCATGACAAGGCTTGGTGCTCCAAGAACCCCAGAGCCCCGCTCACTCAACCTGTCAGGTGCCTTGCAGAACTCAATGCTCCGGGGGGCTTCTTACCGTCTGCCCTCTTCCTATGCTGTAGTATCACCCCAGGTTCAGGGATCTGGGTCTGAACAGCATTGGGCACAGGGCTCAGGATTTGAAGGCTTGGGACTGCAAGATGGTGATATATGGGCATCGGAGAGGGTTCTACCTCATGGAACTGTACAGAACCTTAATAAATGGTCCATGTATAGAGATGGGGAGCTGCTGGACCCATATGGCCAGATGGGACAGGGATTCATGGGACAGGAAGCAGGGGAGTGGAATCTCAGCAGGGAGGGGGAACCCCAGGGGAACTGGTATGACAAGGTAAAATGAATTGTATGCAATACATTTTCCATAATAAGTAATATTACAAACCCTAATAGCCAGGTTTACAAATATGGATGCAATGTGTTTGGTTTGGTTGTGAATTTCCAGTCGGGGAAGTTAGTTGAATTTTGATGAGCCTTGAAATAGATTTTGCTGCACAGTGGGGTTTTCTGCATCTCTGTGATGCTGCACTCATATACAGACACAGCATACAGACAGGGGCGACCATACACCTACATGTACTTTCAAAATGCCAAAGGTAAACATGAAAGACACAACTACTGTATATATACATATATACAAACCTGGATGTTTTTTCTGAGAGGAGGGCCAGCAGGGATGTTTCAATTTTTTTTTTTTGTTTTTTTTATCATTAGAATTTTCAAAGAAAGTGCATGCATGAAGTTCATGTCATATTTGATATTTGTGGAGAATGAATAGTCATGCCTCTGATTCTGATTTTTTAGATGTATTCAATCAGAACCTTGGCCAGTGTGTCTCAACGGGAGCAAAGAGAGGAAGATGGAGCAGAGGATATGACACAGCTCGAGTAAGTTGAAACTCATACTCATACATACATACCTCATTAAACTCTGAATAAGAACTGTGACATAATATTGGATTTTTAGACACATCTCTTAAAGTTTCACAGTTTACTTATCAGGAAGTCAACACTGACAGATGTTCAATGTTTCCAATGAGAGTTTTAAGGCAATTTATTGATGTATAAATTCATCTCAGACTCAGAACAAATGTATAAATTGTCAAGATGGTGCTTGCAGATATTTGTACTACCCTTAGACAACTTTCGCTTTTGCTTTAATACAGGGAGATGCATGAAGGGGCTGTTCTGCTGAACATGAGGAAAAGATTTCAGAGGGAGCTCATTTATGTAAGTATCTGAATAATACTTTAATATAGACCTGTATGAAGTCAAGCACTAAAATTTGTGAGTAATTTTCCACATTTCAAACGTATTTTTCCTCTTTCAGACATACATAGGTAGTATTCTGGTGTCGGTGAACCCCTATAAGATGTATAACATTTATGGGACGGACATGGTGCTACTGTATAAGGGTCGTGCTCTGGGAGAGAACCCCCCGTAAGTTAGACTGTGGACGGTAAACTGAAAATAAAAACAACACATAATATGAAATAGATTGATTGTACTTTTGAGACTTTTTCTGTGGTAGACGAGTAATTGAATCAAAGTAAGAAAGGGAAAAAAGATACGGTTAAATAAGGATTTAGGATAGAATTCAAGAATCTTAGTTTGCATTTATGTGTTGTCACATAATAAAACTACTCTCTCTTTTAGGCATTTGTTTGCCATAGCAAATGCTGCTTATTCCAAAATGATGGATGCCAAACACAACCAGGTCATTATTATCAGGTAAGGGGCTGACCATTCAATAAGTGAGATATCAGTGTTGTACGGGTCAAATATGGCAGCTTAATGTTTACCCACTTGTTTTATGCTTCACTCTTCTATTAATCCCTTATTACTCAACAAACACCGGTTATATGTGGCACACATGCTTTACAAGAATACGAATCCTGCATTGTACAGCTTCAGCATAATTTTGTTGTTTGCATTATTTCCAGCAACTTTCGAAGTGTTTTAACCATGGTGTACAGAATGTGCATGAGCCAGTCAGGTTTCCATCTCCAGTAGACTTAGTGTTTGTAAATTCATGAGTGTCTGTCTGTGGTTTACTCACCAGCAAACTTAAGACAGTCATCTCTCACTACTCCCGTGCTTTGTCCATATGTCACAGGCACCTCAATGTCAAAACTGATCTCCTGAAGGAAAAACACATGCACACACACATGCAGATACACATGTCAATGGCTGACACATGAAAGGTAAAACCGACATAAGGTGTTGGGCAACCACGTGCTTCCACATTAGGTTTAGTGCACTTTGACATTGATTATATAAGCTTCTGGAGGCATGTACACCACACCATGCCTCCAGTTTGATGATGGAAAATACTAGCTACCGTCAGTCTAAAATCTCCTGCGGGTGCTAAATTGGAGTTACATCTGACAACTGTAAAGGCCAAAGCGTATGATTGATCAAATGTTTCTACCTTACAGCAAGCTCTCCTGTCCTATGTTGGAGATCTTGTCATCTCCAAAGTGACCACTCCTACTCCAGTCCAGTTTTTCCTTACTTTGTCATCTCTTTGTAACTGTATACAAAGACTGTAAGCATATACCGCACTAAGATGTAAGAATATACAGACATATGCATCCACGCACCTGAACACACACATGTGGTTTAAGAAATTGCCTGAAACAATCACATGCACACATACACACCTGGAACACTCTAGCCGTATTCGGAAGGATACACCTGTAAGGAAAGCCCAGCCAGGTCTAGGCCAGGACCAGATCACATTTCTGAGATGTGTGTGTGTTGATCGCATGTGTGTGCGAGTGTGTCAGCGAGTGCACGTTAAGGGGTAACTGAGGTCTGGTGTACAGTGACCAATAATGGCCCGGTTTTTAGCTAACCAGCCCGTGAGTTGAAACCTTATGCTGGAATGTGGTCAAGGTGCCAGTGTCCTTAAACACGCACACACCTCAGCCCCCCCACCCCCTTTGGCCAACCTTACATAATGATGGTATTTAGTGTTAAGCTGTTGGCAGTGGAAAAGCACAGCACATGTGTGTGCTTCAAATATGTTTAACACAGAAGTCGAAATGATGGTGTAATGCAAGAATAGTGTGGTCTCACATCACTTAGTCAATTAGCGTAAAGGCTACATTAGCAGCGGCGTGGAGAGGTGAGAAGGCTCAAATAATGGGCCGTCCAAGTAATTAATGAAATCTGTCTGAAGCGGTATACTGTTCAGACTTTACCCACTGTCATGAAAATGATCTTTCATGTTTTATTATCTTATTTGAAGGAATACTTTTACCAGAAATAGTACAGACAAGATAGAGGAAATGGTAAAGAGAACCCTGCATTTTGGTTTTGCACTGCTTTGTAACCTACATGGCTGACTCACTAAGTGGTTTAGCACTATCATGTTATAGCAAAAAGCTTCTAAGTTTGCTCACTGGCTGGACCAGCACCTTTGTGTGTGGGGTTTACATGTTCTCCCCATGCACTGTCGGTTTCCACCAGTTTTCCCCATTATCAAAAAACATGTATGCTAGGTTAATTCTCTTCTCAATGCATTAATGGTGGGCTATCAATGCCAGCAAGGCTTTCTCTTGACTTTATTCTCAACATTTCGACTTTATTCTCGACCCTATATTTCGACTTTATTCTCAATATTTCAACTTTATTTTCAACATTTCAACTTAATTCTCGACATCCTCCCTCAATTTTTCTTTTTTCACACTGTGGCCCTAATACTCCGTCATTGGAAAATGATTTAATCTCGGAGATACTTTAAAAATCATTTTCAAGGTGGACTTTTCCAGAAAAGCTGGACATCGTGAGTAGAGGTCCGCCATGTTGTGCCGAATTCTACTCCCTGTCGAAAACTGCATCACACAACACCTGGCGAAAACCGCTCCCTCTTCCTAAGTCCGCCATGAAGAGGACAATATGCACCAAATTCACCCCCTCACACCAGAATTGCTCCAAATGTGAGCTGCTAAAGTCATTTCACTCCTTTGGCTTCTGTGGCAACCAGATCTGAGTACCCGTCAGATGTGAGTTGTGCAAGCGCAGTACATGTAAAGTACAAGTAAAGCGGATTCATGAGACGTTTTATGACAACAGGTTGTTGATGTGAGTTGCGCATGCGTAAAGTTTGCGTAAAACAAACAAACAAAACAAATTTGGAACCGAAGCCGAAATTTGGAACCAAATTTGTAGAAGCAAAGTTTTTATTATTATTATCATTTTTAAAGATATACATTTACTAGGGTGCAGTGGTTAGCACTCGTGCCTCACAGCAAGAAGGTTCTGGGTTCGATTCCCGGGAGGGACCTTGGGACCTTTCTGTGTGGAGTTTGCATGTTCTCCCTGTGTCTGCGTGGGTTCTCTTCCCTGCATGGGTTTCCTCCTACAATCAAAAGACATGCACTGATAGGTTAATGGGCTAATCTAAATTTCCCATAGGTGTGAATGTGAGAGTGATTGTTTGTCTCT
>JAQQZY010000028.1:9382590-9392705 GCA_030068375.1 Ostorhinchus rueppellii | reverse complement strand
TGAATGCAGCTTTAGTCTTCTTCCTCCAGTAGCCTCCCCGGGCAGTTTCCCAAAAACTGAAACAAAAAGCCTGTGGGAACTCTAAAACGATAAGATCCTGTAATATCAATTGACTCGACAGGGGTGGTGTTAATTACAAAGTTGTACTCTGAAAATATTCACATCTTTTCAACATTAACATGTAAACTTAGATTCAACCAGCAGCAGTAGCTTTATTTCAGTTTTATTGATAGAAAAACTAGAATGTTAGAGTGATAGAGAAAACCGCTGTGATACCCCATGGTGTGGAAAACAGAGTTAATACAAATAAAATAGAAATTATTGCATGTCTTTGCAATATGAATAATGCACAGTTATCGCTAAAACAATATTTGCGATATATTGTGCAGCCCAAAAAACTATCCAGTAAAATTGATCAAATATGAAAACTCAGGAGAATGATGTTACGATGAGAAATTGATTTACATTCAACTGCCCTTTTACATTCCAGTGACATTTTCACATTTGTCATGTGATTTGACCACTTAGTCTCGGGTCAACCTGGGTGACATTTGATTCAATCAAATCGTAAATACAAGGGGCATTATTATGGCTGATAAAAGTCCCATTTAATTAAGCAAGTAGGTAATGTCTCCTCATTGTGTAATTACTGCAGTGATTAACAGGTTTCAACTACAACTTTAACTGATGCAATGAGTAGCAGGTCTTTAACAGTCATTCAAGGATTCTTTTAATGTCATACCAGCGCACATTTACACGAGATGGCATGAAATTTAGTACTTGAGGTCCCAGATTTAGCCCAATAAAATATATATAAACAATATGTACATGAAAGATTTTTGTATAGCAATAAAAAAATAAAGATGAAGAAAAAAAGACCTTTGTATAAAAACACTAGTGTGTGCAATAAAATCTTCAGTTTAGTAGAGAGAATAAAGAATCAAGACAGGACTGTGTTTCAATGGACAAAGGTCATGTGGTCTGGGGAGTCCAGACTGACCCTGTTCCAAAGTGATGGGTGCATCAGGGTGAGAAAAGTTGAAGTTATTACCCATCATGCCTACACTACCAACCTGTGGGTACATTGTTATGATCTGGGGTTGATTCAGTTGCTCAGGTCTAGGTTCAGCAATGTTATGGTTCCAAAAAATGACCAAAATAAATGTTGTCATATTACATAAGTTTATCAGAGCTGCCACGGTGAATGTGTGCAGTTAGCAATGCTAAAGACAGTTCGACAAAGTATCAGACTGTAGGGGGCTTTTATTTGTGAAAGAATCAGAGTTCTGGACTTTTGCTGCTTGAGCATTTGAAAATTTGTGCAAACATCACAGCTTTTAAGAGAAGTCATTCTGTCACTTTACAAAGGCCCTCCCTAACACACACACACACAGAGACAGACAGAGAGAAAAAAGTACAATAACTAAACTAGCTTTTCTTGCTCTAACCTCTATGCTACTTGCACTGGATAGTTGTTTTCATTTTACATACACCACTGTGCAGTGATCCCGGTCCAATATTACATTTGTTGGTTTAGTAAAGTTCAAATGACCACACATATGCATTTCTCAGTGTCTGCATTAAGAGCCAATCTGCATACAGTACATGGGATGTATGTACAGCAGTAAAAACAAAACAAGTCCTGCTTCTATAAATCTAATTGGTAGTATTTAGTCTGACCTGCCTTTGTACCTAACATGTCTTTAACCCTTTTTTCTCCAGACAATATAGAAATTTGTTGCATTAATTTTCTGTTTTATACCAGATTTCATGCAACACATCAGATGTTTCAAACTGTTTTTGCTGCTTTTTGTCCTGGGGTCAGGGGTCACACTAAATTGTGACTTTAACCTTTACAACTCATTTAGTTCAGTTTCCTGTTTGTCTTTTAAAGCTGTTGCACGTATTCCCTGCATTTCGTTGTATCTGGAAAAAAAAAAAAAAAAAGGATAAATATTTATATTCATTTCAACCCTGAAAAAGCAGAAGTCCTAGAGGTGGCCTCAGACTTCTGCACAGTTCTGTATACATGTTATTTCTGAAATGGGCATACGTCTAAATCTGTTAGAATAATAAAGGCTTTCTAAATATATGCCCACTTACTTTGATAATTGATCATTTGTGTGTTTCAGGCCCAGCAGATGACCATGCAGGCCATGGCCATCCAGCAGCAGATGCTGTCCTCCTTCCCTCCCGCTACCCCGGCTCCACAGTCACCACCCTCACAACATCACACATACTCACCACAGCGCTCCTACACAGCCAGTCCTGTGAGTTATAACACACACTGCGTGAACACACATTACCACTACACCTGCAGAAAACACAAATAATGACTATAAATGTTCCCAGCTGTGTGACCTTCTGTATCTGTGCAGACTAAAGAGAGTGAGGACTTTTCGAAGCCACACCCTTCTCAGAGAAAAACAAGTATGTGTTTTGGTTATTTTTCTCCTCTGTGGTGCCAGAACCATAGAAGAATCACAATACTCTGTGCTTTCCTCGTTGTGTTCTTAATAAATAAAGACCAAGTGCTACTTTTGTGGCAGTTCCCAGATGAAGTTTTCTCTCTTTTTAGCCTTTCTGAAGTGATTTATCACCATTTATTATAATAATGTCCTCTCTATTTTACATTTTTCCTTGTAAATCATCTATCTTCCCATATTTACTTACCTTTTAGTTGATTTATGTCAGGGGTATTGGAATCCTCAAGGTCCATCCTTTAGGTATGTCTCTCTTCCAGCACACCTGCTTCAATTAATGATGAGCTCATCATCCAGCTCTGCAGAAGTCTGATAACGATGTAATTGCTTCCAGGTGTGATGGAAGAAGGAATTATCTAAAATATGCAGGAGGACCAGCTTTGAATACCCCTGATTTAGACATTCATGGAAACTCAGAGTTAATTCAAAAGTTATTATATCAAAACAGAAAAAAAAGGGGAGAAAAAGTGAGTTTTGCAGCAAAGATATAATAATAACCTGAACATGAAAACAAGCGTCTCCATCCACTGTCATTTATTAGCCTCCATGGGTTTTACTGGTGAATCAATGCTGTAGAAGATGATGGTGTTTCCACGTTCACTACGAAGCCTCTGAACATCTGAATGACCATGAAGAGATGACAAACTGTATTTTACACCAATTTTTTACATGTATTGATAGGATTAATGGATCAACAGGTATTAAATACTTTAGATCAGTAGATGGTTTAGGTTAATGGTGGAGGTTTGGGTCTTTATGGGTTCAAGTTCTCAGTTGAAGAATAATGATCAGAGGCTGAAAAAAAATCATAAATACTAGATTAACTCATTCACTGCCAGGCGTTTGTAGAACAGAAACCCCCATACTGCCAGGCGTTTTAGAGCATTTTGACTGATTTTCAAGACTCAGAATATCCAGTTCTAGGACTACATAAATATGGTACCCATCAAAATAAAGTGTAAAGTCTCTTCTTTCATGTGGAAAAAAAATTTGTTTCTGGCTTTTTCGGTTCTCAAGTTATTGACCTTAGAACACAGGGTGGTTTCGCCCAAAATGCCTGAACGCTAAACACTTCCTCAAAGTTGAGCCAGGTCGTTTCCTAGCAACCCCCCCCAATAAAAGCCGATTGACGCCAAAACACGTCATTGGCAGACAACGTTCGGCTTTGAAATGATGCCAAAACATGTCAATGTCAGTGAAAGAGTTAACATTTCAAGATTTGTGCTGTCAAGGTTTTTTTTTTTCCAAATATGTGCTTGATGTAATTTTTGAATTCCAGGTCCGACCCGCGGCCCTCCCCCTGAGGATGTGGTCCGGTCCACTGTGAATAACACAGAGCGCATTGAGCCCAGCCACGACATCAAGGACATTGTCAAACAGCATCAACCGGCTGGCTCAACAGCTTCTTCTGGGTATTAGAAACACACATTATCAACATAAACTTGGTACTGTATATCTCTGTTACGTTTATGTGTGATTTTACATTTTTACTCCACCCCCCACAGAGGAGACGAGGCGTATTGTTTTTGTTTGTTTTTTTGTTTATTAACACTCTAGCAGCAAAACTATTGGTTGAATTCACACCAAATGTAGTTTATAGATTGCTAGTGACCCAGAATAGATGTAGTTACGTTTTGGAAAAGTAGGTCAAAGTTCACATTTTTTATGAATTTTTACATCTTTTTTTTTTCGATAATTTACTTATAATGGGCAAAATTTCAAATGTCTATAAAAACATCAATACAAGCTTGACATTTGATATGCTTACATCAGCACACACATAGACATGATGACATCAGCTGGATTAATGCCAAATTAAGTTACAATAAATGCGAGGGGCGGGGTTTGTTGGGCCTGACATGACTTATTTCTGTTTTTCTGTACAGGAAAGGTGATGGGAAGTTGTTCACAAAGAAGCCAGATCCTCATGATGAAGCTATGGAGATCCTTAAAGACCAGATGGCAAACCCACCACAACCAGTAACTTCCCACCTTATACTTACACAAACACATATAATAGTGTTGAAAAGTCTTACGCAGCCCTTAGCTTTATTGTTTTTGCAGGGTGTACACATCTTCAGAATATCCCAGGTCCTCTCATGGTCTTTTATCCTTTTCTCTATTCAGATAATCCTGTACAGCTACTACAATATTTCTAATTTTTTCCTGAAATTCCCTTTTGTTTTAATTACTGTTTACATATTTGCTGTGGTCATGCATTTAAGACAAAAAATATAGAAATGCAGTAAAAAGCTAAAACACACATCTATTACAACCCTGCAAAAACAACAAAGCTAAAGGCTGCCTAAGACCTTTGCATAGGATTGTATATCATGTATCCATTTGTTTAAGGGGCGTAACATTGACTTCCATTCATTCAGCATGCTTGACCCTAACTCCAACCTAACCCTAACCCATAAAGACCCAGCGCTATTTTTGTGGCACTTCCCATATAATTTTTTTCCCTCTCTAAGTATATCCTTTCTGAAGTGATGTATCACCATTTATTATAGTATTATCCTCTGTGTTTTGCATTGTTTCAGTAAGAATCCTTTATTTTCCTATATTTGATTTACTGATCATGTAGATGTTAATAAACGCTAAAGGTTAAAGGTTATTATATCAGAAACAGAGGAAACTGAAGGAAAAAGTTACTCTTTCAACAAAATCTATCATTAACTGAACATAAAACAAGTGTCTCCAGCCACTGTTATTTTATCAAACTCCATGGATTTTACTGGTGAATCAATGTTGTAGAAGATGACATTGTTTCCACAGTAACTACAGAGCCTCTGAACGTCCAAATGGGTCATATCTGGTGGCAATGAAAAGATGACAAACTGCATTTTACAACAATTATTATTTACATATATTAATAGGATTAGTGGCTCAACAGGTATTAAACATTTTAGATCAGTAGAAGATTTTGCAGGTTTGTGTCCTTATGGGTTAATCCTTTAACCTCACCCTAAGTAACTTTTAATATCCATTTTTAATAATTTACTTCATGGAGACTAGGGTTGCAAAGGGGCAGAAACTTTCCAGAAACTTTCCATGGGAAGTTAAACTGGAGAATTTTAGAAATGTTTCTAATTGGAAACTTACCAGCTAGCTAGCTACTATATGAATACATTTTTATATAATTTTTCCAAGTTAAACAGTAATACCATTATAGATCAAACATATTTACCCCATAAAATTATAAAAAACTTACTTGACTTTATATAATCCACAGGTTCAACTGTGTGGCTTCAATAATCTGGTGCTTTGGGCTCTAAAGTGTGGCCTCCAGGGTTTAAACAATCATCTGTGCATTCGATGGAGGAGTGCACAGTGCATGCAGGGGGCGTGGCCTCAATAGCCCTGGAGTAAGCAGTGCTGTGTGCATGTGATTGATGAGTCAAGTTGCATTAAATCTGGTTGTTTTACCCAAGATTATGCTACAATATATTTTCCTTAACTATATTTAAGTTCCCTGTTGAGGGCTAACTTTCAATTTTGTAAATTTCTTTTTATTCCCATAAATTCTTGTTAATTCCCATTAATTCCCATGGAAAGTTTCTAATTTTGAAAATTCCCGGAATTTTGCAACCCTAATGGAGACGAAGTTTTCTGTCCCACAAAGGCAGGTAAGTGACTATGGAATCAGTTTTATGTCCCCATAATGTTATAAAGGTGACTCTCTCACAGATGCGCACATAAACAACAACACACAGACACAGAAATTAAGTAATCTCGAACTGTTTTTATTTCTCAGACGCAACGAAGGCCTGTAACATCACAGCCCAAAGAAGACGGAGCAGCTAAAGTTACCAAGTCGACCAAGTCTCATCCTGCAGGACGAGCTAGCTCCAATATAAGCCCCGCCCCCCCTCCAGCTCCAGGTTACCTTCTCACAGAATGTGCAGTTTTCTGCTCATTTCACACACACCTGGCTACATTAGCAGGAGGAAGATCCTTATATGTGTATGTGTATAATTGTGCGTACAGTTTCTAGAGAGTTGCCAGTTGAGGAGGAGATCATTCAGACTCAGCTCCACAGCAGAACCAGTGATGAATACTACACCTACACCAACGTTCCCTGGAAACTCTACATGAGGAAAGAGGTGTTTTTCAGGACCACACACTCACATAAGTAGTGGGAAAAAAAAAATGCATCTGAGAAATGTAATCTCAGTGTCAACACAACACTTTAAAGCCCAATATTTTAACATCACACTACTTAAACGTCACCATATTCAAATTAATTCCATCGTAATTCCATTTTTTTCATCTGTTTGCAGGTTTTTTATCCTAAAGAAACCTTGAATAATCCATTGATTCTGGACATGATCTTCAGACAGGTTTATATCTCAATGAGACATTAAAAAATATGTACATATTGAATTAATGAGTATTTTAATTACAATCTAAGCATATTTTTTTATACTTGTGTATTTGTAGATTATACATGACACGTTCTCCGAGGCCTGCATCCGCATCACCCTGGAGGAGAGGCAGAAGATGAAAGCTCTTTTTGGTACGAGGAGATTTTTTTTCTATGGTGAAATATCATAATTATTATTGTCATATGTAATAATAATAATAAAAGTAAGACATTTTATTTATGGCCGCATTTTTATCCACTCAAGGTCACTGTACAGATAAAAGCAGAAATATAAAGAAACCAAATAAAATACAACAGGATACAATAAATGACAGTAAACATGGGCTGTGGTTGCACCACATCATCAATAATAATACATGAATTTGTCTCTTTGGATGTTTGGGGTTGATTGGATTTTTTTAATTTTTCCTAACAGTGGAACACCAGGTAGAACAGGTTTCGGGAACACATGACGAAAACGTGAAGAAGAAAGTGGTCGCAATGGCCAGAGACTCTTGGGAGATTTACTTTTCACGTCTTTTCCCCGCTTCGGTGAGTTAATCAAAAATATTGAAGTGTCTTTTTTTTTTCTTTTTTTTTTTTTTTTTACATTAATATGATAAAAATCAAAACATTGTTCCTGTTGTTCTTCCACATGGGTTGGATTTTTGTTCTACGTATGTCAAGGTCATGGTTTAGGTCAAGTTTATTTGTATACACCTTTAAAACAAAGTGCTGTATAAAGATATTGGTAAAAACACAAGATATGATAAAACTAGTAAAAATATATAGATACAGTATGTGAGATAAGATGTACAAAAATTGATAAAGAAAAACAGAAAGATTCAAGGTATTTTATTTTCATGCATACAGTAAAGAAACAGGTTTCCCTGTACAATGAATATGTTACTTACCACACTGAAAGCCAAGAGAATTTAAGATGTATCAGAACTGAATTTTTTAAAATTTAACTAGTAAATTTAAAATGAACAAAACAAAGTGGCTTTTAAAAATGGCATGGAAAAGAAAATGAGTATAAAAATATACATAATGAATATAAACTACAATTAGTAAGAGTAAAATATATCATAATCATAATACTGGAAGGTCTCAGAGTGTCTGTGTGAATCAGTACGATTCTGACAAATGTAGATGTTTTTACCTGGCTAATTTGGTACCTAGAGTTGAGAAATATTCCAATCTCCATAATAAATATCTTGGCAATTTGATGGGACCAATATTTTGGGAGATATTAGTCCCTTTGGAATACAATTGCCTTACAATCCTGGAAGTGCAGCACTACACTGCATGATAGGCTTTACACGATCACGATTTTTGTGCCGATCACTGATCAGTGAGTTTAAATAAACCAATAACCGATCACCAATCCAATCACGTGAGGAGCAATATTTAAATTACTTGTTTATGTACTTATGTCTGACTATATGGACGAGCACTGTCTAAAGTTGTTTGCTTTAGCATCCATTTTGGAGTTTGCTTTTCTTTTTTTCTCCTCGCTGCGTTTTTTGAACTCCACATGCTCCTCCGTGTATCTTTTCCAAGTGTCTGATTAAATTTGTCGTGTTGAAATTTTTTGCCGATGTTTCCCCGCGAGGTACTGTAGCGTTGTATATATTGCAGATAGCTTGTGCTATGTCTGTTTCTCTCACTTTGAAAAACTTTCACACCTCCGACATGTTTGTTTGTGTCGCCCATGGATGGTGCTGTTGTGAAGATTCAAAGTAACTTTATTGTCCGTCACATAGCGACAGTACTCAAAACAGGAAGAGGCACAAAGACGAAAATGAAGTTTTTTGAATCATGAATCATTAGCTCTCGGATACAAACAAATAAACATGTCGATGCTGTGAAACTACTTTGGAGTAAATGAGACAGATTAAAAAAGTTTCAACACGACCATGACATCATTGATCGGATCGGTGATTTATGACATGACGCCCGATCACGAACATTTTAAAATATGCCAAATATTGGCCGATCCGATATAGCTGATATGATCGGTGTAAAGTCTACTGCATGATGGAAAATTAAGTTAAATTAAGATGCATTTCCTCCTGCAGTCCCAACATATCGGTATTATCATTGGTGCCTGCAACCATACAACCTGTGCATACTGAGTGACATAAGAGAGCACAAGAGCGAGAGAGAGACTTATATATATATATAGAGAGAGAGATAGGTATGGTACGTTCTGATACTTATGGAGAACTCCTGGCAACCATTGCACCCCCAACCCAAATATTACAAATTAAAGAATGATTTACCAAACAATTTTTATGTCACTACCTATAAAATATAGACGAACATCTTTTCCCAAAACTCTGCTCTCCCCAGTGGTTCCCCAGGGGTCACATACTAGTATTTACATAAATGTGCAATATCTGTGTAATTGCACAAACTGTCAGAGGTTAACGATATTACGCGCAAAACTGCCTGGAATAAAGATGTTAAATACACAATAATAATTATAATAATTGATCGTGGATTATTTATTTTCTATTTCTTATTCTTATTCTATATATTTTATATTCTATTCTATATTCATTATTATTATTCTTTTATTTCATTTTATTCTATTCCTCATATTTGTGACTATCTATTTCCACTGTCTGTTTCTTCTACTGCTGTTGTGCCGTAAATGTCCCCGCTGTGGGACGAATAAAGGTATCTTGAATCTTGAATAGGTTAAATAGCATCTTAAAACACAACCAAAAGATAACACAGATGAAAGTCACACACTAGTATTAAAACTCAGTCCAAATAGGTGTGTCTCTTGTGGACTCGTGTGTGCTGTACAGTATCTGTGTGTTTTCCAGGGCAGTGTGGGCACAGGAGTGCAGGTGTTGTCTGTTTCTCATAAAGGCATCAAACTGCTGAAGATGGTGAGGAGCAGCTCCACCGCCCCAGACTACTTCCGAGTGCTGAGGCTGTACAGGTGAGCCCCTCAGTCTGGACATCCAGCGTTTACAGTATTCTCTCCCGAGCGCTTTGACCTCATTTCCTTCTCTTTATGTTGACTTCCGTGGTTTTTCTATACCGCCTCATGCGCAGCTATTCGGACATCCTGTTTGTGTCGATTCCGTCCAAGAACATGCTGGAGTTCAACTTGACCAACGAGAAGCTGATCCTGTTTTCTGCCAAAGCCCCGCAGGTCAAACACATGATCGACTACTTCCTCACAGAGCTCAAGAAGGTCAGACGGACTTTAGAGTGTGTGCTTTGTTTTCTTTATCCTTTATTTTCAG
>JAQQZY010000028.1:9299770-9310386 GCA_030068375.1 Ostorhinchus rueppellii | reverse complement strand
GGGGTCGCATGGAGCCTATCCCAGCTACTTAGGGCGAAGGTGGGGTACACCCTGGACAAGTCGCCAGTTCATCGCAGATTATTATTATTGTTCATGGAAATAAAAAGCGAAAAAAAAAACAAAAAAAAAAAAACGGTTATTTACAATCTAATAACAATTAACAATTGATTTACACTAAAACATGTCAGTGCAGATCAGGTTTATTAAGAACAGCAAAGTTACAGAAACAGTATGAATGTCCCTGTATGGGATATGTGTCCACTGTGTGGGCTGATATGGAACCGAACCAACAAAACCCATAAATACAAGAAAACAGCTTTGAGTAGCTGTCCACTGTAATGACCACTGTGTATGAACGGGTTAAAATGATAGTTTTGTCTGGTGACCCTGGAAGTCAAAACACAAAAGAACATAAAAACATTGAGTTTTACAAAATATGTTTCTGAAATATTTTCTGAGATGTTGCACTTTTTAAAACTTTAGTTTTTACCAATGCTGCGTTTTCTGACACATCCTCTTTTCTAAATTTGTGTGTTTTATCAAATGTAGCTGTGTACTCTAAAATGCTCCTGTGTAGGGTAGAGACATGGGGGTCAAACCAGAGACCTGTTCAGCACTTTTTACTTATTGCTGTTGCTTTTTGGAAACTGCTGAACACTTTGTAGATATAAACATGAAAAATATTGGTTTTTTTACAAGGACACTGAGATAATTTAGCGGCGCTCTCATCAGGTCAGGATAGATGGGTGTGATTACGGAGAAGTACTGAAAGAGCGCTGATGCAGTAAATAAAACACCTCATTTCATTAACCTTGAATTATATTTGTGGGTGTGTGTTTCTTCCCTTGTGAACAGTGCTGTTGTCTGTCATTCATTGCTGCTGTAATAAAACTGTGGCCTCCATCGCTCTGGATAAAAACATGAAGTGCATTTCCAACACATGAATAACTGGGCTTGAGCTGTTTGACCTTTCATCATTTCTACACAAAAAGAAGAAATATTTATGCTCCTCAGCTCATTCGTGCTGTGTAAATTTCATGGCATAAACAATCACTGGAAAACAATAGTTGAAAGATAAGCAAACGTGACAGGGATAGTCGGAGGGTGGACTAAATATCCTCCTATTGATAGAACCAAAATAGCCTCATCCAAGCGCCTTTCTCCTTGGTGTATATCATTTCCTTTAGAAAAAAAGAGGAGGAGATTGTAAATAATTCAACGCTGAGGATTTATGTTTTACTTGTGTTTGCTTTGGGTTTCATTGAATAACATTTTTAGAGACATTTTGTGAGACGACTCATCAAACCCCCTCAGTTTCACATGTAGTCTGTCCTGTAACACTGATGACAGACTTTTTTAACCCATAAAGACCTAGGACTATGTTTTTGTCAATCACAAAAATGATTTTTTTTTTCCTCCCCATTTAACCTTTCTTAAGTGATTTATCACCATTTATTATATTATCATCTGCATTCAGTGAAAATCAGGTATTTTTCTATATCCAATTTTGAAGTGGCTATTGACACAGTACTGGGCACAAAATATCGGGTTGTCTATTACCACAGAGCCAATCAGCGCCCTCGTTATAGCATGTCTGGACTGGTAACTTGCATCTCGAAAAGTACCAGGTCAATCATATGATGCATAGGTCAGTAAGAGGCACAGTGGACATTTTGGTCACTCACTAACATATAGGACTGAAGCGTGACTGACCAGTAGTAGCATTTGTTTTTTTTTTTCTTCTAAAGATTTTCAAATGTGGGGGTGGTAGTGGTAAATTCAAAACTGATACAAATCAACCACTGGGACAATGTTCCAGGTGCAGAATTCCACAGGACCACAGCACTCAACTGACACAGAACTGACACAGAACTGAAGTCCCACAGCACACATCTGTCTAACATGTAGCTCCGCCCACCTTCTCTAGCCTCCAGAGCAAAGAACACCATAAAAAAACAGAGTATTTAGAACAATAATTACTATTTTGTACTATACACTATCACTAATTTGTAGTGTCTTCCATCAATTGCCACAGTACTGTTGAGTCAAAATGGACAAAAGAATGCACTGAAGAATATGAAATATATCACCACAGTACTGTGGCAATAAGAGGCTAATGAGTGGAGAAAAAACAAAAAAACAACAACAAGAGGTGAGGGAGTTCATCTAACACACAGGTGACAAACATGCGGCCCGGGGGTCAAAACCGGCCCGCCAAAGGGTCCAGTCTGGCCCTTGAGATGAATTTGTGAAATAGAAAAATTACACTGAATATATTAACAATAAAGAATGTTAAAATCATTTTGGATCAGTTCAGTCTAAAGTGGGTCAGACCAGTAAAATATTATCATAATAACCTATAAAAAATGAAAATCACACATTTTTCTCTTTGTTTCAGTGTAAGAAAAAGTTTAAAGACTATCCTTTTACAAAAATGTGAAAAACTTGAACAAATATGAATATTCTGCCTGTTACTACATGTTTTGTGTATTTGTAGATCTACTGTGATCTGCAAGTCATAATGGACACCTATAAATAATAAACTAAGACGGAATATTGTTAAAATTACACTTATTTTTCTTAAGAATTTTCAGGGTATTCATATTTGTTCATGTTGTGTTCAAGGGCAGTTTGTAGATTTAAACATTTTCATCACGGAACTTTATTTTTTTTAGTCTAAAACATATAGAAAATTTGGAGTTGGCATTATTTATCAGTTCTTATCCTATTTATATTATTTTACTGTTCCGGCCCACTTTAGATCATATTAGGCTGTATTGGGGCCCTTGAACGATATGACTGCCATACGATGGTGATAAAGAGGAAATGACACACTTTTGCGTCTGTCTTCATGCAGATTTTTTCCCCCTAAATGCTGAATTCAAAATGAGAACACAACACCACTTTTTCTGTTCCATTGTTACCGTCTAAACTACAGGTGTCAAACATGCGGCCCGTGGGCCAAATCCGGCCCACCAAAGGGTCCAGTCTGGCCCGTGGAATGAATTTGTCCATATCTTTGGTGTAATTTTTGCATTTCACAATCGGTGGTGTAAAAATGATCAGGTTCCACAGACGGACCAGTTTGATCTGGAGTGGGTCAGACCAGTAGAATACTATTGGAATAACTTATAAATATTGACACCTTCAAATTTTTTCTTTGCTTTAATGCAGGGGTGTCAAACTCATTTTAGTTCAGGGGCCACAGTCAACAAAACATGGTCTGAAGCGGTCCAGACCAGTGAAACAATAAAATAATATATAAATAATGTCAACAAACTTTTCTCCATGTTTTAGAGCAAAAAAAACAAACAAAAGTATGTTCACATCAACAAATTATCTTTTCAAACAATGCGAATAACATGAACAAACTGAAAAATAAGTGTAATTTAACAGCGTTATGTTTCAGTTTTATCATTTCTATATGTTCATTATAACTTAGACACAGTGGATCTACAAATATACAAAGCATTTAGTTACAGGAATATTGTTCCAATTGCACTTGATTTTCTTAAGATATTTCTGGTTCTTTTTATTTCTTCGGATTATTTACATTTTTTTGTGAAATTATAGTTTGTTTTAGTGTCAATACATGAAAATATTTACATTTCCAAAGAGAAAAAATTGGTGTTGTGAGTATTTATAGGTTATTCTGATGATTCTGACCCACTGCAGATTGAATTGGTCTGAATGTGGGACCTGAACTAAAATGATTAATATCTAAATATCTGTTTTTGCATTTCACAAATTCATCCCAAGGGCCGGACTTGGACCCTTTGGCGGGCCAGATTTGGCCCCCGGGCCGCATGTTTGACACCTGTGCCTTAATGTGAAAAAGAAAATGACATGAAAATGTTTACATTTACAAAAAATGTGAATAACCTGAAATGTCTTAAGAGGAGTACGTGTAATTTTACCAATATGTTATTAAATGTTTTGTGTATTTGTTATAGTTGTAATAAATAAATAAATAAACTGATAAATTGAGGCAGAATGTTGGTCAAATTGCACTTGTAATTCTTCATACATTTCAAGTTCATATTATTCCGATTTTTCAGAAAACCTTGCAGATGTAAACATTAGCATAGTAGAATTTGTACTTTTTTCACTGTTATTATTTTACTGGTCCGGCCCATCTGAGCTCATGTTTGGGGGAATATGGCCCCTGAACTAAAATGAGTTTGACACACCTGGTCTAAACGTAGCCTTAATCTGAGTTTAAAGCAGAGGTGACAAACATGCGGCCCTTGGGCCAAATCCGGCCCGCAACAGGGTCCAATCTGGCCCGCGGGATGAATTTATGAAATGCAAAAATTACACTGAAGATATTAATAATCAAGGATGTTAAAATATTTTACATCCACTCAATCCGAAATAACCCAGAACCGTAACATACTATCATAATAACCTGTAAATAATGAAATCTGCTCATTTTTCTCTTTGTTCTAGTGTTAAAAAAGTCAAATTACACAAATCTTTACCTTTATAGACTAGCCTTTTATTAAAAAAACAAAAGTGAATAACCTGAACAAATATGAACATGTCTCAAGAAAAGTGTGTGTGATTTTAACAATATTCTGCCCGTTACTGAATGTTTTGTATATTTGTAGGTCCACTGTAAGGTGTAATGCACATGTGTACATACTAAACTAGGTGTAATATTGTTACTTCTTAAATTAATTTCCAGGTTGTTCATATTTATTCATGTTATGTTCAAGTACAGTATGGAATTTGACCTTTTTTTTTTTTTTTTTTAACTCAAACGAAGAGAAAACTTTGGAGTTGACAGTATTTATAAGTTTGTATACTATTACTTATATTATTTTTCGGCTCCCTTTAGGTCATATTAGGCTGAATGTGGCCCCTGAAATAAAAGGAGTTTGACACCCCCTGGTTTGAAGCATCATCTCTAAAATGACCAGAACACGTGTCCAGAGCCTTGGACGTGATTATCATTAACGGCGGTTTTGGTTTGTGCTCCTAAACGCCTTCTAATTGTCGTTGCAGTTTTCCAGGGAGGGTCTCCAGTGGTCTAGATGGACCCATAACAGTGCTGGACCACAAACATCTCCCATCAGCCCACTGTGAAGCCCCTCCCCTCTCTCTCAGGCCAGCAGCACTCTGCACTCTCCTGTCCTGTTATCCTGGCACACGCAGAAAGGACAACCTCCAAACAGACGCAGGAAACGCCATCAGACTGTCGCCGAGGCTCCTCCTACTTCTGATATAACCACTTTGGAAACATGATGTGACCTCTGACCTCCCAGCTAAAGCACAGCCCCGGATTGGAAGCAGATGATTCAGATTTTTTTTCCAAGAAGGAACGGCCGGATGAAATGCCGACCGACCCACCGGATGGATGTTTTTGCGCGGTCTGCGGCTCAGCCTTCGTGGGAAAGGCCCGACACTTCGACGTAGGAGAACGAACTGTTTCTGCGTTTTTATTTTTCTACCCATGATTTGCGGCTTCCTCCACCGTCGGAACTGGGAGCTCTGCCGCCAAATGTTGGGTGTGTGGGATTGTCGTGTACGCTGCTTCCACACCACCACGGCGTCCAGCAGAGACCGAAGAAGGAGCTCACTAAGTGTTGGAGGGACGAGAAAACGAAGGATTCAGAGGATTAAACGTAGCATTTTTTTTCCCTCCTGTGCCAAGAAGAATCACCTTACCCAGCATTCCTAGCGTCCTGCGTGGGTCAGGAAGGAGTTTTTTTTTTTTTCCCCCCAGGGGCCAAAATCCGAACCCTGAGCTGGGCCATCGTAACCGTTTCTGGATCACACACAAGCACAGTCACCAACAACCCCGGGATCGTGAAGGTTTTTGTTTTTTTTTTTGTTTTTTTTACTTTGAAGATCGACGCATTGTAAAATACGTTTTGTATGGATTTTACAGAAAAGTAGGTGTTTTATAAAGATAACGTAGACGTGAGAGGAAAGCTAGTAGAGCTTTAAGCCTGCATTAACACTGTGTTTACAAAGGGAACCAGCTGGTGGAGAGACTTTTAGAGCGAAATAATACGAACTCTTACTACTTACTAAATAACATTCTATGTTTTTCTGGAATTTTATCCATCAGTCGAGACAAAGCGGTGCATTTGATTAAGGGATGGACGCAGCATCGGTACCACCTGCTCACTGGGACCAGAGAATAGGACGTTTACACCTTCAGTGTTGTACACACCAGACTGAGGAAGAGTACACCGGAGCAATGTCGAAGAATAGGTGTGTTTTTTTTTTTTTTGTCATTCCCTACAAAGTCACATTTTGGAATGAATTAAAACGGACATGGATGAAGGTAAAGAATGTAGACAAACGAAGGCCTCGTCATCTCATGCGGAAATCTTTGAAGGGGACTCAGGGAAGTGCAGGGAGAAAGTCTGAAGTGTGACGTACTCGAGGAGACTTCTGGGTAATGTCAACAGGATGCACAGCTTTGATCACCAGTGTTTTTAAACCCCACCCCTCTTCCTTTTTTTTTTTTTTTTTTTTAAAGTTCTACCATGTAAAAACCGATTATCTACAGTATCTATGTGCAGGTTTACAGACAGGTTTCTAATGTCGAGCCGATGCTATTCAATGCTAGAGCTAGAACCTGTCGTAGCTTCAAAAACACGCAGTAATTCCAGCTTTTTTTTTTTTATAAACATCACCTTAAAACAAAAGGGACCTCACTACTAACTAATGTAGCTCAACTGGTAGGACTTGCATTGTTTACTTTGGTGTTAGCTTTTTTTTTTTTTTTTTTGGGTGTTCTGGTCGACACGAACATATTTAAGGTGACAATTAACCCCTTCATGCTAAAGCCGGCAGTTTCCCTTTTTAATTCTACGATTAAAATTACTGTTTCTACTTTGTCATTCAGTTGTGTGTAGGATTTTAAGTGGTCATTTAGCATTTTTGGCTGAATTGTGAATGTTAATAAAATTATTTACTCTCTAAACAGCTCATTTGTTGCCCAGTTTGTACAAATATTTAAAAAAAAAAAAAAAAAAAGCTTACCAAGACAAATGTAATGTGAGATTTTATTTTAATATAAAATACATAAATAAAGCATCTGCAGGTGGCATCAGGAGCATGTGCACAAATTCATATACACACATTTCATTCATATGTATGTGTGTATGCCTCAAACACACTAACCAGGCATACGATTCACCCCACAAAATACAGTCTGAACAATAAAGGATGGAACCATTTTGAGAACAGATATCCTGCTTGGACCAATGACTGCAAAATGTTACAGGTCACATGATCACAAGACGCATCAGCAGTTATGGGCTCCCAAAAAGTGATATTAGACCTGATTTGCAGTCAAACCAGAAGTCCCTGTAGTAAGATCTAGGATATGTCTGGAACACGGCGCAGAGGGTCTCCCATTAAAAATGCATTTTCAGATTAAAAGCTTACGTTTCGTTCCAAAATGTCTGACATAAAGTTGGCCATTCAATCTAAAACTGTTGAATTTTTTTACTTCATGCATTTTGGAAAACAAACAAAAATCCACTTTACCAATGTGTTTTGTGTTTCTTATCAAGGCTCCACAGAAGCAAGAAAAGCATTTTGACAAGTTGAATGCAGCCTGTAACATTAGAGTACAGTATTGGGGTTCAGTTCCCTGGCCTCTGCTGATTGCACATTTAAAACAAAGCCGCCTCGTCAACATCAACTTTGACATCGTGACCTGAGGATCTTGTCGGTCAAATGTCTAAAAGTTCAGTGAATACGTCGTAGAAGGTGAGAACAGCATTCCGAAGAAGGCGCGTGGGGGCAAAAACACACACACACCATGTAAAGTCCGTACGACAGAAAAATATATATATATAAATCATAAACATTCCTCGGTAAAACAATTATAGTGCTGTTTTCTGTTCCGTCCCTCAAAAAAACAAAACAAAAAAAAAAACCAGAATAAACCGAAGCCTCGAAATTGATCTGCCGCTTCCGATGAGCCTCGTAAAATGGCACTAAGCGCAGAGCGGCGAGAGGGGGCCGCCCGTCGGAAACGACCGACCGTGCAGCACGCGGATCGATATGTCGAAGGATTCAGCTCCCATAAAGCATCTGTACACCTTAGACTATTTGATCTCCAAACATAATTCTCTTTGAACAGTATTCAGACTCGCTGCTATAAAAGCTACTAGAAAAAAAAAAAAAAAGTTGCCATCTGTCCCTTAGACAGGAAGCAGACGGTTAACGGCCTCTTGACCAAATTAACAGTCACTGAAACAGCCTGAAAGGATTGAACGCCTGAGTCGATCTCCAATTGTGGGGGGGAAAAAAAAAAAAATTTTACGAGTTTTTTTCTTTCAAGTAGTAAGTAGTAGCAGGGGAGGGGTTTGATGCAAATTTGCGTCAAGGGGTTAAAGCATGGGTCTGCGGGCTAAAGCCGGCCCACTAAAGGGTCCGGTCCGGCCCCTTGGATTAAAAAAAAAAAACAAAATTCCACTGACGATATGAACGATCATTGAAGTTCAGGTTCCACATTCAGAACAGTATCACTCTAAAAAATGTGAATTTTGTATTATTGGTTATGACATTTTACTTTTAGTGTAAAAAAAGTGAAATTACATGAAAATATTCCACTTGCAACCATACTTTCACAAAAAAAAAAAATGTGAATAAACAAACATGAATGTTCAAAGAAGTGTAATTTTACCATATTCTGTTTTGAGTATTTGTAGATCCACTGGGATCTGGAAGTTTTAATGTTCGTATAAATGAGCTCAGGCATAAAATTGAGCCTTTTTTTCTTAGTAAATTTCAGTTTTCTTTATGTATAGTTTGTAGATGTGAACATTTTCATTATGTAATGTTACTTTTTTCACTCTAAAACATAAAGTTGGGAGTTGATATTATTTGTACATTACCTTATTTTTACTGGTTCAGCCCTTTTCAGTTCATGTTGGTCTGAATGTGGCCCCTGAACTACAATGACTTTTAAACTGTTTGATGGTCAAGAGGTCGTTAAACAGCAGCGATGAGCAGCGGTGCGAGGAGGGAAGTCCCGTAAAGCTGGGTTAGGCAAAGAAATCATCATCTTACTGGTTTAAAAAAAAAAAAAAAAAAAAATGACATGGCAGCAAGTCGTTTGTGTGCATAATGTGGGATTCAGAGAGCGTTCGTCTATGATGGGGGGGTCTTGAACGCACCCCAGGCGTGGAAGCAGCGCGTGAAGCAGTGGGGCTCGTTTCCCTTTCGCACCAGACGCAGCTTCCGGGGGTGTTCGGTGTCTTTCGAGCGCATGTGCTGAATGTAAACCTGGAAGAGAAGACGAGGATTATGAAGATGTGAAAACCAACACAGACCAGGGGCGTCAAACATATGGCCCCCGGACCCAATCCAAGCCCTGGGATGACACTAAAGATATTAACAGCTCAGATTCCACATCCAACTGAATTCAATATCAGGTGGATCAGACCAGTAAAATACTACCATAAACCTATAAACAGTGAAACGCCTAATTTGTTTTAGTGTAAAAATACATTAGAATGTTTACATTTACAAACTATCATTTCACAAAAAAACATGAATAACCTGAGCAAATATGAAGGACTTAGGCAGAATATTGTTAACATTGGACTTATTTCTCTTGTTACTGGGATTTCTATGTGGAAATGACAAACCGAGTCATTCACTGAACCCACTTCATCCTCACTAGGGTCACTAGGAGCTCCATAACCCCAGAGCACTGTCAGCAGCTGATTTTCACCCGAGCAGATGGATTTACAGGATTCTCAGTATGTTGCGTTTGAGTGTCAGGGAGTCTGTGCCTTCACCAGGGGAGTCTGACATGTCCCAGGAATGGGTGGAGCAACGACCAAGTTTACATTATTATTATTATTATTATTATTAATTTATTTATTTTTTGTTTTCGAATTCTTAAGGTTTTTGGAGCTTTGTTTTAGGCTCCTCCCATGACACTTTTGAAAATTAAAGAAAACCACTCTGTGTCACGTGTTGTCATATTTTGATGACGAGTACTTTTTGTTGGGTATATTATATCAGGTTAAAATCACCTGGTGATAGTGATGGTGTTACTTTTTTATAGTGAAAGTGTTCTAGGTTCTAGGGTTAAAGGTGAAGGTGGGCTACGCCCTGGATACGTCACCATTTCATCACAGAGCTGAACATACGGTATAGACAAACAATCACACCTATGGGCAATTTAGATGAACCATCAGTGCATGGGTTTGTAAATCAAGTCATGATATTATTAAAATTTTAGGTTCATGTGATTCATGATATAAACTTTACCATAATGTAATGTTACGTTTTTCAGACTAAAAAGATAAGACATTACAGTGGACCTTATTCAAAGGCTACTATGCTCTTACTTTACTGGTCTGGTCTGCTGTAGGTCATATTTGACTGGATGTGGCCCCTGGACTCAAATGCAGGGTTTGTACATATTTTTCAAGGTCAAATTGAAGCACTTAAGGGTGATTTTCAATTTTTTTCAGCACAACACTGGGGTAAAATACATACAGTGTTTAACAGATATATTCTTCCAGCTCCACCAGTAGAAGGTGTTTTTTTTTTCACTGCTGCCATAATTGAACAGTATTTCTGTTTACCTAAATATCTGTTTATGTTTCTATAATGGTTCATCCACCAGT
>JAQQZY010000028.1:9281327-9295039 GCA_030068375.1 Ostorhinchus rueppellii | reverse complement strand
TCAGGTGTGTTGGAAGAGGGACACATCGAAAACATGCAGGATAGTAGCTCACGAGGACCAGGGTTGGGCACCCCTGTTTTACATAGTGTTCCAGAATCATGATCCCGCCTTTATCAGGACTCTGTTACTACCATCCAGAGCTGGGACCAAATGATCCCATTTCATTTACACAGACGTCATTCCGGAATAAAGGTGAAATATTCCCGGAACAGAAGTGCTGTGTAAAAGGGGCTAGTGTTGAGACTTGAAGAGAATAATTTCCAGAAATGGTGGAATTTTTCAAAGAGCGACTGTGGGAGTTAGTGAAAAACTACCAACATATTTACGACGACTACTATTTTCAATATCAACACGAGTATCCACTTTAGTAAAACATCCTCTGTCGTCACCATGTTTGTTATCATTAACTTTCGTCATCTTCTCAAAAAAACTTTACTCTTCTTTGTGGTGTTCAGCCGTGTAAGTAAGAGCAGCACCTTGATTGATCTGCACTGACAAACATTCATTCCAACATAATGGATGCGTTCGAGTCCACAGGCGCTGTTTGAAACGGAGGTACCCATTTACATGCGTAAAGTGAACATAAACGGGCCTTAAAACATCAAAACCTTTCCCCGTACCTTGAGTTTTCCAGGGAACAGGCTCTCGAACTTCTTCTGGAGGGAGAAGGTGAAGGTGAGCCAGCCCATGTTGGACGCCTGCCTGCCCTGCCAGAAGTACACCACACACTGGAAGTCCTCCTCTGGCTGTTTGTCCTCCTCTTCCTCGCCTCTACCTCCTTCTCCTTTTCCGCCACCCTCACCGTCCTTCTTCTCCTTTTCCTTTTCCTCATCCTCCTCGTACTCCACAGGCACCCAATATCTAAAGCCAACCGATATACAAGAGCGCTCAAGCATCATGGTGTACCCTCAAGTCCCAACCCTCCCTCTTTATACCACACACACCTGCAGAGGAAGACGTAGCAGTCTTGGGTGAAAAAGTGTCCGAACTCCTCCTCTGGCAGGCGAGCAAACTTCTTCCCCTCCAGCACGAACCCTTCCATGCCGTCCAGGTCCTCGTTCCACTCCTCCATCAGCTGTTCAGCCTGAACACAGAAAGAAACTTATCATAAAGGAGGCAGTTTCCCAGCGCTAATCCTTTAAAACAGGAAAAGGAGTTTATTTACCTCCGTGAGGGGCATCGGCGGCTGCCTGGGAAGGAAGAGCGCTGTGAGGTCTGCTTTCATCTGGTCCTTCTGCTCTGCGTCTTTCTTCACCTGAAAACATATAAACACTTGAAAACGCTCTTCACTCTCATCCTGCTGGAGGTACGCTTTTTTAAACTCAACACTTCTGTCATGAAAGTTGAGCTGAGTCAAAGAGTTGCTGACAGAGGTTGTCCAAAAACCAAAACATACACACAAGGACAGGACTCCACATCAGCAGAATACCAACATGGGCATACTGACATGATTTACAGTACAACTTCAACATCTTTTTGAGAATACACAGTAGTAGCTTCAACAGAACGTGGCAAAGCTGTGCCTACATTACTGTGCATATCACATCTGTCTCTGGGGCTTTTTCATCTCGCTGCTATTTTTACACACCATGCATCTATTTTTACCACATTAACTCATGCCTTGAAGTATGGAACACACCTCTATTCAAGAATTAAAACCTGTATGTACCAAGGTTATTATCATTAACAAAAACTAACAAATGATGAAAACTAAAACTGAAAACATTTTTGCTAACGGAAATAAATAAAAAGTATAATTAAAAGAAAAAATTATAACCAACTGAAACTATATTGCGTGCTTACAAAACTAAAACATATTAAAATTCCGTCCCCACTCTATCTGCCAACATGGAGACTAAAGTTGGGAGAAAGCAGCAGAGCCCTGTATGGGATTTCTTTGATTACGACAGCGAGAAATATTAAAGATATGAAAAAACTAATACGAAAACTAAGCACTTAGAAAAAAAATGAAAACTAATAAAAATGAGCAAATCTGCTCTAAAAATGAATTAGAAATAACTAAATAAAAAAAAATCTAAACTAAATAAAACTAAGCCATAATGAAAAATCCAAACCTATTAAAACCTTGATATGTACTGACAACTGCCTTAACACCAACATGAATAAACCGATTTACTGTCTAGTGAGCATAGAGAAGTTTGCAGGGATAGTGAGTTGATGACTAGTGTTAGACTTAAACTGGAAATACTGACTTTGCCAAAAAAAACAAACAAACAAAAAAAAACAAAAAAAACTTTGACAGATTAAATTTAATAGTTCAATTTATGTATTTATGCATTTATTATCTGGGTTAAATGTTCAATTAAACAGTTCTTCATTTCTAATAAAGTCAAGAATAGTACATCTCCAGCAGTGTTGCAAACTAATTTCCTATTAACATTTCCTTGTTTGTTAGTCATTATAAATCCACTGTCAGTCAAGAAGGACACACTATGAATAATTAATAGTAATAAAATATCCACATTTAAGCCTGCTACATATGCCACAACAACAGACAAATGTGTTCGTTTTCTCGAGGTGGCAAGAACTACAGCAAAGTTTATTGGTGAGGACATTTCATACTTTATGAGAAACTCAATTGGCAAACTCCTGGGAGGTCCTCTGCTTTTCTGCATTAGCCACGCCCACTTAGAATTTTCTGACAAAATCACACAGTTGGTGAAGACCGCACTAGAACAAATTTCTGCCCAGACGGAGTGTCAAGAACAAGCTGGGAGAACTCCCAAACCAAAGCTATGAGTAAAGAGATGACATTCTTTTGATAAGGCCCTGGGAGCAAGAAGACATGTTTGGTCTTGTGGAGTATGTAGCAGGCTTTAGAATAGAATAGAATAGAATAGACTTTTTTGTCACCGTGTGTTCAGTGACACTAGACTTTCGAGGTACCGTGTAGTTACTGACCTTGCCCTGCAGGTTGCTGGTCTGTTGCACAGTCTCGGCTGCTCTGGTGTAGTCCACCTTCAACACATCGTCCCAGTTCTTAAATTTAGACTTGAACACCTGAGGATGAAAAGAAACAGAAATGAACAGTGACTCAAGTCAGTTTACGCTGTCCTGATAAGCAGGATTTAAACTGCGCAATAATATCACACAGGTAGTGTTTCACATGTGAAAATGTATTTACTAAATATTATACAATATGAGCTCCAACACTATGACATGGTGTGATGACATGTCTGTACGGTGCGGTCCAGTGGAGTGTGGTACCTGGCATTCAGTGCCTTCCAGGTTGCGGGTGACGCAGGCGTGTTTGGGTCGGTGCAACATGGAACAGATCTCCTGACCTAGTTTTAAGGCGGCGGCTCGGACAAGACGTGGAGATTTCCTGCCGATCCAGATGAACACATCCGACCAGCAGTCCAGGATGTATACGCACTTTGTGTCCAGCAGGGACTGCAACTGGGGAGGGGGGGGGCAGTTTACACATGTTAACGGGGGGGTGGACTCATTAAATACTGATGGATAAGCTCCATTAGAAAAGCTTCAATAAGCTCAATGTACAAAATAGTGATTTCTAGGATGATTAACATACCAGTCTGAGTTCTGGCAGAGTGTCCAGTTTGACCTTGTGATCTTTGTGTTCCACTGACAGCTTATAGTTAATCTGAGGCAGCTCCAGGTAGCCCAGACCCAAGCCCACCTAGAAAAAAAAAAGAGACACACACAAGACCTGAGTGAATCCTGACAATCAGTTTTTATTCCAGTTACATCATGGACCATAATTCCATGCAGGGTTCTATACAGGGTGCTATAGTAGGGGGGAGGCGGAAGAAAGTGTCACGCTAAAACCTCGCAACAGACGCAACTCCACAAGATTTCAAAGGAAAAACAACATGGTGCTGGAAAATGGAGTGCGTCCCTGCAAACCCGATGGACTTTGGTAGATTTTAGCAAAATTATTGGAGGAAAAGAGAAAAAAAAAAATTAAAAATGAGTATAGTGGCGCTGAGCTCGCAGTACCCTGGCGCAGCGCTGTTGTTCCATTATCTGGGGAGAACCCTGACATGAGCTAAAGACAGAGGCCGCTGTGCAGATTTACCTTGTACAGTTTAGGTCTGATGGGAGTGAAGTCATCTGGTACATGTTTCTTGATGTCCTCTGGTTGTCCTCCCAGTGCCTCCCAGTAAGTCGGGGGCTCCTGGCTCTGTGACAGGGTAGTGATTTCTGCCTTCCCCTTACGTTCATTCTTATTTATCTTTTCTGCAAATAACCTGTAAGACGAGAGCAATGCACAAACACAGTTATACATCACTACATTAATGACCAAGACTCTAAAGCCATTTTCCACAATTACCAAAATATATCATCCTGTCTGTAACATGGGAGGAATGTTTGTAATTCTTAACAGCTATTGTCATGTTTACAGTTGATTTGTGTCTTACCTAGCCTTCGTGGTGCCGCTGAGAGTAGCATTGGCTCCTCTCCAGACAAAGATTTCCAACCCTGTGTCCAACAGGAACACATATCTGCCAAAAACAGAAAGGAAGTTATGAACACAAGGCTCCACTCAACAAGCTTCATAATAATAACCTACACATTACTGACTGGAATGGAAAATAAGCAATAAATTGTAGAGACTCATTAAATGCAAATATGCAGAGGGTTGTGTATTTGGAAGAAACTGTGTTTGAAACTCACCGTGGGTCGAGGGAGGACGCCTTCACAGGTACAGACTCCAGTCTAATATTTTTCTTGCCATAAACTCTGTACAACCTACAGATACAAAGTCATTAAAATCCACAAGAACTAGTAACGTAAGCAACAAGTTTATACTGAAGCACAAGCACAGTATTTATGTTCGTGATGAACAGAACTGACTACTGTTCTGCTTCCAAATATAGCTACCTGACAGCATAGTGTGTGTCCTCCACAGTGTAAAATCCACTGGCTGTTCCTCCCTCAATGTATGAGATCTCATTGTTAAACACCTGTACACACACACACACACCATACACAAAAGTATGATATTTACACCTGCATTTAGTTCATACAGACGAGGATAAAATATCAAATATGACGTGGTAATTTTAGGTTAGTATTTTATAGCATGTGCTGTCTGTTTGTACGTACAGCACTGAACTCCTCACTCTCATCTCCCATCTCTTCCCTGATTGTCCTGCACTCTGCTCCAAGGAAATTTCGAAGGTTGACCGCATGAATAGCAGAGCCGGCCTTCTTGTCTAGAGTAGCATCCTGACCAATCCAGTAGAAGATCTGCCAGTTCAGCGCTCCGTTTTCATCCAGATAGGTCTACAACAAACACAAAACGTACAATGTGGCCCAAGGAGGAGAGAATCTGTCATGGTATTTGTCGGCTGAGAACCTCAGTGATGATAAGCTGTAAATGAAGGCAGGTTGGAGGCGTTACCTTGAGGACAATGTAGCAGTCAGCCTCATAGAACTTGCCATGGAAGGTTTCTTCCACTTGCATGGGAACAAAGTTCTCTATCTGCCATACTGTTACACCAGGAACCTGGAAGGACAAGGACCAGGTCAAAGCCAAATCTCATGATGCACGTCAAATCTTCAGGAAACTTTTTGACTCCTCCATAAGCAAATTCGTTACCTGGCCAACGTCTTCCATAAAGAACTCTGAATAGTCCAGCTGGGGCTTCTCGAGACTCTTGTCCCAGCGGCGGATCTTTAAATCGCCATATTTCAAATCTCCATTCTCCTGCAAAGTCAGCAGGTCAATGATAAATGGCTGCTTCTCTTCCACTCATTAGTGTTTTTGTTCACTTCATGACATTATTTATTCATTTTGTGCTGCTTTCAAGAATGTATACATAAATTTACTCATTTATGTTTCATTTTTTTGTATGTCACTATAGGTATGTTGTTATGTATGGAAGTGAAAATGACAAGTGGGATTAATTATTTAGAAAGGATTCGAAGGAATAGATTTTTCATACAGCCTTATGCTGACAGGAAGCTGAAGGACAGACTGTCATGTGGCAAAATGTGCGATTACAAAAATAATTATATAACAATAACAACAACAACAACAACAACAATAATAATAATACTACTACATTTCCAACCTCTCATTTTCCAATATGCAAATTAAGTTATATTTTGTTTTAAGTTTATGAATAAGTTTTCATGTTTTCTTGAAATCTGCTTCATTTCTAACCACTAAAGTAGGATCATTTTGCGTGTTTTGTTGCATAATTAAAATTTACTGAAAGCACTACAACATGAAGAAATAAGGCAGCTCTTTAGCATCTTTTTTTCTTACCTCTAAGTTTTTCTTCTCCTGAGCAACATCACTCATGCCTTTCAACACCTGCTTCGCCTGATCGTCCTGAGAACAGTCTTTCCTCCTCCTGAGCCTCATCTTCCTCGCTAGGTGATCTCGAGGGCTCGCTCCTGGTCAGATTATATTGAAAATAATATACATGGATACAAATTTTATACAAGTCACGGAATAGAAGTTACTAAGCATTCAAACCCTGAGGCTCGTACCTCCTCCAGCTGCTGCTACAGTAGCAGGCGAGGCCCCAGCCAGCCTTAACTGGTTCTGTAGGGAGAAGTCGATGTTGTACCACTCTGCCGCCCTGTCGACTGGTTTAGGAGGCATCACCAGGTTGGGGTTTTCCCGCACATCCAGAATCTACAAAGAAATTAACATATGAGGTGTACGTGTAGGCAGTAATTCTACCCTCATACTGATAAGACTGTCAAGTCCTGTGTGGCTCAGAAAGACTGTCCATGGCTTGAAAAAACACAGATCAGTTTCATACCTCTAAATCTGTCAAGAAGTGGATGGCCTCAGGCAGTGTTACCAGGCGGTTTTTATTCAGTACCAGCTTCTTCAGTTTGCCACACCTAGAAAACAACACAAAACCATCATCGCATCAATTCATATTCTTGTTTGGAGATGAAACTTAATGTAATAGCTTTACATCTTGACCCAGAAACTTTCTATTATTTATATTCACAATTGTTTACCCATATTTCTTCTTGCTATAAATTACTTATTTCTGTACTAAAATTTCAGGGTTTTTTTGCTTCTAGAATTTTTTTTCTCAACAATAATGATAATAGGACCTCCACCTAAATATATTCTAAAAATGAAATAGTTTTAAAATACATGAAAATAAATCCATTACCTGATCTAATTAATCCTTTCAAACCAAAAAGGACTATAAGATGTCAGTTTACAACTAAGGTGAGTTCCACTAACCTGCAGAGTCCCTCAGGAATAAGTTCCAGGTTGTTGTTAGCTGCCATGAACTCTGTGAGGCTGGACAGTTTGCCCACACCAGGTGGAACGCCATCAAAGTCCAGTTTGTTAGAGTTTACATACAGCTTCTTCAGTTTGGACAGCTTACAGATCGCAGACTAAATGGAGACACATAAACCAAGTATTACACAAGGATATGATACAAGGAAGTGCATCAGAATAGTCAATAATATAATATTCTAGCAACAGTCTCTCAGGCTATTGAGGTACCCTGTACCCTGTCTTTATTTTCCTAGATATTCAATTCTTACAATTCTGTACCATCCCCAGTATTGCTGATCTAAATAGCCTTTGATTTGTGTTATTAAAAGTGCAACAAATCCTGTTATACCACTTCCTAAAAAGCTCTGCCCAACAACATTAAAAATCACTGAGACTTACAGGCAGTGAGGTGAGCTGGTTGCGGCTTAGGTTGAGCGTCTCCAACTGTGTCCACTGATCAATGCAGAGTGAGAGTTCTGAGATCTGATTGCTGCTCAGGTTGAGTCTCTTCAGGCTCCCCAATGAATAGAGACACTCTGGCACTCGAGTCAGGTCATTACAGGACAGATCAACGTCTGAGAAGCAGAGGAGGAGGAACAGGGGGAATCAAATGACAGGTATGAATGGACTGGCCATTCAGACAGAAGGTCTGAGGATACAAAGCGACAGAATTGTAAAAGACTACACAGTGCCAGAGCAGGTCTAGGTGCCAACAGTTAAAATGTGTCATTAAATAGGTTGTTTGGACCAAACAAGAGGAAAAGTGTCCCTCCCTCCCTCTCTGTGTGTGTGTGTGTGTCTGTGTTACCTGCTAAATGTGTCAGTGCCTCCAGGCTGGTTGGCATGTTGCTCTGGGTCCTCTGGGTGTTCCTCAGGTGGAGAGTCTGTAACGCAACCATGGCTGGCAACTGCCTGCTCGGACAAGCATATGCACACAATCACTCAGTGAGTCACTGACAGGAGCAAGAAATAATTGTACATTTCTGTTTTACAACAAACTGGCCAAATTACTTTAGGCCTTTAGCCTAAAGTAAACTGCAAGGTTCTGAAAAGCTGCCAGCTTACACTGTGTCCTGATACGATGGTGTATTTTCTTTCATAGCAAACACACTCTGCACTTCCATTCTAAAAATAAGCTATTCAGTTTTGTTTTATCACCTAATATAATTTTTTTAATCGCCTAATATAATTTTTTCCAATAGCATTTTAAAATATGAATGAGGATAGTGACTTGTGTTACATTTTTATTATTGATAAAACTGTGAAAAAAAGACAGTATTCAGAAGTTCACCATCTATTCTATCCATGTGCAGGTAAAACACTAATTTCAAAGTCATCGTTTAACCAGGGGAACAGCTGATATGAACACTGCAAATCTTAGACATACTGAGAAAAACATACACTATGTACTAAAACCAGCCACTAGTGATTTGACACACAGAGGGGCACTTTACACGATAACGCTCGGGGCTGAAAAATGCAAAATATTTTATTGGATGTCCATATCGTTTAGATGGTAACTGTGCTTTGGGGGGTTGAAAACACAAAAAAGTGAAAACCCCCTCAGAGTGGAAATCTTAACAACACTCCATCCTCGCGTCACCATGTAAAGGATGAAAAGCGCAAAACTGCGTTTCTCGTCACACAGAAATGATGTGGATGATGAAATAATGTGGATACTGGCTGGAATCAGCTTGATACTGTTGTATAAATTTGGTCTATAAGTCTGTATGTCTGGACTGGCAGGACTACCAGTCAAGATTTTCTTGTGCCTTGGTCGCTTTGTAATTTAATGTTACGTTGAGCAAAAGCTCAACTTCATCTGTCCAAAGGAAATTGTCTGATTTCTTCTTCACCATGTTGTATTGCAGCTCAGTGGTTTTTATGTTTACTGTATTTCGCGCACTAGGTGTGAACCGGTAGAAGAGAAGTAAAGAGATTCTAGGCAGGCACTTTTGGGAGTGATGCCACCTAGCCATGTATACTGCATCCATATATATAAAATGTCACACACTTTTGTGTTTCCATTTGCACACAGATTTCATCCAGAAACGCTTGTGTAAATGCAGAGTCAAAAGTTAGAACGAAACACCGCTTTTGCACTTTTGGTTCAGGTGGTTTTCATGTAAATGTAGCCTAAGTCGCAGGCAATGTCATCCCCTATTATGTCCAAAAATGTTTTGGTAACATTATGAGTCTTGGCTCTAAATTAAGATTAATGCACGTCTTTTATGTTTTACCGCAGCTGGGCGTGCATCAGCGGGTTGTTGTTCAGGATGAGAGTCTGCAGATGGACGAGGCGTCTCATCTGTGGTGGCAAACTATCCAGCTTATTGTCGCTCAGATCCAGATACAGCAGGTCTGTCAGGTTGATAAACAGCTGGTTGGGAATGGAATCAATGGTGTTGTGGCTCAGGTTCAGCACCAGCATGTTCCTGCTGTTCTCCAGGTCTCTGGGGATCTCTGTCAGCTGATTGTAGCTCAGGTCCTGGAGAAAAAATGTAAACATTTGTAAGAACACTGTTTTTAACAGTAGGGATGGGAATCGATAAGAATTTAATGATTCTGATTTCATTATCCATTCTGCTTATCGATCCGATTCCTTATCGATTCTCATTGGGTGAGGGAATTAAAGAGTGAAAACAGGTATGTTTGCATTACTGGTCTTTTATATTTCCATCGCTACAAAAAAATATAACATACAGTATGTACAAACAGTAAGAACAGATGACGCCAGGCCCATTTTTTTTTTTTGGGTGGGAGGGGCATACAGTGAAAGTGACACTAAAGACCTTTTACCAATTCCTCTACTGCCGCATTTCTACGACGTGAGCTGGTTTGACCCAGCCCATCTCCCATTTTTGTGCACCTAATTTCCTTTTCTCTGCCTTCAGAAACTTGTATTTGAGGGGATAAGACGGTTGCCCGAACCGGAACCAGAACTAGAACTGGCCCCAGATGCCGTCCTGCCGCTAGGTGCTAAATAGCGAATCTAACGTATTAATCACATGCTGCGTGGACAAATGTTTGAGCATATTGGAGGGATTCCACCTTTTAGAAAAAAATGGAAGCTTTGACAGTGTTCCAAGCGTGTCAAATGTGTGAACCTGGTGTCATCTGTTTAGACCATTTCTATTTCAACGTCATGTTGGCTACGTTCTGACCAAAACAATGCAGCGTACGTGTGACGTCATCGCGCATGTGCAATGAAGGCAGAATTGACAAGCAGAATCGTTAAGCAGGCAGGCAAACAATTCCAAGGAATCAAGCAACTGGGAACCAGTTCTAAAAAATGAACCGGTTCTCGATTCCCATCTTTAATTAACAGTGAGTGGGAAAGCCAGATTAACTGTAAAGACTGTTTGTGTTTATTTTATACCAGCACAGAGAGGTCATCGAGCTGAAAGATGTCATCAGGGACTCCAGAGTTTTTCAAGTTGTTAGCCCTGGCTACCACCGCCTGCACACACAAGGGGGCATTTTTATGTACCTTACTATTACAATGCATAGATTAGTTAAAAAAAAACAAGAACATTTCACATAGTAGTGGCCCATATAAGTATATAAGCATATGGATATCAGTTACCCGTAGGTTTGGTAAGCTGGAGAGCTCTCCATGTAAGGTGGTGAGGCTGTTGTGACTCACTGATAGATGCTCCTGAAAAAGAAAGCAACATAGTTAAAAGATAACTACAAATATGACAAGCAGTGCTAGTCCTTTTCTTCCAGCTTCTGATTTGCACAAACATACAATTGTCTTTAAATACAAAGATTAAATTGCAGACAGGATGAAATGTAAAATCCCTAGACATGGTGCTTGCTTGCTATGATAACACACTAATCCTATTTACCTACACGTTGAAAGATTAAGTCACAAATCATGCCGTTTCTTTTCACTGCACCCTGATGATGAAAGAATTGTTCTTTTAAATAAGATCCAATCACAGATATTCTTATTTAAGTGATGTTTTATTCCTTAAATGCATCAATCTACTGACACCATTTCATACATACATACATTTTGAAAAAGTGTTTATTAAGTCAGAATGGATCAATTGTTCACTGACAGACAGAAAAATGCATACAACAAAAGCATCATAAAAATAGCCCAAACAGTAGGATTTTCTGAAGACTGTCTATAAATTTGAGGCCTGGCTAATAAATAGTAAATAACCCCAAAAATCTTACCAGCTTCTGCAGAGAGGCCAGCTCCTCTGGGAGGTAACACAGTCCTGTTCTGTTTAGTTTCAGCCATCGCAGACTGCTCATACACTTGACATGTTCTGGAAAGTATCCACCCTGTGTAGACAAACAGATAACAAGAGGTGAGGGATGAAAAAAAAAAAAAGCTTTCATGATTAAGAAAAAATTCTGGCAACAGTAATACTAATACCACCTGTAGTATTGTTATTTGATTTTATAATGAATTCATATTTCAGTGTATTTCCAAAGTGTTATTTGTGGAAGAAGCTTAGACAAGATCATTACTGTTTTGGCACAATTACAAATACTCCATTTCAATCATATGAATATAAAAGAAAAGTAGCAAAAGTACATTTAGATAGGAGTCATGTGTTGACCATATGTGCCCAAATTTAACAGTGGACATAACAGAACGAATGAGATCAACTTTAGAAAGGTAGTTGCTCTGACAATCTTATGAAGAATAAACAAAGCAAACATGTGATAAGATTATGTGTCTATAATATTTTGATGAGGACTGGAAACACTGCAACTTGTTTAGAGTTTGTTTAAACGGAATATAGTCGTTACAATTGGGTAAGTTGTTACAATTGGGCACAATTTGGCAATAAATGATGTAATCCTAGGTTGGTTATTATAAGATTTGGGTATTTGGTGAATCTCTAATATATCAACAAGTTATTTCGTTAAACCATTATGTACAAATGTCAAACTCAGATGGGACAGTAAGAGAACACAAATAGTTCAATGATTTCGACATACGCCTAATGACCTCAGCTGTTCAGTTCCCCATGTTTCCTAAGATAAACGTATGACGGCATTTTCGCTGCTACCTTTTGAAAAACTATATTATCGCCCCGTGTTGAATTTGGCCAAAGCACAACCTAAAATCTGATAGCACTCACGTATAGTCAACATTAAAGCTAACGTGACGTTGGAAAAAGGGGCTAAGTTTTCTCCCCGTATAAACTTCACATCGTCATCTAGACTTTAAGAAAGTGATTCTCCCTGAACAAATATACTGTACTAGGCTAGACAGGAAACTTGCCCGACTCTTACTTTGTCCATGTCAAACGTCTGACAACTGGCTAACGCCCAACGCTAGTAGCGTTAAGCTAAGCTAGCTAGTGCTCATAATTTAGCATTTGTTATTGTGAGTGTCTTAACTTGGGTTAGGTCTAAATATTAAACAAGCGTGCTAATTGCTTAACGTAAACGGATATAAAATTCATAAACGTTGCCTTAAAAGCCTTACTTTGAAGTCGTTTCCACTGAGGTCTACCCCCCTGATGAAGGGAAGTACTCCGGTGGCAGCCATTTCTGGTTGAGGATATCAGCTGCTCCCTTTTCGTCTGTCTATTTTGGTCCAGTGGCAGGGTGGGTTGCGGTTGGTAGCAGTAGACTACTTTCTGGTCTTCTTTTTTATTTTCAACGACAGCTCTCAAGCCTGGTCAGAAACCATTACCGCCACCCTCCGCCTCGGAATGAAGACCAGAGATTGTAATACTGTGTTTACATCGCCCTCCAGTGACCAGTAAGTATTACAACAACTACAGATTTGTCCCACTTCTGAAATAAGGCCGGCCTTAACAAGTTGAGGGGTCTCTTCGTCTGAAAGGGAGTTTATATTTAACAAGACCTTTATTAAACATAATTCCTTGTTGAGCTGCGGCTGATTCGCTGTTAGGGATGTTAAAAATTATTTCTGTCAAGTCATTCAGACATAACTATGGTAGAACCGGAAAATAAACACTGTCCTTTCAAAATAAAAGCATCTATCATAAGGCCCACCACACGATGCTTATTCTGATATTCTGCGTCATGATACTGTTAACCTAATTATGATTTTGGGAAAATATCATATTCATTGTTCTAAGTGGAAAAACACAATCCGCTCCTTTGAATTGGATAAATGTGATTTTATTATTATTATTTTATCATCACAAATCTCTTAAGTTTGTTGAAAAAATGTCCAATAAAGCCAGAAAAGTTTATTTCAGTTTATCTAAGTCCTTGCTGTTTTAAACGTATCCTGCCTTGATCCGTTGTTCAGTCAGATGTATATTTGTTTCTTTATTTCTAATAAACTTCGTACACTTAAATTTCTTAATCTGGGTTTAATTTGTTTCAGATATTTTCAGTACTAATATGTTGTCTCATTCCACCATGTCTCCTAATGTATTTCTGTTTTACTCTTCTGTAATCTTGTCCCGTTCTACTTCTGTAAATCTATTTCTGCTAATAAAGGGGTGGGGGGGGG
>JAQQZY010000028.1:8999600-9011576 GCA_030068375.1 Ostorhinchus rueppellii | reverse complement strand
AGTACCCGGAGAAAACCCACGCAGACACGGGGAGAACATGCAAACTCCACACAGAAAGGTCCCAAGGTCCCACCCAGTATCTTCTTACTGTGAGGCACGAGTGCTAACCACTGCGCCACCGTGTCGCCCGCAATTAAAACAATGGGAAAAAAAAAAACAAAAAAACTTGACAGATTTTGAAAGTTTTATTTCTCCTGGAAAAAGGGTGTAAATTATTTACGCATTGGGCATTTTTTTGACACAATTTTTGACAAAAATGGACAGAAAAGACCAGGCGTTTTAATAAATATACCTATGGTGCTAAAAGGGTGAAGCACCAAACTCACAATATGGCGACAAACAATATAACTGAATGAAACAGACAGCTTTTTGAAATCATAATGTCAAAAGTGAATATTACAAAAAACAACAACAACCAAACCAACAACTCAGGCACCTAAAAAGGAAGTCGGAATTCAGCGACAACTTTCAACCCACCCCCTTTGCGCCATGCCATCTTTAATTTCTTACACACCTCCCTCCTCCTGTGGTGATCCAGGTATGTCTTTGTGAAAAGGTTGGATATTTTTAATATATTTTGGGGCTACTTTTGTAGGCAAGGTCACATTAACCTCCATCAGCACCTCCAGCTCTACCACAGAACACTCCCCTGCTCCCTCCCCGTGCTCTGCTTTACTATTTGCATGCGTACAACTCTATTTGTGTCACATTACAATAACAGGCTACGGTGTCTATGCACAATCCGGTTTGCTGCTAATTTGCTCTGGTTGTGGTAGATTAGAGCAGGTCATTATTGAAATAAACTGGCTGCATCTGTGTTCATAATTTTACATCAAAACCGGCCACTCCCTTTGGCGCTATTTGCAGCCTCGCTAATTTGTGCTGCTTTTATAAACCTGGTCCTTAATAATGTATAAAATGGGCTTGTTTTCGTTCGGGCCTGCATCACCAGGCCAGTTGGTTTGTGTTCAATGCACAGAGCTGACTCCAAACAGGCACGACGCCAAGAGACACATTTCTGAATGTGCTGGATACGTGTCCAAAGAATGCATGTGAGATACTGGCAGATCCCACATCCTTTAACCCTTAAAGACCCAGTAACAGTGAAATATTCCCAGAACAGAAGAGCTGTGGGAAAAGGGGCTTGCGTTTTAACCCATAAAGACCCAAACAGCCACTAGCAACCAAAAGCATCTACTGATCTAAACTGTTAAATACCTGTCAGTCCACTAATGTAAATAACCCAGAATACAATTACAAAATTCACTTCCGTAAATGTGTTTCAGTTAAGCTAATTGTTATGGTTTCTTTGCTAATGTAAAATGCAAGTGCGCTATAATTGCACTTTTTTTTTGTTTTTTGTGTATGTTCTTCAGGTCTTACGGCATTTACTTTCGTTAAATCTAAAAAATCACCAGTCAACAACTAATCTTATCAATACATGTAAATAATTGGTGTAAAATACAGTTTGCCATCTTTTAATGATATGGCCATCAGATATGGCCCATTTGGACGTTCAGAGTTACCGTGGAAACACATGTTCTACAACATTGATTCACCAGTAAAACAGATGGAGTTTAATAAATGACAGTGGGTTTATGTTCAGTTATTTATATCATTGGTGAAAAAGTCACTTTTTCTGGAGTTTTCTCTTTTCCTGATAAAAGAACCCTCTACTTTAAGCATCTGTGAAAATCTACATGATCAGTGAATTAAATAAAGGAAAACACCTGATTTTTACGGAAAAAAGGCAAAGTACAGAGGATAATCTTATAATAAACATAATAAATGATAAATGAAAAGTTAAATATGGAAAAGAAATTGTTTGGATCTGCCTTAACAGTGGGCCTTTATGGGTTAAACACCTGAATCCATTTCCAATTGTGGGAAAAAAATTGACTTACATTTTTTTTCCCAAGTAGATAGTATTTTGGTTGCATTTTGGAGCAGGGGGTTTTGATGCGAATTTGCTACAATCGGCGTCAAGGAGTTAATCTGAGTGTTCATGTACATCTACCTGATCAGTAAATTAAATTGCACTGGCTACTGCCACAGTAGCGCGACACAAAATATGGGTTTGTCTATTGCCACAGACCAATCAAATGTTAGCGTCTGTACTCGAGCCAACCATGGATACATGGATACTGTTTCCTGAACTCATTATCCTCTTGTTGCCACAGTACTGTGGTGACACATGACAGATATTTCAGTGTATTCTTTCGTGCATTTTGCTACTGCAGTACTGTGGCAATTGATGGAAGAAACAACAAATTAGTGACAGTATATAGTATAGAATAGGAATTATTGTTCTAATGTTGCTGCAAGGGGGTACAAGCCAATATCTTATTGTGCTGATCCAAATCATTTATTCTCCATATTTAACTTTTCATTAATCAGAAAAAGGAAAATAGGAATTATTGTTCTTATATGTTGTTTTATGGTGTTCTTTGGAGGCTTGAGAAGGTGGGCGGAGCTACATGTTAAATACACGAGGTTGCGTCCCGTGTGACTTCTCAGTTCTATGTCAGTTCTATGTCAGCTGAATGCAGTGGTCCTGTGGAGTTCTGTACTCTGAACATTGTCCCAGTGGCTGATTTATATCAGTATTGGATTTACCTACCGGCGCCGTGCCACAGTACTGTGTCAATAACCACTTTGAAATTAAATATAGGAAAAAAACGGAAAATAAAGAATATACTAGTATAATAAATGGTGTTAAATCACTTAAGAAAAGTTAAAAATAGAGAAAAATGCCTTTGGAAACTGTAACAAAAGGAGCACTGGGTCTTTATAAGTTAATTAAAACCCTGCATTCAACAGAAGGCCTGATTTGGAATGTCCAAACAGAATATGCTCTTTATAACGTATAATCCATATCCAATTCTGAGTATTGTCGTATTGGCAATGGTGAATTATTAATGTGCATGTAATCATTGTGGAGTTCCTTGAGGTCATCTCTCTCTCTCTCTGTTGTTGTGTAACATCAGTTCGGGGCAGCCCATCGATCCTTCCTCGTGACAGTGTGGAATCATGCGTGGTTCTCCTCCATGTAGTCACTGACACCAGCTACCCCCAATCAATGCTAATAACACTGCATGTGCAGCATCACCACAACTTACCCACAACTTCTACATTTTGCTCATTTAGCACTAACACACAAAAGCAGATAACTGCAGTGATCGATCTGTTGTTTTCAGAAGAAGAGATCCTTTTGAATTATGGGTTACTTTTGAAAAGAATAAGCCCCAGTGTCGTCAGAGAATGCAAAAAAAAATAAAAAAAATCTATTTTTCTGTTCCTAATGTGCAAGAGAGATCACAATTGGAAAGAAATATCATGATAGATGCTGTTTAAAGGGAATGAAATAGATGCAAAACAGAATATGCAACAACACACTATCTAAAGTAAAAAATAAGAGTATGCAAAGTATGTAAAGCCATTTCATTAAATAAAAAATTTACTTAATTGTGTAATAGTGCTCACATTTTGTCAAAATGAACAGCCCCAATGCATTATGTGATGTTTCCCTAATTTCTGTGATAAATGATTGCCCCATTGTGCTGCAGTGTTTGTCCACTTTAACCCTGTGAAGTCTGAACCATTGAATCATTGGCAGAAAATGCCAGTTCTTTGAAACTGGAGCCTTTATTGGTCTGGTCCTTCTGAACAACCAAAAAAAAAAAAAAATCGTTTCCAAACATCAATTTCCATGTATGTGTTTCAATTTTGTATCATATTTGATACATTGGGTCTCAGTGCTCAAATATTAATATTTTGGAGAAAGAAAAAAAAAAGCCCAAAAACATAATATAACACAAACATGTCAAACAAATTGGTAATTCTATTTCAAAATTGGCAATCCTCATGAATGAAAATCTTGTAGTGTCACTGGTGAATAAATTCCTCCCCCTGGTGGATTATCTATGTATTGCATGTATCTAATTGTATACATCAGGTTTTCTAAGAAAAAATAATAAGATAAGATATGCTTTATTGTCCTGATTGGGACATTTTTCCTGGACTCTGTTGCACTGAAGTTTACAGGTGGACAGAATAAAGAAGATCCAACAGAATAAAATGGAGACATAGCAGATAAATAGACCTCTACATGTAATACATACATACTCATAAATAAGTTATTGCACAGATGTGTATTCCACACACAGGAATGATATGATATCACACAGATCATGTAGAGAGCTTCAAAACTCATGTACCAAATATGATACATTTGGCGTTATAGGGTTAACCCTTTATCAGGCAAGTGACTATTTTTAGTCATTTCCACATGCATTACAAGACAGTGACAGCAACAGTTCCAGTGAGGACAGTGAGGCAACAGTTTCAGGTCCAATGTGGTCTCCAGGGTCTGTAAGGTCCACCTGTGCATGAACATTGAGTGGACCTGCTTTGTTCAGTACCAGGAAGTAATGGTACTAATGTAAGGAATGATGTTCAAAGGGTGGATGTGGGTGTGGACAGGGGTCTGGATCAGCACTGATGTAGGTCTAATGTTCTAAAAGTGGTGTTCTAATGTTCTAAAATACATGTTTCTTCCACCTTACATGAGTTTGTCTTGTATTTTTTTTTATATACTTCTTTAATTTTTTTGTCGTTTTTTTTTTTGTTTGTTTGTTTTTGTTTTACTACTTACTGGTAAGGAACCAAAAATGGTAACTTAATAGACCTTAATTTTCAACATAATAAAAAAAAATGCTGAAAATTTTCACAAACATAATGAAGTCCAATAACACACTAAGGCTGAGTATGTCTAGGAGTGCCCTATAAAAGGTTAAAGGTTTAGTATGTGTTGATTTACATGTGTTCATCTGCATATGTGATGTTTGTCAGTTTTGTCTTTGGACTTAATCATTTGTTGACATGAACTAAGTACAGTTTCATGCAGTGTGCTCAGGATAGTTTCTCCAGAAAAGCCATCATGCTTCCAAACGTTGAAACATCAGCTACTGACTGTGTTTTGTTTTTATATCAATAAACCACCAAAGGAATACGGCGGCTGACACATTGCAACGGCCCAATGTGTCTCAGTAAAGACAAAACAGCTGCAAGTACAGAAATGATGGAAATTCACAAACACAATCTACATGAGGTACAAACAGAGGATCGTGGTGCAAATGAAAAACAAGACACAAAAAGAGATGTATAATCATCAAATCAAACTAACAAAACATCAGCAAACAAACGACAACCAAAAAAAAAAAACGCTGCATAACCAGTTACTAGAACAGAAGTGCTCCAAACCTGCAGGGGGCAGTGTTTATAGACAGACTGGTGTCAAATAGAATCAAATAAAAGTCACATGACCACGCTACACTGTACCTTCACTTTGTTCCTACTGTAGTTTGAAACCCTGTCAATCAGCTGTTCTCCGTCTCTCCTTCGTAGAGTGTGTCTCTGCATTGAGCTGTTCTGCTGACAGCACCCCCTACAGGTCTGGAGTACTTCTGTTGTCGTCACTGGTTATACAGTGTTTTCCTTTTGCAGATGTTTTCGTGGTTTGAATCCTTTCTTTATTTGCCGAACATTTGATGATAATACATGTGGTTTTTTAGACTAGAAATCTAGACTTCATAGCAGGAGAAAATATTCTTGCCTAGTTTGTGGTCTAGCATCACACAGTAGGAGTCCGTCATTGGTCCGACACAAAGTATGTCGGACCAATCAAAACGCTCTGTCTGTGTAGTGAGTCGCTGGGGCGGGCTTTGCATGATGACGACAGGGCTGTGCGAGGGCGAGATAGCAGAACAACCATAGAGAGCAACGAAGATGGATGTGGCTAACGAACCGCGCTCGTTTGAATCGACTTTTGTTGTTGATTTTGTTCGAGTTCGACTTGGGCTTTTCTTTGAAAGTTGAGCAGAAAGAAGCACTCAAATCATCTGTTTTAAAGAAGGATGTATCTGCTGTTTTGCTGACCAGCTACGGTAAAAGTCTAATACACCAGCTGGCTCCACTTGTAGCTCTGTCACACTGTCGCTTGCTCTGATTGGACATAGAACTGGCCTATTACGTGCAGGAACAGTTTGAATGGCAACGGTTCAGCTCTGTCAATGGTCCGACTCCAGACTATACAGTTCATGTGTCGTTTGGCCTGCCAGGCTGTGTGTTTTTGTGTCTTGGGGCACATTGTTTCATTTGCGCCACCTTCCTCTGTTTGTACCTTTAGACTCTGTTTGAGTTTGTGAATTTGCACCGTTTCTATACTTGCAGCTGCTTTGTCTTTAATGAGACGCATTGGACTGTCGTAATGTGTTTGGCCCTCGTCGACCACTGTAAAGGAAAGCACAAATCGTCCTAATGTTGAAACTTGAATTGCTATAAATACCACATGTGTAAGTAAAGACATCCAGTGTGGTTGGGTATTATATAACTCACCTTCTCATTACTGAATTATTAAATAAAAAAACCTCAACCAGAATGCAGAGGGTAGTGATTTACTCCAAAATGTGGGAAAACTCGTTACATGTTTCATTCATTTCATTGTGTATGAAATGTAACAGATAGGGCAAAATGCAAGCGCGATTACACGATGATGTGGAAATTTGCTTCACTTGGTCAAGTTATTGTATAATACAGTATTTTACATACTGCTTCATTGCACACCTTTATTATATCATTAAAATGCAGTCAGAGAATCCTCATTAAATTAGAACTGAGGAGATACAAAGGTGCCAGGCCACTGAATCTGGGAGACTAGTGGGGCTGATATTATAATACAGTGCTGGAGTCAGCGATAAATCACAGACTGATAAGGTCAGCTCGTGAATAATGATCATAATAATGCAACGACTTCCAGCCATGAGACCAACTCTGCGAATCACAAAACGGTTACAGACATATAGAATGTATATGATGGGGTGCTGGTAAATCAAATGTATACGTGTGTGTGTGTGTGTGTGTGCAGGTCTGGTGAATCTGTACTGTATGTTAATGTGCATGCACATGACTGAGCAATTGTGCACTTTTGGATAGGTTTACTGAGAAAGCTTGGGTTTGGCAAGCCGTACGCCTCTCCCATTCCCCTCTAGCCAGAAAACAATCGCTCCTCCGCTAAATATAGAACGTCTGCGTTTTACCTCACCCTTCATCCCCACTCTGTCCCACCTCTCTCTCACACACAAAACATATCTCATATCGTGCTAACACAGTGTGCAATTCTTTCTCGCTGTTCCTGTTTCTCCTCCGCTCTCGTCTTTTTAGCCAACCTGGAGGCATTGCTCCGGGGACTCGGATGTCAGTGCTGCATTTTGTCTGGAAATCTCGCACTTTTATTCTCAGCCTTTGGGTTACTCATTAAATTTGGAAAGAGGCACGGTCACTGGTGTATAAGTAATGTGTCCTGGTGTAATCACATGCTCTGTGTTCATCGTGTCGTCGTCCATGCTGTTGCAGAGCTGTGATCGTTGCAGGCTCAGCTTGTCGTCATCGCAGCCAATGGGGTCACACTGATGCTAATAGCTTTGATGAGTGTTTTCTCGTTGCTCTACACTCGGCCCCGCTGCCCCATTACCATGCCCCCCACCCCACCACCACCACCACCACCTCCTCCTCTTCCTCTTACCACACACTGTGTCAGCATTTTCTCAGCCAGTATGCCGCATTGGCAGATGCAGGAGCGATGTGTGTATGTGTGCATGTGCAGGGATGTGTGTTCAGTTTTATGGCTTGGCTGTCTGTCAATGTGCATCGATTCAGCCGCATGTCATTTGCATTTTCGCTTTGTGTCCCTTGAATCGGCGTCTGTTGCGGGGGAAATATCGTCAGTTCTCTTTTCGTGACTTGAGACACTTGTGAAACATTAAAGGCAACCAATTAAAAATAGTTGTAAGTAGGACAGTCTCATCAGTAGAATGAGCTGATGCATATGAATGTGCTGATGGGATGGATTTCCTTTTTTTTTTTTTCCCCACGCAAATTTCTTGCTCCTACTTTTCTCTTCTACTTCCATGTTAGTGCAATTAAAAAAATGTTAACGGCATTTATGCAAATTTATAAGAACAAAGACAACTGTAATATTCAGGGCTGGTCTTCATGTGGCTTTGTAAAGATGAGTGGTGGACTCCGATAACACACATGAATGTAAATGAGCGTACTGATTTACCTGCAACATTATAAAATCTGTCTGAACTCCTGTTAGAAATTCGAATCAAAACCCGCTAATTATAAATAACCCACTAAGTTTCACTCAATAATTAAATCTTACATCTGAAGACTGAAGGATTTCTGACCATCTGGAGGCCTGTAAAGTTAATCTTCAATTATTTTTAGACTCTGCTGTACACATAAACAGCAGTCCCTTAAACCCACCATTAGCGATTTGCATACTTATGTATATTTACTTTAATGCTTTGCAGGCAATAGCAGCCTATCAGTGAAATTCAACTAATATTTTAGAGGTGCTGTGGGCTGTGAATGGAGTAAAATGACATTTTTAGGATTATATTCAAGAGAAAAAAATAAAAACAAAAGAAGGAAAGAAAGAACGGTTATTTCCTTTCCTGTCGGGAGATTTTCACTTTAATTGTGCTTCATACACAGATAAAAACAGTGTCAAATTAACTCTCAGAGTTAAAATTTAACTGTTTCAGATAACATTTGGTCCAACTCAAAAGTAGAGTAAAATTTACTTGATGGGCAGTGTCGAATTTTCAGAGTTAATTCTACTCAATTCAGTGTTAAAATTAACAATGAAATGTGTATTTAACACTGTGGTGCTTTCACACTGCTAGATTGATAGATACATATGATTACACTTTATAGAGCTATTTTTACTCCAGATTTAGTTACATAATGACTGTAATGTTTTACTATTTATTTCTCTGCAGTGTTATTTTCTTCAATAGTTTACACCCAATGCTAACATTGAAGCAATGTAGAATTACAGGAGTCTGAGTTGGGGGTCAAGAAGGAGGTGAGTTTGCACTATGGGTTCTAATCACCCTAGAACATGCTTTTACTTTGGTAGGGTAAAGTCTTCCCCATTTATGGTACAATAAAAGCTTCATGGTGTCAGTCAGGTTTGGTTTTGTTCCGCTACAGGTTTGACTAATGGTGTCACATTAATAAAAAATAAACATATAAATGTTATAATGCAATAAATGTTGTAAAACAGACAAATTAACCTAAATAAACATTAACACCAAACCCCTGCACAGAAAACAGAACATAATGAGAAAAATCTCCAGGACCCACAATGCAATGCAGCAGGCTGGCACTAATCATCACTCTGTGGAGTTGAATTTGACACTGCATCTGTGCAGAACTTTACACTGACTTTTAACTCTTCTGTTAGAGCTGCTTTACTCTCCATAGAGTTAAAAATACTCTATCTAAGTTAAAATAGTTTGACTCTGAAATATTGACACTGCATTTTTTACTCTGTACCATCGACAGAGTGTCACATAACACTCAACCATCTCCTAATAGCTCATCTGAACACCAGGTATGTTTATTATACTGAGCAATGTTTAGCAGATGAAAAGATTCACACACAGGCAGATTTTATCAGGTGGTTATTTCTTTCTGCAATCTATTTTCATTATGCACAGATAGTGTAAAACAAACACACTGGCTTGACTGTTGAACCAAATATGTTTCAATTACTGCTCCTACAGTGCAAATGCTTTGCTGACTGATGCTGTTTATTCATCCCATTTCATGTCTTTCGTTGCAGGAACAAACCTCCCTAATTTACACCATAACAGCAGTGGTTTCCAGGCCAGTATTTGCAATATTTTTGAAGCTGTAGCAATAATCAAGATAACAAGCAGGACGGGGAAAAGGAGTGTGGTAAAAACATTTGAGGGAAAAAACAAAAAAACGGTTGGAACTAGAAACTCCATGACACCAGTAAAGAAAGCAACAGCATCACATATGAGATTTGTTTTCCTGCACGTATATGAAGTCTATTTGAGTTACTAATATTGATGGAAATGGACACAGACTTACTAACAAGCAGTGTAATGATCCCTGGAGAAGTGGGTGTATATACTCTCAATTTTTTATTTTTTATTATTTTTTTTTTTTACAGTTTCATGCATAGTGGTCAGCTGTTCAGAGGTGTTCTCTTGTATATTTATGGATTTTATTGTTTAGTTCCATATCAGCCAACATAATAGAGGCTCACGAATCATCCCAAATACTATAATTCACATCACTACTGTAACTTTGGTGTTGTAGATAAACCTGATCTGCAGTGACAAGGCTGAGTGTAAAAAAAAAAAAGCGTTTTTTTTTTTTGTTTTTTTTTGCATATTATCTCCATGCAGGTATGTGAAAATATGAGAACACATCAGATTAGAAGTATTAAAGATATTTTTACCTCTGCCTAGGAGGTTATGTTTTTGCCAGGGTTTATGGGTTTGTTTGTTTGCAACATAACTCAAAAAGTTATGGATGGATTTTGATGAAATTTTCAGGATATGTCCGTTCTGCGTCGAGGAAGAGATGGTTAAAGTTTAGAGATGATTCAGATCACCATCTGGATCCAGCAATTTTTTTTAAAGAATTCTTTATCATTGTGAGATAGGGCACGGTGCCACAGAGTTGCATATGAGGTCATTCAGCGCCATCTAGTGGAGGAAAGTACGAACACTACCTTCAAACCAGAGCAGACATATCCTGAAAACTTCATCAAAATTCTAGTCTTTTCACATCTTATATCAGTAAATACATGTTTCTTTGCTTGTAATATTAAATACAAGATTTTGTAAAGGTAAATAGGTTCTTGAAAACTCAATCACATTGTTGTTGTTTTTTTTCATGCCCAAAGAGGAATAAGAACACTCAGGGAAAAAAAAAAATCTTGATTAAGGTTTTCATAATCCATGCAGGGAAGGGTTGAAGTAGTTGTAGTTGTCTTTTTTTTTTTTAAAAACATGACCCGCCCCACTCTACCTCTGATTGGCTCATCAGTCCTCATGCCTAAAGTTAGCCAATCAGTGAAGGCAGAGAGTACTAGCCAATTAGACGCAGAGTAGGGCGGGTCATCGCTTCTCCATCCTAGGGGGGGAAATCGGTAGTTTAGCTCAGATACTATTTAATAGTGCACATCAGGGGGATTTAGAAGTGGGTATACACAATGCTGACTGAAAAATAAGTTGGTATACTCCACATACCCTGGACTACACCACTGTTACCACCCCCCAAAAAAAAAAATCTATGTAAACAAAGAAATATTCTTTTGCCAGTTGTGAGATTGTTCTGCCCAGTGTTGTACATCATATAACTCATGGAACCCTCTTTCCTTTTGGTGTAAAATTACCACCATGCATTGTTTTTGAGTAATGTCACCACGTTTGACACTATATTTGGCATTTTTGTTTAATGATATAAGAGGATGTAAGGGTTTCTATATAAGGTTTGGAGTGAATACAGTTCATTAACTTGTTGTTCATTATCGTAGGAGGTGGACTTAACCCATAAAGACCCAAACATCCACCATCAAACAAAACCATCTACTGATCTAAACAGTTTAATACCTGGAGATCTACTAATGCTTTCAATACATGTAAATAATTGGTGTGAAATGCAGTTTGTCTTCATTTCATGGTTGTCACATACTGTATGACCCATTTGGATGGTCAGAGGCTCCATAGTTACCGTGGAAACACTGTCACCTACAACATCGATTCACCAGTGAAAACTATGGTGTTTAATTCGTGTCAATAGATGGAGACACTTGTTTATGTTCAGTTTATGATATATTTACTGAAAAAGTCCCTTTTTCCTTTAGTTTTATTATGAGCTTTTATGAATATCTACGTGATCGGTGAAGTAAATATAGGAAAATGCATGATTTTCACTGAAAAGACACAAAGTACAGAGAAAACTATTATTACCTCCGCCAAAGAGGTTATGTTTTACTGTGAGTTCGTTACCAACTTTGTTTGTTAGCAACATAACTCAAAAAGTTAGGGATGGATTTTGATGAAATTTTCAGGGTATGTCCACTCT
>JAQQZY010000028.1:8936336-8949394 GCA_030068375.1 Ostorhinchus rueppellii | reverse complement strand
CAAGCCAACCCACAAACCCTGGCAAAAACATAACCTCCTTGACGGAGGTTAAAAAAAAAGTACAAACATTACCTTGGCGGAGATCTGTTATCTAGTTTCTATCTACTTAGGCTTTGACAGTTACATGCGAGTGCACATTTCTTAAAGCTCTTTTGATATATTTTCTCTATATCTTTTCACTTATTGTTGTAAATGCATGGTGAATGTCTAATTTTTTACTCAGATTTTATTTAGAGGCAGTTTATTACCATGCTTCCAGTATCACAGCGTACTCTTATGCCTCTTATCAACACATTTTTGTTAAAATACAACCCAAAGGCTTGAGACATGATTCTGTAAATTCCTGACCTGGGCTGATGGCGTCTGTTGTTTCTGCTGATGCTGATGCTTCAGCTGTATCTTGGTCTGTATCTGGACTTGCTGGGGCGGTTTCGTCTCTTTCGGAGTCTGTTGCTGCTGTTTGATTTGCTGCTGTAAAAACACCTTTTGCTGCTTCAGCAGAATCTGCTGCTTCAGCTGCATCTGTGGCTGCAACTGCTGCTGTTTCAGCTGTTGTTTTTGAGATTTCTTCTTCCGCTGCTGAGACATTTTCTGCAGGTTCTGCTGATTTTCCAGCTTCTGATTGCGGCTCTGGATCTTCTGCTGCTGTTCCTGGAGGAGGAGTCTGTGTAAGGCCTGATGTTGGAGCTGCAGAGTCGCCTGCTGCTGTCGAACCTGTTGATCTTGGCTATTGTGTGCGTTTGTCTGCTCTGACTTCGTTTGGAGTTGAATCTGCTCCTGAGATTCCTGAATTTGGGAATAAGACTGTGATTCGAGAGTGTCTGGCAGTTTAGTCTCTGACACAACTCCCTCTGGCTCTGCTACTTCCTGTTTGATGGTTACTTTGGCGGCATCTATGTCACATAAAAGAGATGACGTAACAGGGAGGAATGGTTGATGTCCTGAGGAAACGGCGACACTGGGTTTGTCAGGAGGTTCTTCTTTTACTCTCAACAGAACCACAGTCTCTGAAACCTGCCCTTGAACCTGTCCTCTGTTGCCGTGCTCCAGCTGCATCCTCAGAACCTCCACCAGCCTCTGTTTCTGCCACAGCATCCTCGTCAACTCCTCTATCTGCTTATCCTTCTCCTGTAACATCTTGTCTTTATCCATCGTCACAACTGGAGATGTAGTTTTTGGTTTGGGAGAGGCCAATGAAACTGGGCGATGTTTCTGCAAATAAACAGACTTTAAAGATAACTGACAAGACCCTGGATCTGGAGTGGCGCTCGGCAGCTCTTCTTTAATGTTAACGATTAGCTGAGTAGATGATGAAGACGGCTGCAAGTTGAGTTGGACAAATTAACATTAGTCATTTGAGCTCTGGACTGGATCATGATAGAAAGAAGGACAAAAAAGGAAGATATCGTAATAAAAATGAGTTCATACCATTTCCCCAAAGCCATCACTTTTACAGTTGGTATCTTCTTGGCTAATGGCGGGTGGTGAGTGGTCAGGGGGAGGGAGGGACATGGACTGGGGGGAGATGTCGGCGTTGTAGTTGATGAGCTGCTGAGGAGTGGCTGTAGATGAGGCTATACTGTTACCAACACCAGCTGCAGACATAAAACAAGATATCCATGCATCCTTTAGGCCTTGAAATGTCTTTAAAAATAGACTGGATAATGAAGTTTACATTATTTATTATTGTCAAAAGCTGTTGCCAGTTCAATTATGTTTAATTGTTATTTCTTCCCTCAAATAACGTTCATTATAAACTACCTCTAATATAAACACAGCAGATAAATATTAAATAATAGATATGGGTCAGTGAACAACGTTAGTATCAACTGATCAGGGTGTTTGTGCAGGTCTTGGAAGTCTTAAAAAATCTGGAATTTTGAAATGATAGACGTGTTTCCACTACACTGGTCCCAGGACTTTTTTGGGGGGAAGGTACTTTTGAACGGTCCTCTCAGGCGTCGCGTCTCCATTATAGCAATGGCCCTATAGGAACCTCACGGCAACGTCATCATATCGCGTCCGTTTCTGGAGTAACGTCACTAACCGAAAGCGCCAAAACAAAGCAGCAGCAGAGGAGGAAATCACAACAAGACTGGACATGGACACGGACCAAGTTGGGATGTTTGTTGCGTTTGTGCTGTTGCTGTACGCAGTAATGGGATCAGAGATTGCCGTTGTTAGAAGAATTTTCTGAAAAGAAGAGGCGGAGTCACTGGGTTCAAAAACCAATATGAATTTACTTGTACAAGGAGCCAAGAACATACAGCAGTTGACTGACAGACACTGGGAAGTCTAAACTATAATATAGAACAGGGATCGACACCCATTGGTCCACATGTATCAAAACATAGTAATAAGGTTCAAGCTCATTGGTACACATATTTCCTGTGCCCCCCCTACACTATGGCCTGTCTTCTCAAGGACTGACTCCAGACTGACTGGAGTCAGAGAATAGTTTGTCTTCTCTAAGTATAAACATTTATGACATGTCACAAAGATTTCATTCATGACCTTTATCCTAGAACCTCAGTATTTAGAGAACTGTTCTAAAACCCATATTTTCCTATCAGTCGTGTTGTGAAATTCCTCCAGCAACTACTCTTTTAAAGTCGGAGGTTGTTTGTTGCGACCTGCTAATGTCATTTGCGACGACCAATCTGCGCAAGTTAGCCACTAGTACCGCCCAGCGACTCTACTCCGTACTCCGTCTACTCCGCAGGTACTCCATTGGTTCCTGAAAACGGCCCAGTCAGTGGAGACCCATACCTTAAAGTTCCTGTGAAATGGCCCAGAAGTTCCAATACTAGAAACACACCTATTGTTTTCCAGACCTTGAAAAGTCTGGAATTTTGTGTGAAAGTCTTAATGAAGTTTGGAAAAAAGTTTCCCTCAGAGTTGAATTTTAGAGTCAGCACAAAAATAAGAAATACACGAGGAAAGCAAATAAAAAAACTTGATATGAATTCACTAAATTGTCGGTACTGGAATGATTCTAGTGAAACTGTGATATCCATGCACGTTTGTGATTTTCGGTTCTGTCAGAAAAACACAATTTACTGCGAATTATGCGTTCATGTATTTATTAAAAGGAACTTTTCTAGTGCACACAACAGTTACAATCTAAACCAAAAAAGTGGGCACGCTAGTATAAAAGTACATAAAGTCAAGGTCTTGGGGAAAGAAATAATAGTTTTAAAAGGCTGGAATATGTATTTGGATATTGTAAGCAGCCTGACTGATGCAAGTGTTTCACAGCCTGGCCAGAAAACATCTGGCTTTACTTTAATTGGATATTCTTGCTAGTGCTTCTCGGTTCAGCTGGACTGGTTTAGCTCTTTTGAAAAGGTTTCATCCCTCATCCAAGAGACTTCTCCAGTTCTGAGAAGCGCTAAACCAGTCCAGCTGAACCGAGAAGAACTACCAAGAAGAACGATGAGCATGTCAGATGAGAACCTTCATAGACTTTCATTGGATCGTTGCTATAGTGATGAAGGTGTGGCATGTTTAACTCTATCTGATGCACTTTGACTGAGCATAAAGACTGACTGTGTTTCAATAGAAAAAGGTGATGTGGTCTGATGAGTCATCAGGGTCATCATCAGAGTGAGAAGAGACGCAGATGTAGTGATTACCCATCATGCCTCGTCAATCAATCGATCAATCAAGTTTGATTTATATAGTGTCAAATCGTGACAAAACTTTTTTTTGTGTGTGTTGTTATTTCTGTTTACGTTATTGTGTATGCCTTCAAGGATTTATTTATTTACTTTTCTGGTACGTTAACGTGTGTGTGTGTGTGTGTGTGTGTGTGTGTGTGTGTGTGTGTGTGTGTGTGTGTGTGTGTGTGTGTGTGTGTGTGAGGATGATAAATGAGGTTAATTACTTACAAAAGATCTAAGGGATTTGACTTTTCGTATATTATGTTGATAAAGGATAGACTGTTGTGTGAGAAGGGGTGGGATTAAATAAGTTTTCTCCCTCCCACTCCTTTTCGAACGTGCAAATGAAATCGTGTACATGTATACGTTTCTTGTCTTTACTTGTGTTGTTGCATATTCAAAATAAATGAATAAATAAATAAACAAACGTATGTCATGACACTCTATGTAGAGAGCCAGTTGAAACCAGACTCTCTTAAACCAACCTGTGTCTTAATGGTCTAAATCACAGGTGTCAAACATGCGGCCCGGGGGCCAAATCCGGCCTGCCAAAGAGTCCAGTCCGGCCCCTGGGATGAATTTGTGAATTGCAAAAATTGCACTAAGATATTAACAATCCTTTTGGTCTGGTTCCACATTCAGACCAATTCAATCTCATAATGATAATAACCTATACATACTCTACTCCAAATTTTTCTCTTAGTAAATGTTTTCATGTATTTACACTAAAACAAAGTATGATTTCGCAAAAAATCTGAATAACCTGAAAAAGAATTATGTGCAGTTTTGATAATATTCCACCTGTTACTAAATATGATGTGTATCTGTAGATCGACTGTGATCTGGAAGTTAAAACGTACAAAACGTGGAAATGATAAATCAAAGCATAACAGTGTCACAATTATGTGTTTTTTTCATTTTCTTCATGTTATTCACTTTTTTTTTAAAGGATAGTTTGTAGATGTAAATATTTTCATATGCAATTTAACTTTTTTCACTGTAAAACATTTCAAGTTTCAAGTTATTTATTATTTATATATTATTGTGTTATTATTTTATTGGTCCGGCCCACTGCAGAACAAATTTAACTGAATGTGGCCCCTGAACTAAAATGAGTTTGACACCTCTGGTCTAATCCCAGTTCATGTTCCCTATTAGTGGGTGAACAATCCAACGGTTGGTGAATTCTGCTTCACAATGATAGAAAGAGCCAACATCGAAGAAAAGCATATTGCACATACAGTGAAAGCTTAAATTCCACCAGGTCCACCTCAGTTTGCTAAACCAAGAACTCAGTACGTACAGTGCCTTCAACACAAGCCTGTGGGGGCAGTGTTAGAATCTGGAGTTGATTTAGTCGGTCTAGGTTCAGCAACATACGTTCAAGTGTGGCATTGTCAAAATTAAAGGTTGTCCAATGACTTTTGTGGGATTTTTTTATGGAAAGGCTAGTATCTCTGTAGGGGTAGGAGAGAAAATCAATATAGCATAGTATTGCGATATTTTACATGGTGATATAGTATCAATACACAGACGCCAAGTATCGATCTTTTATTCGGCTCTGAAATTGCAAATATGTAATGAGCTTTTTGTGCAATAGACAACTAAAATATGCGATCTTTTAAATCCACTAGATGGTGCTGTTTATTTGTTCCTAGTGAGATCAGCAGCATGAATGTCAAGGTGTGGGAAAAGGCAGGTAAAACAAATATATGGTCTTATTTTGGATTATTAACAAGGGGACAAAGGAAATGGATATGACCCATGGGGTTTGCAAGGAGTGTTGTATGAAAGTAAAATTCTCTGGGAATACTAGGAACACAGTCGGCCCAAGCCTCCATTGGGCCCTAAGCAAAATTGGATTTTGGGGCCCTCTATTTCGTTTTTTCGCTTTATTTGCATTTTTTCCTCCTATTCGTCTTTCCTCCTCTTTCTTTTTTCAGCCCCAGAAGGGTACATCCTTTTTTGTGACATTTTTTTGATTGGAAGTACTTGCAAGTTGGATGCGTAGTTCGCACTGCATGGCAGGAGGAACACATTATGGTGGAGCAGAGTTTTTACATTTAAAGAGAGACAGTAAGAATCACTTGGCCTACATCAACAGCACCACAGAAAAGTGTGTTTCTGTACAATAATATAATGTTGATCATACATAAATCATCACTCATGCATGCATGCAAAAAAAAACTTAATCGCTCTTGGGGGCCCTATAGTGTCTGCGTGGCCCTAAGCAGGCGCTTAGTTCGCTTATGCCTTGGGCCGGCTCTGGCTAGGAGCATAAGACCTCACCTCACATACTGAGGACGACAAGGCAAATGTTAAACCACCTAAACCGAAAAACCAGCCAACGCTAGACACACTTAGCTTAATAAAGCTACCTCCCAATTCAGAGCAAGGAAAATAACACAATCCATCACATACTTCATATGCAAATACCTGCTTCCATACATGAAAACGAAGGTTTTCAGTTCAAGCTCAAGACACTGGATCCCAGGGATGTGACACCTTTGCAGTGTTTTTTCAGAGACACAAAAATATGCTAATTCTACCGAGAGGTAAAGAAGACAGTGGAAGAACTTTTGAGAACGGCAGAAAGGGTTGCATCAACGTTCAGACAAAGGAAGTTTCCTTTGTGGATGTAATTTGTAGAAATCTGTTAAAATTGCAGTATCACAATACATATTTTTTGGCAATATTCATCACATTGTAATATGTCAAAAATCACAATAAAAATTGTATCGCTGCCCATATATCATGATAATCGTAGGGTCTGTGGACATTCCCATCCCTATATCTCTGCTTCCCTTTAATGTATAAAGTCTTACATTACGCTTTTGCAAGTTTTTTGATCACGCTGTAATAAAACTGTACAACATAGAACCAGTAAACATCTGCTAAGGTGGCATCCTTTTAACAAAAATGACTTCCTCTGTAAAGAAAAATAGTTGAAGTTTGCTGAATATAATGAACTTGAAGTTGTATGTCATCCTAGTACGTGTTCACAGTGGGAACTATGGGTTTAAAAGTTAAAAGTCAGAAAAACAGCTGCATCATAAAAAGCTGCAAACTTCCATTACCTGTTTGAGAAACCAGAGGAGATGGCTGGAGGCTCTGGCACTGCTGCTGTGAGCTGCTGTTGCCGGTGCTAGTTGCAGGAGTTTTCAAGACTTTCCCTGTTCCTTCAGCCCCCAGCCCAGTGGTACCCCCTGCTGTTGTAGAGGCGGTAGTGTCACTGCCTGCGCTCAGCTCCTGGTAGGTCCTGAGCCTCTCAATCAGGTCATTTTTGGTTCCGGACACTGGCAAGCTACGCAGCTTCAACTCAGACTTAAGCTCAGCAACCTGACAGGAGACAAAGTAAAAGAGAAATCAAGACTGAAGGAAAAGGAGTGAGGAAAAACAAAAAGAGGCAAGTTTAATATAAGAAGAAACTTGGAAAAAGATCAGAGTAACAAAGGGGGAAAAGGAAAATACAGAGCTATCCATCAATGTCTGTGTCTTTGTCAGAACTGAGCTGGCAGGCCACTTATCATTGGCACCTTTCAGGATCTTTTACATACATCAAGTTGTATTTACGCGTTATTCTACAGAGTTAAATAACTTGTGGAAGGCAAAGAGAGTAACTGCTCTGTACCTTTATTCTTGATTGAAAATTGGCACCAGTAAAAGTGAGTTACAGTGTCCAGCTGTCATTAAAGCAGCTCACTGCAATTCCATTCTTTACTGTCATTGTACAAAATAAACAAGATGGTGATTCAAACATCTTTCAAGTATAGCAAAACCGATTTAAAAAAAATAAAATTCAAGTACGATCCCAAAGTGCAGTGAACTAGCATCAAAACATAAGGTCAGTGAATGCAACAATGAGGGAGGGGTCAGGGCTGGAATTATGGAAGGAGTGTGGTGTGTAAGGGGGGGGTCCAGGAATACAAGTCCAGTTCACTGTTAGGGTCAAAACACAGTAATGTCCCGTCAGAGAGCGAACTTTAATGGACTGTCATTCCAACATTTATTTCACTACAAAGTAGCTCCTTGTTTTGGATAATCCCTTATGGTCCAATTAAAGCAAAAATGAATTTAAAAGTAAAAATGTGGGTCATTTAGCAACAATAACCTGTCAAATTGTCTCTAAAATATCCTCAGAGAGATTTCGAATATCATGTTTTGACCCGTTATTGTAGTCACATGGATGATGGGGGGGGGGGGGGGGGGGGGTTGGGGGGGGTGTTCACTTAGCGTGGAGGTACAGGCTGTGACTCAGTCCACTGGTTCTGCCCCACAGCAATGAGACAGAAGGATAAAGAATAAAGATGGACCAATCCACTTTGATAGACGAACTCTGATTTCAGCTGATCCACTTAATTTCTTTGACTCGAGGAGAATCCAAACCTTGGAAGTCTGACTGCTGAACGTGATCTCATAATTAGCTGGTGCTCTTACTACAGGAGTTGAAAAACTCGGCAGTATGTGCTGAATCATTCTCCGGATTTTACACTTAACTTATGCACTCTGTACATTCTTCCCTCACTCATGTCCTCTGGTGACGTTCCTTAAATGATCAGGACCTTCACAATTCAGGCGCCTAATGCTGTTTTTCATGTTTTGTTTGTTTTTGGTTTTATTTGTTTTCGGTGCTGTTTTTGGAAGTGGTGTCAGTTGTAGTTGAGACTAGAAAAGCACTCAGAGAGTGTAGACCTCCGCCAAGCTTATTGTGACTCCCATCCAACAGTCGTACTTTTTGCCCTGTCGTTGAATCAAATGTATCATTTATAGACGATACCTGTAATCTGATTACAGTAGTAGTGGCTCTTGTAAATTGTATTCTCAGCCATGACGATTTGCCGTGTGATGCCAATGTTTAACAAAAAAAAATCGCAATAAAATCCATAATCTGGATCCGATCCGGATCAACCTTGGTGGTGTCATAGGAGAATGGTCATGGAAGGACCAATACATTAGCGAAAATGCGGCTATCACTGGGGTTTTACAAATTTGAAAAAATTGTGGTGAAAGTCATACGCTGCTTTAAGCGTAACTAAAACAGACTAAACTAGAAAAGCACTCAGAGTGCGCAGACCTCCGCCAAGGTAGTGTTTGTACTTTCCTCCACTAGATGGCGCTGAATGACCTCATATTCAACTCAGTGCCATCATGCCCTATCTACCAATGATAAAGAAACCTTTTAAAAAATTCCCAGATCCAGACGGTGATCCGGATCACCACCAAAATGTAATCACTGGTTCCTCATCCCATTTCTAACAATTCCTGAAAATTTCGTCCAAATTCGAAGTTTTCAAATTATTTTGAACACAAACAGGCAAACAGATAAATGCTGGCAAAAACATAACCTCCTTGGTGGAGGTAATAAAAAGTAAACTAGTCAACCCCTCCAAGTAAAACTACTTTTGATGAAGTAGATGTTTGATATACTGTACTGTAGTTTGTCAAACTCAAAGCAAAAATGAAAACTAATGAAAACGTCTAAACTATAATCTGCTTACAGTCAGTCATAGTGAATCACCGGCACCGGTATCAGCACAACATAAATACTTACGTTTAGTTTTGGATTTGCGTTAGTATGTGTCTTACCTTCAGTTCATCCAGGTTTGGGGGCAGAGACACTGGTTTGGTCCCATCTGAAGGAGCAGAACTCTGTTGACTGGACGGGGCTGAAGGAGCAGCGACAGGCCACGATGGGGAGAAGGACGCCGTCGAATTAGAGGATGACAATGGCTGTTGATCCGTCTGAGGTCTGTGGTTAAGAAAGAGGTGGGGATAATGGATGGTGGCTACTGGAGTCGCATAAAACACTTCATACGAACATCTGAGTTTTAGGCTGAATCCCAATTCACCCCTTACCCCTCTGTTTTGCACATTTACGTGAAGGGGTAGTGTTGTCCTGATTCTCATTTAGACAGAGGCGAAGGGCTGTATACCCCTCGAAATGCAGATTTTCCAAGACCACAATACGAACGAAGGGGTAGGAGGAGTTTCACATCATTGGTAAAGGATCATTGGTAAAACGGGAGTAAACACAGACAAAACATGCAGCAGAAACTGATGAAAGCAACTAACAAATGTACGTACTTTCCTTGCAAACAACTTAATCATTTGATCGACCGTTTAATGTCATTTCAGTGTGTTATAGATCGCATTTCTGTGGTTTATAGTTGATAGACGTAAAAAGATGAACAAAGCCCATGGAACAGGGACAGTAAGGGGTAGGGCAAAGGGGTAGGGCTAAGGGGTGAATTGTTAGTTTAATATTTTATCCCCATTCCAATCTGGATTTAGATCAAATTTCTCCACCACCACAGCACTTTTAAAAGTTACCAAAGACATTTTTTCCTCGTTCAATAGAGGTCAACTCACAGGTGCAATTTTCATTTATCTGTCTAAGGCAGGGGTATCCGATCCTGGTCCTCAAGGGCCAGTATCTTGCATGTTTTAGATGTTTTCCTCTTCCAACACACCTGAAGGTCGTTATCAGACTTCTGCTTAACTTTATGATAGGCTCATCATTTAATTCAGGTGTGTTGGAAGAGGGATTCATCTAAAACATGCAGGATACCGGCCCTCGAGGACCAGGATTGGACACCCCTGATCTAAGGCTTTTGATATGGTTGATCACTATCTCCTTCTGGACAAATTATTTTCTATTGGTTTAAGTCCACATGCTTTACTATGGTTTAATGCATATCTCCACAATAGACGTCAGTTTGTTTCTTTTCATGGTTTTCAGTCTGATTATTTGGTTATTGGAAAAGGTGTTCCACAAGGCTCTACTCTGGGACCACTTCTTCTTTCTATTTTTATTAAAGATCTACCTCATTTTTGTTCTGTTCTGTTCATCTTTATGCCGATGACACTGTTATTTACGCCTCAAATTCCACCATATCTCAAACTCAACATTCTTTACAGTTTGATTTCAACTCTGTTCAACAATGGCTCTATAACAATCGAGTCCTCCTCAATCAAAAGAAATCCTGCAGCATGGTTTTCAGCTCACGACAGACCCATCCAAATTTACCATAATCTGCCCATTCTTTTTGCCGATGGTTCCTCTCTTCAGAAAGTCAACTCATTTAAATATCTTGGACTCTGGATTGACCCCGAACTCTCATTCAAACCCCACATCGACTACATCAAGAAAAGAACCTAGGGCTGTCTTGCTTCATTATACCATTCTATCAACTGTTTTACTTTTGGATCAGAAAAAGGATTGTCTCATAATTGCTCTTACCAACCATTTATTATGCTGATATCATTTACCAAAACACCTCCGACACCAATGTTGTGTTTAATTCATTATGTAGGTTTGTTTTGAGATGTCCATTTAGAACTCACCATGGTCAGCTCTACAACTCACTTCACTGACTCCAGCCCAAATCCAGAAGACACTTCCATTGGGTTCTTTTTATTTTCAAATGTATTTACCGTAATTATCCTTTTTTACCTAAAATCTCTTTTAATTCCTTTCAGATCATCATATTCCCTCAGAAACATGCAATATCCCTTCTATTCTGTTCCCTCCATCTCCAAAGAAATTGGCTGTAAAGCATTTCGATTCAAAGCCCCCTTTGACTGGAACCACCTGCCACTCTCCTTGAGATCGATTTCTAATTTTCACTGTTCACTGTTTCATCTCAAAACAAACTGCTCATGTTTTTAACAATCCGCTTTTATTGTCAATTATTTTCTCAACAGTTGAGGTAGGGGGGCGGGATGGGGAGGTTTGAGTGAGCTGTCTGTGTCTTCTGTGGTATGTGTAAGTATGTGTTTGTGTGTGCTTGTTTGGTTTTGTGTTGTATTGTATTAAATTTTTGTATCTCTTTAGCTTTTGGTTTGTAAGGAATGTTGTCATATGTTCTAGAATTTTTTTATATGTGTCTTTCGGACCCCCTTGAAAATGAGATGTTGCATCTCAAGGGGCTATCCTTAATAAATTCAAATTGGGATTGGGCCTTAAAAATCTTCTGTTCCATCCCACACACTGATCCCAGACTGGAGTTAAACTACTGCTTTCCTGATCGTCTGACCCTGATCGCTGATAAACCGTCGACTTACTTGGGCGGTGCGGGCAGGATTGCGTGGTAATTGTAGTGTTGCTGCTGCTGTTGCTGCTGCTGGCTGAGGATCTGGAGCTGAAGAAAGAGCTGCTGCTGCTGGAGGATCTTGGCATAGGATGAGTCCAGATGAGGAGGAGGCTCTTTGTCGCCCTTTTGGTCAGGAGGGATGTACTGATGGTACTTCAGTTTTTTTATCTGGACAGTGACATATTAAAGTATTACGTAAACATTTAGATCTAAATTAGTCGACCTCTGACTAGTTTCTTACCTTTGGTTTAGACCTATAGTTAACATTCCGTAGCTTATCTAGTATTATCATTAGGAACGTCTATATCAGAGGGCTCAAACATGCAGCCAGGGGCCAAATCCAGCCCGCCAAAGGGTCCATTCTGACCCGTGGGACGAATTTGTGAAATGCAAAAATTGCACTAAAGATATTAATTATTTTAGTTCAGGTTCCAGATTCAGACCAATTTAATCTCAAGTGGGTCAGATCAGTAAAATACTATCATAATAACCTATAAATACTCACAACTCCAATGTTTCTTTTTGTAAATATAAACATTTTCATGTCCATTGACTGTATTTACACAAAAACAAACTACCATTTCACAAAAACAGAAATAACCAAAATAAATATGAATATATTAAAATATCTGAAGTGCAGGTTTACCAATATTCTGCCTTTTATTAAATTAGGGTGACCATACGTCCTCTTTTGCCCGGACATGTCCTCTTTTGAGAGGCTGTCCAGTCGGCGTTTATAAAATCCTTCAAATGTCCGGGTTTTTGATCTTGCCTAGCTTGAGCGCGTCTCAGGCCAGTATTTCTCATTGACGTTGAATGGTTCCTTTGGAAACACGCTCTGAGAGGCGGAGTTTGAGCCGAACCCCGGAGCGTGTATTCATTCATTCACAATTCAGTAAAGAGGCGCTCCACGCTCACTCTCAGGCTGACAGGGAGGTAGGCACACTGCGAGAGAACACTCGAACAGAAAGAAAATGCCGAAACGCAAATGTCATTTCACTGATGAAATGCGAAAAAAGTACCTCTGTTTTTACATAATTGGGAGGTTATTTTGAAGAATGGTACTCTACCTCACTTTTCTTAACTAAGGTGTAAGTGTCAGACTTAAGAGAGATGATTACCTCCGCCAAGGAGGTTATGTTTTTGCCGGCGTTTATCTGTTTGTCTGTCTGTCTGTGCACAAAATTACTCTAAAAGTTATGGATGGATTTCGGTGAAATTTTCAAGATAGCTTGGGAATGATACAAGGACCAATCGATTAGATTTTGGTGAAGATCAAACACTGCCTTGGCGGAGGTCTGCG
>JAQQZY010000028.1:8894811-8904932 GCA_030068375.1 Ostorhinchus rueppellii | reverse complement strand
CCCCCCCCCCCCCCCCCCCCCCCCCCCCCCCCCCCCCCCCCCCCCCCCCCCCCCCCCCCCCCCCCCCCCCCCCTGGAACAAGAAAGCTGAGAGGGGTGAGTCAGGGACCCCCCGGACGGACCCCCGGATTGAGGTCTGTTGTGCAATAGTATGGGAGGCACACACCCTCGCCCAAACCTGATACCCAGGGTTTGTGGTAGTGGTGGGCGGATCGATACTAAATATACTATCGATACTATCGATAACATGTCGGTATCAGTATTTTATCAATACATCGCTATGGAATCCATACTCAAGTTTCAGTTTCTCAGTTCCATATATCCGACTGTTCGTTGTGTCAGCCTGCTCGCTCACTTTGCTCCTCCCCTCTGCCCCTCCCCCTTCTGCCTGCTACACTACTTGCTAATGCTCTCTTTAGGCTTTTCAGGTTTTGTTTTTGTTTTTTTTATGGCCAAACTCAAACTGAATGAAACCCCTCAAGTGAAAAAGTAATCATTTAATTTAAAACATTTCTCAGTTCTCTAATATTTCCATATGATAGTAAATACAAGGTATTTTTATTTGTCTATCATCTTTGTCCTGTTTTTTACTGTGGTCGTTATGGAAACTAATTAAGAGAAAAATCAATTAATCAAGAAAATGATAATTTCTTCAGGCCACTTTCATATAAACCTGGATATTCATGGTGCGTAGCCTACACTTGATAATAATGAAAAAGTAAATAAGCTGCTTTTGTAAATTAGAAGTATCGGTATCAGTATCGGTAATACTGGCCTTGTATTTACTTGGTATTGGATCGGTACCAAATTTTACAGTATCGTCCCCCACTAGTTTGTGGGTAACTCACTGTTCCATGCATCACTAGTGAAGGGGCTCTATCAACAGAACGCACCGGCTCACTTTTATTTTGCAAAGGGAAACAGGAAACCATTGTAGAGTGGATCATGGGTGCACGCAGGCGTATATATCTATATCACGCTGTTTGCTTCCAGAACCAATCAGATGAAATTGGATAATCTTTCACGGCACACCTGATGACTTCTCACGGCACACTAATGTGCCACGGCACACTGGTTGGGAAACAATGGGTTAATTTGTAAGTTTAGGAGCTTTTTTTTTTCTCTCTTCTAAAGAAGTGTCAATAAATCTACGCTGCTTTTTAACTAAAAATAACAGCAACTTCCGAAGGATATATCTGATGAATGATAGCATCTGAACATTTTGACTTACTGAGGGATATTCTTTTCAGATAAAGCCAATTAACGGATGTTTGCGACAGCGGCTGATGTATGACCTTGATTCACCTTAATGTTTAAGACTGAAACTGCTGTGTGTCAGGAGTTGATGGCATCGTCGTAACCACAATCCAAATCACTGAAGACGCTACCTGTTGAGAAACTAATGAGGCAAAACCAAACAGAGACACGACAGGTTTTCACAGGATGTGGTAGTGCTGACTGTTGGTACAGCACCCTGGAGCCATTTTGTCTGATCATATCATATTTAATGGGAGCTTTCATGAACACTAATGTTTTTCATAATAGTTTTGGAGGTAATTTATGACTTGGATTGTTTTCATCATAATGTAAATGATCTGTTAACTACAGGTACGGACATTTATGCTAAGAAATGATACGACCAAGAAGCAGTTGTGTCAAACTATTTTTCTGGCAGTTCCCAGACTGCTTTTTCCTCTCTATTTTAACCTTTCTTAAATGATTTATCACTGTTTATTATAATATTATCCTCTGTATTTTACATTTTCACTGTTTTTTATATTTAATTTCCTACATTTGATTTAGATATGTGTGAAAACTCAGAGTTAACTCAAAGGTTTTTATATAAACACAGAAAAAAATGAAGAAAAAGTGAGTTTCGTAACAAAAATATCATTAACTGAATATAAACCAACATCTCCATCCACTCTCACTGACCAAACTCCATGGGATTTACTGGTGAAATCAGATGACTGAGAAACAAATTCTGCTCACTATTTAACCTTATTTAACCTTTCTTTTTTTTTACAGTTTACTATAATATAATCGTCTATATTTTGCATTTTTCACTGTAAGTCATGTGTTTTCCTATAGTTCATGTAAATGTCCAGGAAAACTCATTGTTAATTCAAAGGTTATTATATCAAAACAGGAAGCAACTACAGAAAAAGTGAGTTTTGCAGAAAATATGTCATTAAATGAACATAAAAACATGTGTCTGCATCAGGGGAGTCAAGTCCGACCCACCAAAGGGTCCAGTCCGGCCCTGGTGATGACTTTGTGAAATACGAAAATTAAACTAAGATTTTAACAGTCATTTTAGTTCAGGGGCCACATCCAATACTAATACTCCAAATACTACCATAATATCTAATAAATACTCACAACTCATAAACATTTTCATGTATTTACACCAAAACAAAGCATAATTATGCAAAACGTGAATAATCTGAGGAAATATAAACAACCAAATGTCTTAAGAGAAGTGGAATTGTAACAACATTACTATCTGTTATTGAATGTTTTGTGTATTTGTAGATCCACTGTGATCTATAAATTATAATGTACCTTTGTAAATGATCAACTGAAGCATAATACTGTTAAAATTACACTTATTTTTTTCAGTTTGTCCGTATTATTCACATTGTTTTAAAGCATAGTTTGTAGATATAAATATTTTCATAACATAATTTTACTTTTTTCACACTAAAACATACAGAAAACTTTGGAGTTGACATTATTTCTATATTATTATATTATTATTTTACTGCTCCGGCCCACTTCAGATCAAATTTGGCTGAATGTGGCCCCTGAACCACAATGAGTTTGACACCCCTGGTCTCCATCAGGGGTCACTGATCCAACTCCATGGGTTTTACTGGTGAATTAATGCTGTAGAACATGGATGTCAAATTAATTTTAGTTCAGGGGCCACATTCAGCCAAATTTGATCTGAAGTGGGCCAGTGGGACCAGTGAAATAATAACATAATAATAAATAACTAATGTCAACTCCAAACTTTTCTCTATGTTTTGGAATGAAAAACAGTTAAATTACATTATAAAAATGTTTACATCTACAAACTATGCTTTAAAACAATGTGAATAATATGGACAAACTGAAAAAATAAGTGCAATTTTAACAATATTCTGTTTTAGTTTATCATTTACACATGAATAATATAACTTACAGATCACAGTGGATCTACAAATACACAAAACATTCGATAACAGATACTAATATTGTTAAAATTGCACATTTCTTAAGGCATTTCACGTTGGTTCTTCAGATTATTCACATGTTTTACAAAATAATACTTTATTTTGCTATAAATACATGAAAACGTTTATGGCATTTCTCAAAGTCATCACAAGGGCCAAAGACTGGACCCTTTGCGGGGCCTGGGTTGCATGTTTGACACCCCTGTTGTAGAAGATGACGGTGGTGTCGAAGATACGGTAACTACAGAGCCTCTGAACGTCCAAAAGGGTCCCAAACTGTATTTTATACCAATTATTTACACGTATCGATGGGATTAGTGGATCAGCAGGGCTTAAACACGTCAGATCAGTGGATGGTTTGGGTGAAGGGTGGAGGTTTAGGTCTTTATAGGTTATCAGTATGTGTTATTTTGCATAAAAACATAAAATATCTCCTTACGTGGCATGATCCCCTGGTTAACCAGCTCTTCTCTGGTTCTTCTTTGTTGTAGCTTCAGTTGGAGAACTGAACAGACAAAAAGAAGAAGAATAGAACGAATGAATGAAAAGCACAGTCAGACACCATCTCCGCTCCAGAACCTCCAACCACAAACGTAGCTGTGTTACTATAGCTGCGAAGTCAATTATAAAACAAAAGCATGTTTGACTTAAATGCAACTAATAATACAATGAAACATGTAAGAAGATCTGATGTTGTATCTACCGTGTTGGCTGTTCACGATCAGAAATGGTTGTTTGTGGTCGAGTGTAAGAACATTCAGATGTGATATCACACACTTCAAAGGAAGGGAAGCACACATACGTGTACGCAGAAACAGACAGTTTCCTGTTTCGACTGATTTAAAGGCGTACGTTCAGGCTGACAGATCTTTCTTTGGAGGATTAGACATTCACCAAAGTTCAACACTTAAAGGTACAGACACCTCGATATTTGCATTTCAGACACTGCGTTCAGAAAAGCTTTCAGACCTGCTTAGAATCAAACCAACAAGTCTCTCAGAAGATAATAAATCTGTAAACAGTCTGAGGAAAGAAACTCCCGGATAAAATATGAATATAAATTTGTAGGAAATGATCTTTTGCAGATCAGCAACTCTATCTGGGTCATGAAATCAGCATTAAAGTGTAACGGAGTGTGGTATCTGAAAACATTTTTGGTGGAGGACTATTTTTCACACACCCTGACCGTCCGCAGTTCCAATATTAGCTCAAGCGTCAGAGCTGAGGCAGAGGTGTTGAATTGTGGGTAAATGCAGTGAGAAATACCAGGAATAAGACGATACTTACAACAAAGAGGCACAGAGTGTTAAAAATACACTGCACATGCACACCTGGTTACATTCCATGAATAAAATGTCTGATTGGAGCCAATGTGAAAGGTCAGGTCTATAAAGTTAAGATTTAGTGCTGCCTTCTGACGCCAAGCACCTCAGTGACATTCAGAGTGGAGCTGGTGTTTCTAAAGCATGTGCAGCTAATTTACCCTTGAGCTGACGTCAGAGTGCACGACAAACATTTCGACCCTTGAGAACCAGCTGCTTCTGTGTCCACTTTCCCTCATTTTGACAAAATAGTTAGAAAATTCCACCTGTCTGATCCGTGATATCTAGAGTTATCAATCATCTTCTGTGTGGAATAGTGTAACTGTGGAAGGTACCCTAAACATATTAGCATGTTCTAAATCTCCCCAGGCTTAGAGATAGAAGAAGTTAAAAATGGACGTAGAACTTTCTAATTCAGAAGTATAGAAGTGTCCCCTGGTCAACAAGTTCTATGTCCAACATCGGACCTGGTGCCTTTACAGGTTTCACTTCTGATCCAAATCAGGAAGTTCTATGTCCAAAAAGTTATGAACAAATTAAGAACGTTTTAGTCAATGATTACACGTATTTTAGACTGATTTTACACTTTCGGAAGGGATCAAAATACACAGCAAAAAACAGAGTATCAGTTTAACTCTGAGAGAGTTGAATTTAACTCTGTTTCAGATAACATTTGGTCCCACTCAAAATTAGAGTAGAATTTACTCTATTACCAGTGTCATATTTTCAGAGTTAATTCTACTAAATTCATTATCAAAATTAACAATGAAATGTGTAAAAATATTTAACACTGTGGTGCTTTCACACTGCTAGAGTAATATGATTACACTTTATAGAGCTATTTTTACTCCAGATTTAGTTATAAAATGACTCTAATGTTTTACTATTTATTTCTCTGCAGTTATTTTCTTCATTAGTTTACACTCTATGCTAATATTGAAACAGTGTAGATTTACAGGGGTCTCTGAGGTGGGGGTCGAGAAGGACATAAGTTTACTTTATGGGTTCTAATCACCCTAGAACATGCTTTTACTTTGGTAGAGTAAAGTCCTCCCCAGTTGTTTTACAATAAAAGCGTCATGGTGACAGTTAGGTTTGGTTTTGTTCTGCTACAGGTTTGACTCATGGTGTCACATTAATAAAAAATAAACATAAAAAGGACAATAAGTGTAAAACAGACAAATGAACCTAAATAAACATTAACACTAAACCCCTACAAATAAAATAGAACATAATGAGAAAAATGTCCAGTACCCACAATGCAATGCAGCAGACTGGCACTAATCATCACTCTGTAGAGTTGAATTTGACACTGCATCTGTGCAGAACTTTACACTAACTGTTAGAGCTGGTTTACTCTCCATAGAGCTATAAATACTCTATCCAGGTTAAAATAGTTTGACTCTCAAATATTGACACTACATTTTTTTTTTTTTTTTTACTGTATAGAACGTTTTTTTCTGAGGAGTTCTCATTTTGTGCTTTGCATGTGCTGCACATGTGTATTGTGAGCCAATGTACATGATCCAGGTCTGGCCCCTGATTGGCTCCTTGGACAGAGAACTAAATGCTTTTAGGTGTGAGTGTGTGTAGATGTTTAGCTTGGAGCTGAGCACTTTGGGACATAAACTTAAACGTTTTTACAATGTCCTGATATGATTAACTCCGTTTCTACAAAAAGTGGACGTAGAACCAGCTGATTCTCCAGGGATGACATGTTGTGTGTTGGCAGGAACCTGAATCCAAACCTGCACATTTTCCCCTGAGCCTTTAATGCCCTTGGCCTCCATCCCTGATCCAAAGACACATCATCCCTTATCTACCTAAACACCCCTGTGTCCTCAAAACAAATGCAGCTCTGCTCTGTTGGTGATGTTTCCTTCGGGCTGGGCGGATTGATCTAAATATCAGTAGTATCAATACCAATGTGAGTATTGGTATCAGATCAATACTAGTGTGATGAGATCAATACTTTTGTTGCAGTTTCTCTTCTATACGTCTCTCTCTCTCTATCTCTCATTGACATTGTTATATTTTGTTACATTGTTGCTTTTTTGTTATTTTGCACTAGTGACTTTTTCTTTAACAATTGTGTCATAAAAAGTAAATCATTTTATTATTTTTAAACTGTTAAATTGTTTTATATTGTAATAGTTCATTTAAAAATAAAAAAAAACATGGTTATTTGCCTAAAATATTTGTCCTGTGTTTAACCATAATCATAATCAACTAACTAAAGGTAAAATCACAAAATTATTGATGATCATAACATATCAAGCAAAAAGTATCGGTATCAGTATCGGTATAGCCCTGCATTTACTTGGTACTTTATACCAAAATTCCCAGTATTGCCCACTCTTACTTTTCCCTTTTCATCCTGCTCTTAAACGCCACATACCTGCATGACATCCTAACACTTTATTTTTTACTTTTTGACACAGTATCTGTTTGGAACACTCATGTTTTTCTTCACAGTTTTGGAGGCAATTTATGATTTGTACAGCTTTCATCATAATGTAAATGACCCCTGAACTACAGGTATTGAATTTATGCTGAGAAATGACATGTCTAAGAAGCAAATTTTGCTCTGTATTTAACCTTTCTTAGCTGATTTTTTACCATTTACTCTAATATTATCGTCCCTATTTTGCATTTTTCACTGTAAGTCATGTATTTTCCTATAGTTCATTTACACATTCATGAATACTCATTGCTAATTTAAAGGTAATTTTATCAAAACAGGAAACAACTGAAAAAAAATAGAGATATGTCATTAAATGAACATAAAAATAAGCGTCTCCATCCACTGTCATTGATCCAACTTCATGGGTTTCACTGGTGAATCAATGTTGTAGAAGATGATGGTGTTTCCATGGTAACCACAGAGCCTCTGAACATCAAAATAGGTCATATGTGATGACCATGAAAAGATGACAAACTGACAAAAAAAAAAAGAAAAAAGATGATTGTAACAGATAGAGTTTCAGGTCATCAAGTTGCCATGGCAACTCAGTAGTTTCTTGATGTGATAATTATATTTTAGATTTTTTTTTTTTTTGATTAAGTTTATTTTGCACATGATTATTGAAATTTCTGATTTGTTGTCAGTTAAGTTGTTTTAAGTCAAATAAATATTTTGCTCTAAGTTGGTCCAGGCCAAAGTTCATGTATCGTCATGTGACCCTCAACACGGAAGCGAAGGATAACGCGGGAGGAAAAGACAGATCTGGCGGGTCCGAACAGAGAAAATTACATCCCGTTCCTTTTTTCTGTTATCCAGGCGAACACGGTAATGACGATTTTAATTTATGTGAATAGAAAACCTCTGTTATGTAAGAGTGACATTTAAGTGAAAGCTTGTCTAATTTTCTGTTTGTATTTAGTTTTCACCGTGTACCATCGCACTATGGTCTGTGACGAATAAAGTTGTGGCATCAGTATGAAGAGTGGAAACATTCAATAACCAGCAGCTATTATGACAAACTGTATTTTACACATATAGTGAAAGGGCTAATGACTCAAATCCTCTGTGTGTGTCTTAATTTAGCCTGACATTAAAAAAAAAACATTCATATTTCTTTCATATGACAGGATGGTGCAGTTTCTCCCTTTGGCAGAAGGAAAGGTTTAACTGGCTCCTGCAGACAAACATGGGCACGTTAACAAAACAAACACCAACACGGATACTCATTACAAGCATGAACAATATGCACAAACACAGGCGTGTGCTTTAAATGTGCACAAACTGACGTAAGGTTCATTTTAATACCTACACTTGTAAATACGCCAACACCGTCATGAAACATACCCACGTGTACTGACTCGCCACAGATTCACCAAACTGTTCCTTTCGAGGCAGATGATTTGTGCCAAGACGTGATGCACTGTGCTGATACAGAGTCTATTCTGGGACAGTGCGCTCATTGCTCAGATGCCACTGGTCTAACAGCCTGTGGACCTTCCCTCAACAACAGTTTAATGCAGACTAAAGGCAGCCGGGAGAATCCCAGAGGAGCAGAGCATAAGAGGAGTACTGGACGGACACAGCTACCCTCACAAACACCTGTGGTGCAGAGGAAAGCTGCACTAATGGGATAGAATCGCACCTGTGAAAGATCAACTGATTGTTTATCATTTTTCAAGGTAAATGTTCATCTGCCCTTGGTCCAACCTGTCACTGTGACAAACTGCTGCTCCTCTTACTCATGAAAGTCATCTCTATATATATCTGGATAAACCTGGTTGGTGTCACTTTGTGTTTTAGGAAAATGGTTTTGGCATTTTTTTAAAGTTTTGAAAATTTATGAAGAAAATCAAAATTGGAAAAGAGGGATTTTAAGGGAAGATAATAACAAAAAAAAACCATTAATTTCCTGAGGGCTATGCTCAAGGGATCAATGAAGTTCTATCGAATCTAATCTAGTCTAATCTAAACTAATCTAATCTAGTCTAATCGAATCTAATATAGTCTAATCTAATCTAATATAGTCTAATCTAATATAATCTAAACTAATCTAGTCTAATCATTATTTTGCTTGATGATCAGAAATGTAAATTTAGTCATTTATGTTTATTGTTTTGCTCTATATGACCATGGTTTATAAATAGTTATCCAGTAAATAATAAAACACATTCATTTTAGCCATAAATACAAACATACATACACACGTGCATATAGACATACATACTTACATACATATTTACATGCATACATACTTACACATACTTACACACATACATACATACTTACATACTTACACACACACATACATATTTACATACATACATACTTACACATACTTACACACATACATACATACATACTTACACACATACATATTTACATACATACATACTTACACATACTTACACACATACATACATACATACTTACACACACACATATATATTTACATACATACATACTTACACACACACACACATACATATTTACATACATACATACTTACACATACTTACACACACATACTTACATACACACATACATATTTACATACATACATACTTACACATACATACATATTTACATACATACATACATACTTACACATACTTACATACACACATACTTACACACATACATACATACATACTTACACACACACATACATATTTACACACATACATACTTACACATACATACACACACATACTTACTTACACACATACATACATACATACATACTTCACACACACATACATATTTACATACATACATACTTACACATACGTACACACACATACTTACATACACACATACATACATACTTACACACACACACACACACATACATATTTACATACATACATACTTACACATACTTACATACACACATACTTACACACATACATACATACATACATACTTACACACACACATACATATTTACATACATACATACTTACACATACTTACACACACATACTTACTTACACACATACATATTTACACATACATACACACACATACTTACTTACACACATACATACATACATACATACTTCACACACACATACATATTTACATACATACATACTTACACATACGTACACACACATAC
>JAQQZY010000028.1:8563574-8573958 GCA_030068375.1 Ostorhinchus rueppellii | reverse complement strand
TATGCTCCATTTACCGCAATGTTAACAAAAATTTCAAAGTGATCCAGAATGCAGGATTTCTTCCAGATAATCCTCAAGATTTAATCAGTTCTTCCTTGCGCTGTTTCCAACAATTCCTGAAAATTTCATCAAAATCCGTCCATAACTTTTTGAGTTATGTTGCTAAAAAACATAGTAACAAACAAACAAACGCACAGTAAAACATAACCTCCTTGGCGGAGGTAATTATATTATTAGCTGCAGAAATCTAAACCATTCCCAGTCGCTAGGAGAACAGCGTCTGGTAAATAAGATCAGTCCAATTTGTTTAATTCCGTTTGGCTTACTCAGTCACTCGCTTATCTTAGATAAATTTATATTTATTGGATAGTGCAACAGATGCTCTTCTCTCAGAGGCCAAATTTTCCACTGTCTAAGTCATGCTACCTACCGCCGCCTCGCATTAGAAGCACAATCTGTATCTGTCTGCAACAAAGGCAGCATTTCAGATTAGTACAAATGCTAACACAGCGTTGCTTTTTTTTTGGTAGCATGTGGGGCATTCTGCAGAGTTGATATTTTGATTAATAAAGGAAACAAGGCTGCTGAAAATGGATGTCTTATGTCATTAATAATTCAGACATCCACTTTATCATGATAGCAAAAAGAGGTTAATGAGAATCATTTTGCCGTGTCACTAAAAACGCCATCTTCAGTCTTCTACTAATGAGGATGGAGCACATTTTCATTCATGAGGAAAATCTGGAACCTTCTACAACCCTCTATTAACCTGTTCATTTGAGCGTTATTCATTTATCATCACAAATTGTTTTATTGGATGTCAGCTTTCCAGAGAACATGCTTATAACTGTTCACACATGAGTAACAAAGACAACAGCAGAAAAAAATCATCTCAGGATAATGATGGAATGATAAAGTAAACAAATTTGAAGTGTACATCTGCACCAAATGAGAAGTCCTTCATTTGACCTCGGCTGGTACAAATGAGGAGTACATGGCGTGGAAAAACATATAGCGATAGAGAATGACGGAGAGAGAGCGACACAAAGGATGGCAGGGTTATCTCACCGAGGCTCCTTGGTAATCTGTGACCTCCATTAGCTGGTGAAGCATCATCCTCCTCATCTGGAAAAGAACAATAGTGTAATAAATACAACATCTGATTTATGCAACAAATGGATTCTTTGGAAGATCTGACATGAACAGTACTCTAAGGCCTTTTGGCGCCCTCTGCATGTGTAGTGAAAAAATGTGAACAAACAAGAGGAAAAAAGAAAGAGAGGGGGAAGTAGTTTATTATATGTCGATAAGAGGAACAGAGCTAAAAGTAATTAAGGTAATTATGGCTCCATTATCGTTTTTGCTTCATTTATGTCCATTTAATTTGTCAGTATGAGTGTGTTTCTGACAGCAGACGTTCTCCAAACATCCTGACTCACTCTCTGTTTGTCTGAGGTGGTTTTATTTCAGTTGAGGATGTTTACTTGTCACAGTTGGTGTAGAACAGTAAAAAAGCCACTTGTGTATCATTTACAACGTTTATATGCAAATTAAAGGCGGAGTAGGCCGTTCTAATCCCGCACACTTTTGCCAGATTCAGAGGGTATCTCCATTTGCACAAAGATTTGGTTCAGTACAGCGAAAACGAGCACAATTCATTCAAAAAGAAGAAAATCATGATGAGTCTGGCTAAAGCTAACACACTTAATCCATCCATCCAATATATATTAACTCATTCACTGCCAATGATGTGTTTTGGCATCAATCAGCTTTTATTAGGGGGGGTTGCTAGGAGACGACCTGGCGCTACTTTGAGGAAGTATTTAGCGTTCAGGGATTTTGGGCGAAACCACCCTGTGTTCTAAGGTCAATAACTTGAGAACTGAAAAAGTTGGAAACAAAATGTTTTTTCCACATGAAAGAAGAGATTTTATACTTTATTTTGATGGGTGCCATGTTTATGTAGTCCTAGAACCTGATATTCTGTGAGTCTTGAAAAATCAGTCAAAATGCTCTAAAACGCCTGGCAGTGAATGAGTTAATGGGCAGAGGAGTCGTGCCATTCTTCATTGGTTTCTGAACAAACATTTCCAAGTCAATATCGTTTGATTTGGCCATCGTCATGTGGGCTGTTTGGAGCCAGAGGTAACCATATTTAGAGGAGCAGGACTATGGGGGCCCAAGGGTTCAGCGGTGCATTAACAGACGCAGCAACACAGCAAAATTCATCAAGCATTGCAAAACAAACTCATTTTCCATTCTTTCTAGGAGCATCTGTTCACCACAATTAATCAAAGTCAAGCTGTTTTTCAGGGGAAAATGTGTTTTACTAAAAAAATCAAAACTCCTAAAGTCTGAAAGAGCTGTCATCCAATCAAAACCTGACACACCTGGCATCAAAGCTCCTATTTGATCTGAGATCTGATTAACAGAGGAGTGTAAAAATGAAAACAGTAATATGGAATGAATCACTTATTAGAGGTCCAAATAAAACTGATGAGACCAGAAAGGGTGCTGGGGAAAATGATGGTCAGTGTAAGTCTTATTAGAGCCAGTGGTTTGTGGAGACGCCCCCAGTGGCCATCAGTGGTATTACAACTTTAACATATTTCTAAATTTGCTTCCTTTTAAAGAGCAGGTCCTTCTCGCTTGACTTAATCCCAAGGAGGTGAGAAACAGTTGCCTTTGCATTTACTTTAATTCGGTGTACTGTGTCTTTGAAGAAGCACTAAAAGAAGACAATTCAACTGTTGGGCTCAAGTATCTATTGTCTTTCTCTAAAATGTCTCACTCCACTGTGGAGCCATGTGCAATAAAAAAAAATCAGCATATGACATACTCTAAATTATCAAGACGTCCACAATTCAGGTGCCTAATGCAGTTTTTCTTGTTTTGTTTGTTTAGGGTTTTATTTGTTTTCGGAAGTGGTGTCAGTTGTTGGAATTAACACAGTCTCTATCACTCCTGCATCCTAAATAGCACTGCTCTTCTGTTTGTCAGTAACCCCGCCCCTTTTTGCTATCTTCTATGTGTCCCCCTTAACTCACTGCGGTGCAGCATTGCCCTCCCTGGTTCTTAATAGGAAAATCTAATAAAATTGGCTGCAATAATAAAATATGCATCAATCTCATAAAAAGTCGACACCTGTTTGTGGAGTTAAACTATGAGAATAAACACAGACAAAAACCAGAGGAAAATATAATCTGCATATTTCTGAACCTATACAGCAATATGTGATCTTTTAAACTGACCAGAAATATGGGAAATAACTGCAGACATTACTGTATTAATTTACACTATCACTCAAAAGTAGACAACTCTATCTCTCATTGAATTATGAGTAGAAATTGTGTAACTGGTGTGACACAAATATTATAATTTAGGTGTATAATTAAGAGATTTAAATGAATTTCTAGCAGGTATTTGATTTATTGTATTTATTTATTTTTTTAAATCAGCAGTAACATTAGAAAGTTCTCTGGTCTTTACCTACGGAGTCAGTGAGCAGCAGCAGCTGAAGGTCCTCAATGGAGGAGATGGGGCTGTTTCTAACCAGCTCCACCAAGGCTGCAGGCAGAGGGTCCCCCTGAAACACACACATAAGAATATACAAGTAAACATACATGCAAAAAGCTAGGAAACAGAAAAGACACATTACTCTGAATGTCTTAAATTTACAGATTGACCCTTTAAACCAGGGGTGTCAAACTCATTTTAGTTCAACATAATGATATAGAAATAATGTCAACTCCAAACTTTTCTCTGTGTTTTAGAGTGAAAAAAAGGAAAATTATGCTATGAAAATGTTTACATCTACAAAGTACACTTTAAAACAATGTGAATAATATGAACAAACTGAAAAAATAAGTGTAATTTCAACAATATTTGCTTCAGTTTATCATTTACACGTACATTATAAGTGACAGATCACAGTGGATCTACAAATACACAAAATATTTAATAACAGATAATGATATTGTTAAAATTGCACTTCAGGTTGTTCATATTTCCTCAGATTATTGAAATGTTTTGCAAAATTATACTTTGTTTTGCCGTAAATACATGAAAATATTTACAGAGTTGTGAGTATTTATTGTCTGTTATGATTGGAGTTTACCGATTTGACCCACCTGAAATTGAATTGGTCTGTATTTGGCCCCTGAACTATAATGATTGTTAAGGTTTTAGGTTAATTTTAGCATTTCACAAAGTCATCACAAGGGCCGGACTGGATCCTGAATTTGTTTGACGCCCCTCCTTTAAACTCTGATGACACTACTACCGGTATACCTGATGTATCATGGGAGTGTGATTTCAGTACAAGTAGACCCAACATTGCCCAATATTTACAATTTTTCTTTTATTTTCACTTGTTCTCAAGCTAAAATAACCAAAGTTGTATCCTTTAACAGCACTTATTGTCAAATTTGACCAAACCACCACAAAGACAAATGAGCAAGCACACTATATTGTGATTCTGGGCTGACTGTGGGTTTAACCCCTCTAGTCATTAATGGCCCAGAGGTCTTGGGGGAGTATTACCCGAAGCAGGCACACAATGGTCACTAAGAGCAGGGTGAATGACTATTGGCGTTGTGTCTTCTCATCTGCTAACATTTAGGGGTCAAAGGAGCCAGGAAGGAGTCAGGAAGTGGGGGAAGGAGTGATATAGAGAAGAGGAGAGAAGGGAGGTGCATCTAAAAAAAAAGGATAATAGATGAATATAAAAGGCAAGGATCAGACGTGGGTCGAGACACTTCCTCACATAGGTTCCTTTGCTGTGGATGTGCTTCATTCGCTTTGCTGTCTCACGGTGACATAAAAGTGATGAAAATGACCTCAAAGGAGCAAAAGTGGGTTTGGGTATAAAAAGGAGCAGTCCGTGGGTTTGGGAATTAAAAAAAAAAAACCAGTGACTGTATTAAGCTTTTTTGTGACTTAATATGTAATAAAAACACAAAGGAGCAAAAGTGTTCAGCCCAGTACACAGCAAACGATATATCCAGTCCAGGAGGAGCTTATTAACTACATACAGATCAATTTTCTAATGTTATTGGAGTTCAGTGTTTGGAGAATATCATGAAACCCTGCAGGAACCAGGTTGTGACCAAAGGAAGCAGCCATCCATGCATGTACTCACACCCTGCCAATTCTATATGCCATTGACTTTTTACCCATTGTATACACTGTAGCGGAGGGAAATGACTGCTGTACTACACTTACATCTCTGTTGCTGAGCTCCTGATGCCCCTGAGGAGTCATCATGATTATTTCCTCCCTTTGCCAAAGGAGTAAACCTGTCTTGGCTAATTGTGCCTGATGTTAATTATAGCATGTTTGCTTTTGTTCACAGTGGTGCCTGCTGTCATGAGGATTTCTGTCTAAACAGGAAATGTGGAATAAACATATTATTTCTCATTTAAAAACGCAAATTCGATCCGCTTAGAAAGAATATATGAAGTCGTACTGATAATGTTTTCTATGCACCTCAAAAAGTTCAGATTTTGAAAATACACTGGCATAAGTAAATAAAATGTATACATAACATCCTGTTGGTCTAGCAGAGATGGTAAATCTACCATGAAATGCCAAATGTGTTCTGTTTCTGGAGAAAAAAAAAAGAAAGTGGTGTTAAGGAGAGTCAGTCATCTCTGTCTCACGATAGAGCAGCATCTGGAGAGTTGGCCTGTTTCGAATAATTGGCTTCTGTTGATGAAGTAGAGGCTGCAGCTGTTAACAAAAAGCACACCCACTTTTCACAAACTGCACTATCAAACTGAAATGTTATATAAACTGACTGTGGGTGAGCTGGAGTACAATAACCCCATCGTAAGAGTTTCGCTGATCTGTTCTACTTTTTGACACTTTTCATGGCCCGTTTTTTGTTTTTTATCATAATAATATTGGTTTCACCCGATTTTATCACCTGATGCAAGATCCATTCCTCTGTTGGACATACTGAGAAATGCCAGGTACAGGCAAGGGGCCGCCGTGGGCAGAAGAGGAGGAGGGAAACATCTAATCGTCCATAATTACAGGGTCGAGTTTGCTACCGGCACTGGAATGGCAGCCGCAGTACACGTGTGAGGTTTCACATGTAGTCCCTGAAATTACACCTACACGTGCGCTGGGCTGAGATACATGAATAAAGGCGACAAATTATTTTCCCCTTCTTAATTCACCTCTGAGGCGGAAAAGCGCCGACACAATTAATGATAATGGTGACTTAGTGAAAAGTAATTGTTTGGATTCTTTTTTTTTTTTTTTTTTGGATCCCGAGAACATAAGAGGAACAGCGCCTCATGCATCAGCAGCCTCTTAAATGATCACTCCAGAGCTCCTCAACTTGCAACCCCAGATGTGACTTAAACCCATTTTCTTCTTTCATCAGGACCATTACTGAACCTTGTGTACATTCTCCTGATTTCACAGCTGCGAACCTATAACTTTAAAACGTACTTAAGGGGAATTCCTGCTTGGACCTCAAAGCCTTTTCTGACTTTCACTGAATATGAAAACACTTACCCTGTCAAATTCAACTTTTTCTTTTACATGTGGTGCCTGGAGAGGCTCTAAAATGAAAAGGTAGGTTGATGACAGCAGTTATCATAGCTTTCACTCTAAGTCTACCTTTATATTAAGTAGTACAGGTGATGGTAGGCTATAGAAATGCACATCTGTGGGACAAACAAAACCAGTTATGGGTTTTTATGACTTCCCTAGTATATACAGTAACCTACACATATAGTACACATATATTTTGTATGTGTAGTTATATACTGTCCATTTAGCAGTACAGTTCTTCAGGGTGAAACGCTAACTAAAATGAGAATTTCTGTGTCTCTATCCTTTTTTATTCATTTTTCTTTAACTGTCACATAGTCCCCAGCTTTTACACAATCCTCTGAGTACAATACCACTCAAGAAAATAAGGCAAACTCACAAAGGACTGCATCCTACATTTGATTGGTTTAAATGCCTATTTTCCTTGACTTATCTGCTCACTGTGTGTTTTTTTTAACCCCATTTAGGTATACATGTGAAACTATATCTGAATGGAACAAAGACATACAATCAGATATGAAGTACATCCTAGTTCAGCTAAAGAGGTCAAGGAATTTTCTAAGCTAAACATTATAATGTCAGTTGTTTTCAAGACCCACTTGACCCAGACAAGACCCTCGGTTAAGGTTTGACTTCCTGTTTGACCCCAGCAGAGGGTCAGCTGTTGCCAATCTTTCCTATATTTCATTGTACTGATGCTCACAATGAAAAGTGACTCATGAGGAAATGTCTCTGATGAAACCTCAAAACCAAAGTAAAGGATTGTGCTTTTTACAGGTACCTGGATATTCCCTTGACCTTTGATTAAACAACAAATGCCAGCAAACTCAGCAACAGAGGCTTAAATGTCATCACAGAGCACTATGTTTTACCATCTATAGCAGGGGTGTCAAACATGTGGCCCGGGGGCAAAGTCCGGCCCGCCAAAGGGTCCAATCCAGCCCTTGTGATGACTGTGTGAAATAAAAATTTAAACTAAGATTTTAACAATCATTTTAGTTTAGGGGCCACATACAGACCAATTCAATTTCAAGTGGGTCAAATCGGTAAAATAGTGTCATAATATCCAATATACTCACAACTCTGTAAACATTTTTCATGTATTTACACCAAAACAAAGTATAATTTTGCAAGTTATACTTTGACTAATATGAAGAAATATGTACAACCTGAAAAGTTTTAAGAGAAGTGGAATTTTAACAACATTACTATCTGTTATTGAATGTTTTGTGTATTTGGAGATCCACTGTGATCTATAAATTATAATGTACCTGTGTAAATGATAAACTGAAGCATAATACTGTTAAAATCACACTTATTTTTTCAGTTTGTCTGTATTATTGACATTGTTTTAAAGTTTTCTAGATGTAAACATTTTCATAATGCAATTTTACTTTTGTCACACTAAAACATGGAGAAAAGTTTGGAGTTGACATTAGTTATTTATTATTATGTTATTATTTCACTGGTCCCACTGGCCCACGACTGATCAAATTTGGCTGAATGTGGCCCCTGAACTAAAATGAGTTTGACACCCCTGATCTATAGGGACTGAACCCAGACAGAACAGCTCGTGCACTGTTACAAATCCACCATGATGATGCTCAACATCTGGAACCGCATCCATGAACGTATCACACAGCAAACCACGTGGAGCATCCATCTGCGGAGGAACACATCTTGGCAGCCTGTGTTCCGTGGCTCGTCACCCACAGTGGTAGACCTCTGCGTGTGTTAGCCCCTGGGCATCAGCTCATCAGGCCATTAATGAGAGGAATAACTGTTATTTATGCGCAAGGATCCCACCCTTTTTCAGAGGCAGCGACTAAAGGGAAAGAAGGGTTAGTGTGAGGTCGTGGATAGAAGCAGGTGCACAGATCCAGAAAGTTAGAAAAATCACCTGGATTAGTTTAGCTCGGTCTGTGGGATGTTTTGTAGTGGTGTTAGCAGGAATGAGCTGAATTAAACCGAGACAGTTTAATTAAGTATCAGTAGCTGAAGTTCAATGCGAAAGGTTTAGACAAAGGAACAACAATTTCCCATGTTCATTTTACTCCATTTTAACATGTTTCCTGTTTTTGTAAAAGTTTCTACAGCGTCGACTTCATGTTCGGTGTTTCTCTGTTCTATTACACGCGTGTCAAAGTGTTTATTAGGCTAATTTAAGGGTTTTGTTATTCCCGGTGCGCCAAGGGACCACTTGAACGCATCTCTGAAAAGTTGGTGGGGCTCGTGCGGATGCGGACTCACCTCGACTACGCCAAACCGCAGACACACCGCCAGCACCACGAGCAGCAGCGGTCCCCACGAGCTCATCTTGCTGCCCAGCCTCGAGCCTTCTCGACGGATCGGGCATTTATGGAAGCGCGAGAGTCCGTCTCTCCTCAGCACTGCGCGCGGGGGGACAGCGGCTCGCCCTGCCGGAGTGCGCGCGCGTCCACGGTGCGGTCTCTCGAGCGGAGGAAAAAGCGCTCGTGCTCAGCAGTCTGTTCAGCAGCACCCAACTTTTCAACCTTCCCGAAAAAGAAAAGAAAAGAAAAAAAAAAATCCGCGGATCTGGAACCAGCTATAAACGTCCAATTTGACCCTCAGTGTATATTTAACTTGTTAAAAGCGCAATTTTAATTAACAAAACACTTAACATTTCCGTGCAAAAAAGAAGAAACTATCCAATAAGGAGCCAGATTTTGATAAAACATTCCAACAATGTCATCTTTACATAAAAATATTTTTGTAAAATCCGTCTAATTCCCAAGAGTCTTTTTCCATTAAACCGTGAAGTCCAGCACAAAAGTTGAAAAGAGAGAGAAAAAAAAGTGTCGCAGGTCAGGACGGTAGTTTGCGGTGCTCTTCTTCCAAGGAGTCTTATCACTACTCAGGGCGCTGTGTGCCCTGGTGCGCCTCAGCCCTGGACCGACCTGATTACGCAGCGGCGGCGGTGGTGAGGGGAAGAGCAGATTTCCAAGAGTGTGGTGTTGGTCCGCTCTACAGTATCTCTCTCCCGCCCCCTGCCTGGAGAATGGGTGATAATCTGCGTACAAAGAACCGACAGTCCAACACACAACCGCCTCGCATCAGCCACTGTGAGCAAAACTTCCCCTGCTGTGAATCATATATGCAGATATTCCTGATGCTGTGCCAAGAGCCAACCAAAAGTTTGTTTTGTTTTGTTTTCAGCTCAGGGGCCCACTACGAAACCACTGGACCTGTTGTCTAAAGTGTACATTTGTTATTTTTAGTCTTTGTGAACCCTCCATGATTTACCCACATATTTATTACAGCTTACAGGGTATATTCTTTTAGCAGACCAGTGTAAGAAGATGCTTTAAACCTAGTAATTGCTACAAGTCAATTGCATATTTCAAGAATAGCAGTCACAAAGTCCTTCACAATAAAAATGAAATAGGAACGTTATGAAAAGAATCGAAGACAACAGTAAAACACCAAAATAAGACAATATATAGCAGTTTGGATTACTGTAATATTTGGTCTTTTTTTTCCAATAGCATGTAAAAATGTATGTAATAATAAGAAATTTATGAATACTATGACGTTAGTTTTTTTTTTGTTTTTTTTTAACTTTGGCAATGTAACAATAGGCTATAAACTCACTCCATTTAAAATATCAATGTAAAAATACATGTAAAAAAAAGTATCAGAAAGTTGTCAGATAAGCAGATAACAGATAAAAGAGCTACCTAATCCATAAATTGTCATAATAAATGATGATGATGGTGATGATGATTATTCATTCATTCATTCATCTTCTATACCCGCTTTATCCTCACTAGGGTCACGGGGGTCGCATGGAGCCTATCCC
>JAQQZY010000028.1:8422962-8447092 GCA_030068375.1 Ostorhinchus rueppellii | reverse complement strand
GAAAACCCACGCAGACACGGGGAGAACATGCAAACTCCACACAGAAAGGTCCCAAGGTCCCACCCGGGAATCGAACCTGGGTCCCTCTTGTTGTGAGGCATGAGTGGTTAGCACACCACTGCACCACCGTGTCGCCCGCACCAAATCATAACAAAAGTTATTTCATGACACTTTACAGCCAGTGGTACTTTAGAGCCAGTGGGAACCAGATGCTCAAGACAATTTACTGAAACCCAACATCCTCCAGGAGTAAACGCTTGTGACTGGTGACAATGGAAGGAAAAACTTCCCTTGAACAGGCAGAAACCTGAAGCAGATCCTGACTCCTGGAAGACGGACGTCTGTCTTGACCAGTTGGGGTAAAAGAGAGAGGGTAAAGGAAGAGAAAAAGAGTGAGAGAGAGAGAGAGAGAGAGAGAGAGAGAGAGACTGGGGGAGAGGGGAAGTAAGGGGAGACATATGGATGCACAGCAAACTGAACTAGAACTGTCAAAAAGTAGATCAGCTGGTGTCTGTATAATTAAGAACCAGAACAAATGTCCATAACTGTTAATACTACTACAAGTATTACAGTGGATATACTACTACTACAACAGTTAATACAAATAAACCTCTACCATTTGAAGATTTACACATTTATTGTATATATGTACATAAACCAAGACATTTGTCTGTAGCATATAATTAAAAATTAATAAATGAGTAAATAGATAAAACTGTAGACCAGTGTAATGAGATGGAATCGACCCATTAGTGCAAATAGTGTAGGTGAAATAAAAAAAAAAAGTAGTGCAACAAAAGAAAGAAGGTAAAAATATTAATAATACAGTAGTGACAAAAACTGGACATAACTATGTGTGTATCACTAGATTAATTCTTGTGCATAGTTGTCAGCATGATCAAGTTACAAATTATAGTCAAGACGCTGTTTAAAGCAGTCTGTTTTCTCTCCTTGATTTGACTTTGGTGCTGATATACCCTATCATCCTCCAACAGAACAACTCGACTCAGATACAACTTAGATACATGATAATTGACATTTTCTTCGGCCAGTACGAGCACGCCTGTCATTGCTGTTACCCAATCATAAAGCCTCATAATGAAGCGACCCCGCCCACTCACTGCACTCCTTCGCCTGCTGCGTCAGAAGGTCGCGTGGTCTGTGTTATTTCGCCCGTTAGTATCGGAAATAGCACTAGCAAAACTGTTAAACACTTAGAGGGAGCGCAGACATGACACGGCTGAACTTACTTTATATCGTCGGTTTGCTGCTAGTAGCCCAGAGCACCGCTATTATCAGGTAAAAACTATAGCATTTCATTGAATGTTTACTTCTGTTAGAAGTGCGTAACGTAACATAATGAGTGATGGTGTCCGTCAGGTGTTTCTAATTAATGTGTAATAATGTGTGTTCCACTAACAACACCATTCTGAATGTTCTTTACTCTACACCGGAAAGCGGTTAGCCTCTAATATTTAATACTTCGTTACAGAGTCCCGCTTCATAAAACCAGAAGCTTGCGCCGTCTGATGAGCGATAATGGGATGTCTGTGGAGGAACTCAAGACTTTGGCAATAACTACCGGTTCACCTATCAAATCCCCCTCCCCAGACCTGCCCGTGGAGAGACTGACCAACTTCATGGATGTATGCAAATCTAAGATATACTTTCGTTAATAACCTTACCCATGGGTGTATTACTGATCTGGATGCATCTTTCATTTTCTCAATACACCGATGACCACACCCCCTAGTGTCAGTACCCCATTGTGGTTGGTTATTGGAATATTTGACACAGGAAGTATAGTCTCAGCAGCCTCAGGTGTGAAAAATGCTCCAAAAGCACTTGTAGCATAATCAGGAAGTCAATATTTGAGCAGCAGTGTTAGGGGAGAACAGGGGGGAATGTTCAAGTTAATTATTGCACTCTTGCGGCCACAATGTTCTAAGATATTCTCAGAACGATAATATCTGTAAAACTATACTGACGGAAACCCTGGGCTCAATGCTGCTTCCTTTACAGTTCAGTTTTAAAAGTGTGTTTTGTGTTTTAACAAAAAAAAAAAAAAGATATGCAACAGTAAAAATCTGTGCTTTTATAAACTCAAAGCTGTGTTAAAGCATAAAGTATAATACCCTGTTTACGACGTTGCGATATTATTGAAGTTATCTCTTTCAGCAGTTTAGTTTTATGTTCACGCACCCTGGCATTTTATATTTTTGGAGCTTTTTCATCCAAACCAGTTTTGCACTATTAAAAATGAACTTACCTGCCACAACCATTTACTTGCCACTATTTGAAGGTATCTGGCAACATAATATTGTTATGAAACCTGTGTGTGTACATACTTCATGTGCTGACACTGATGAGAATTTATCCTGAGGAGATTAAATTTACTGTTAAATGGCCTGTTGCTACAGCATTTCATTAAGGTGTGCTAGTTTCTTGCGTGACTGACAGGAGGCACACCTAAACAACACAAGTCACATGACTAGTTTGTGTTCCTTCCAAATACTGGAACAACTGTGAAAATGTCTGTACTTGTTCTTATTTTTATTTGTTCTGATGCAGATACTATTTTGACCTACGTGCCCTTGTTAAAGTTTACTTTTTGCTTCCATAGGCTCAGTACTATGGAGAAATCAGCATCGGCACCCCCCCACAGGACTTCACTGTGTTGTTTGACACCGGCTCCTCCAACCTCTGGGTGCCTTCCATTCATTGCTCCTTCCTCGACATTGCCTGCTGTGAGTTTGCTTATTTTTATTTGTAGTGCCACACTATTAATATGTAAGGTCTTCTTCTTCATGGAGGACATGCAGTATATTATATTCATTCAGGAGGTGGAAAAATCCTATGACCCATTACAGCTTAGAAGTTCAGGCGCAGTTACAGATTGAAGTCCTGAATTTGAATTATTTAAAAGTAAAAGTACAATAGTATTGTTAGCTTAATGTACTTTAAAGAATAAAGAACCAAAGCATTATGCAGAATGTTTCCTTTCAAGGTGTTGTTCAAGGTGTCTTTCATTACTAACTAAAATGCATATAAGAGTTTGAAACCCACTGGGCGGATTAGTAACAAAGCACTGCATCATATAATACATTACATTTTTAAGTAAAAAATAAAAGTAACTATAAGTATGAAATAAATGCCATGCAGTTAAAGATACAAAATAAGGAATCCTTGTTTTTAGCCCCTTCTAGTTATTCCCTGTGGGACGTTATTTCAGAAAAAATTTGTAATGGGGTCATTAGTGAGAGAGAAGTAATGTTTTTAATCCTGTTTGTATTATTCCATCCTCTGCACATATGTCAGTTTGAAAGATAATTTTACAAGATACAAAAGTAGCAGTTTGTTGGAAGCATCAGACTGTGATAATATGTAAATAGGACTTAATAGCTGAAAGTTGTAGCAGTGATGTTATTTTCTGTCCCCCTCTATAATCTGTTCATTGTTATTGAAGCTTTAACATGATCAGATTTATAGTAATTTTTACCTCTTGTAATATTTTTCACTTTGCTCTCAAAGAAGGAGGTAAAATGTGTTAAGGCAGTGGCTGTTTTGTTGGTTACATGTATTATGTGTGATGAGAGATGCAGTCCATTGAGCTTGTAAACACATAACTAGAAGTATCTTTACCATCTTTACCTCAAACTGCGACTCTAGGCTCATGAATTGACAAAAATCATATGTGTAAAGGATGACACAGTCAAACTGGATCAGAAATTATTTATCCGTCTCTGCTGATCACTGTTCACATTCCAAAGTTACACCCCATAGAGCCTAAGGTTAGTGACTTTGGCTTTGAATTTGTTTCTGAGATGCAGAATAGTAGAAATTACAAGTGTTCAAATAAAGTACTTGAGTAATTCTCCTACTCTGCTAACTAAAATCACAGTTGTTTTGGCAGTTTCTTAAATATTTATGCTTAAGTATACACACAATCATACTGCTGATTCTTTGGGCTTTTGACCTTAGTGTTAATTCTTTAGTAATGTGTAACAAAGTGATGTGTAAAGGTCAAAGATGATTATATTACAGTTCAGTGTAAGTAGGGCAGTTGGTTAAAGACACCATGTCCACTTCCTGTTTAAAAGCTGTTCCCTGTACTGCAGCTAAAGGCTAAACCAGGGGTGGGCAACTCCGGTCCTCGAGGGCCAGTGTCCTGCATGATTTAGATATGTCCCTCTTCCAACACACCTGATTCCAATGATGAGCCTATCATCAAGCTCTGCAGAAGAATGATAACGCCTGTCAGCTGTGCTGCAAGAGGGAAACATCTAAAACATGCAGGATACCAGCCCTCGAGGACCGGAGTTGCCCACCCCTGGGCTAAACCCTGTTATGATGCAGGGTCATGCTGGTGTTTTCCCTGTCAGTGATGTTCTTGGTTCTTCCTTCATCAGGGGTTCATCGCCGTTACAACTCAAAAAAGTCAAGCACGTACATTAAGAATGGCACTGAGTTTTCCATCCGGTACGGCAGAGGCAGCTTGTCTGGCTTCATCAGTGGTGACACTGTTTCTGTGAGTGAGACACCCACATTCTTTCACTCACACTGCCCTTTGTTAACTGCATTCCACCATTTTGGTAGTCGTGCCATTCCTATCATTTCATTATAAGACTGATGTTCTGTTTGTATTGGGCTTGATTCTGCATTTCTCTGCTCTCAGGTGGCTGGGATGGCTGTGCCTAAACAGCAGTTTGGTGAGGCAGTGAAGCAACCAGGCATCACTTTTGCAGTTGCACGGTTTGACGGGGTGTTGGGCATGGCCTACCCATCTATATCAGTAGCTCAAGTCACTCCGGTGTTTGACTCAGCCATGAAGGCCAAACTTCTGCCCCAGAACATCTTCTCTTTCTACATAAGCAGGTTCATGTCTTTACTGCTGCACTAAAAACTCATTACCAGTTGATTTAACATCTTTATGGTGTCTGCTGTTATAAAACAGTTGAATGTTAAGTTACACTTGTGTCATTCTGTCCGTCAGAGACCCAGCAGCAACAGTAGGGGGAGAGCTGATCCTAGGAGGAACTGATCCCCAGTACTACACTGGGGATCTACACTATGTCAATGTCACACGAAAGGCCTACTGGCAGATTCAGATGGACAGGTAACAGGAAACCTCATGGTTTCATGATTGTGAGGAACTGATCTATTGTGGCCTGTGACATTTCCTGTTCTGTTTTTTATTAACCCTATTTTCACTGTCAGTCCTGCTCCCTAAGTCTCTAATATCTAAAAAAAAACAAAAAAAAAACAACTACATTTATGATACACACTTGCCTGTGTAGGATACAGTACAATAAATGTTTCCAGAAATGTTCAAATTTAGAGAAATACATTTGTTAAGTATAACAGGTTGTTTCATTTGACTGCCTGTTTTGTTTTTTTTCCATTTGACTGCCTGTTAATTGCATCATATCCCCTTTGATGGGAAAATACAAAAAAAAACACTCAATAAAAATAACATCAGAGACACAGTAATAAAACAAATACAGCAAGATTTAGACATCAAATGCATAGCTTTGGTATCATTTGCATGCCATTTTACAAGACAATAATGAGATAAAGAGCTAATGTCATTACAGTAAGTGTGCATTTCTTCATTTCTATATCAAGGTACAACTGGAATCAGACAAAGATAGGCACATACACAATACACTAAGTTTGCCAATATTATTTCTGTTTTTTGCAAAATGAATGAATGAAATGAAAGGCAACACCTGGGCAACTAGAAACACCCATCAGTCACATGTTCCAATACTTTTGCTCTCTTGAAAAGTGGGTGGTGTCAAAGAAAAGGCCATATTTCCTGGGTTGTTTTTGATTTAAAAACCACCAAATAAAAGCTGGAATTCTGAGCTTTTGTGTCATATCCATCGTTTTATCTGAAACCCAAATGTCTTCAGTGTGCAACAAAAACAAAGGAATTGAACTGGCTGTTGCAATACTTTTGGAGGTGACTGTACACGACAAAATATAATCTGAACAAAACTTTAATGTATCAATTCATCCCTAAACATGATTGCTGCCTGATAAAGTTGCACTGACAGCGGTTTTGAAAACTGTAGTCCCTTACTACTTCATGTCCTCAAATGTCATCATTAGTTCTTGTGTTGATTCTACATCTGTGATTTCATACTGTATGTGTTCCAACTGGTTTTACTGGGGGTTAACTGGTGTCCTTTCAACCTGCCCCACAGAGTTCAAGTGGGAAACCAGCTGACACTGTGCAAGGGCGGTTGCCAAGCTATTGTTGACACGGGAACATCTTTAATTGTTGGTCCTTCAGAGGAAATCCGAGCGCTGCACAAAGCCATTGGGGCTCTGCCTCTGCTGATGGGAGAGGTAAAGCACACAGAGTTGGGAGAACTGCTTTCATCCTCAGCATCTGATTGAACAAAAAGTCTGATTTTGTCTTTTGTGGTTTTCGACATATCCTCCTCTCCCTCATCTGCAGTATATGATCGACTGTAAGAAGATTCCCTCTCTCCCTGCTGTCTCCTTCAACATTGGAGGAAAGATGTTTAACTTGACTGGAGAGGATTATGTCATGAAGGTAGATACACCCATGTCAGAAATTCACTTCACTTTTGTGTCTGCAGATGGCTAAACAAAACACAGATCCAGATCATTACTGTGTGTGTTCTTTGTAACCAGTTGCTCTTGTACAGGTAGTGCAGTCCAATGCAACGTATTTAAGCACATGAAACTACAAACCAATCAACAGCTGATTGTTCTAGCAGACATATTCAGTATATGTAGCTAAAGCCTTGATATGCAGTTCCTCTGTCACAGAACTAGGATCTAAAGCGTAAACGGCAACATGAACAGTTTATTTTTAATCAAGTCATATGAGTGCCACTTGTCCACTAGAACATGAAAATCAGAGTGAGAAATAGCCTATGAGTAACATTAGCTAAAAACTACGGGACAGTCATTTTTGGAAATAATAAATAAAGCTTTTAACAAAAAACTAAGAAGTAGGAACAGTGGCACAGTGTAGGTCTTACCAACATTTACGGAAAGTCAGACTTAAGCAGAAAATATCTTTGAACTGATCCACATTTTTCAAATTGTAGTTGCATTGGTCTACAGTGCTTTTGGAAGTTCTCTCAGACAATATGCGCTAAATTTCACCGACTTTGATTTGATGAATTGGAAACAAATGACCAAAGTGCTGGTGGTAAAATGTTTTCAGCTATATGATGAAGCGTTATTACATATATACATGGGTTTATGTACGTTCATATAATAGATAATACCTCTGAGGTCAGTTGGAATGTGAAAAGTGAATGTATGGTAACGTGCAGACAGAGTTTGGAAGTAGAACTGAGAGCTCAGGCACACATTCTCTTGAGTAGTTTGTAATATATTAAATTATGATCCAGTGCTTTAACTTGAAAACAGTCAACCAGAAATTTTGATGCATTTTTTCTTTATTAGTGACAAAAATTTCATTGAGTTTTATTTTACTTGTACAACGGTGTTAGGGTCAAAGCCTGTGGTTTGTGTTTTTATGGTAGTAAACATTATATTGACTGAATGTTGACATTATCTTTGAAAATGGTCAGTTGTGTACATCAATAGGATTGGATAGTATTTCAATACTTTAAATCTCTCATAACCTGATAGGCTCAGTGTCTTCACAACAACATTTGTGAAATCCAAGACTAACGGTGTTTATCGTCTAATGCAGGAGTCTCAGATGGGTATGTCCATCTGTCTGTCAGGCTTCATGGCCATGGATATCCCACCTCCTGCAGGCCCACTGTGGATCCTGGGTGATGTTTTCATTGGGAAGTACTACACTGTGTTTGACAGGAACGCTGACCGTGTGGGGTTCGCCCCGGCCAAGTAAAAAGAACAAGGCTGTAGTTGGAGAATGCAGTTTGCTTTTAATGGCTTTCAGTTCTTGTTTTGTCTTAAATCTGCTCAGAAAAATGGTTTACATGAACTGGTTTCCAGTGAGGGATTTTTTCACACACTGATCATCTGGTTAATGATATGCTTTGTCACTGAATGGACATTTTTATGCAGTTTATGGAGCATAATTGTGAAGCTGCATATGACTTTAGCATCCATTTCACATTTTTGATGTTGCAAGTTTTGTCGATGCATTTTTGTGCGTTAATATTTTAGTTTGAGAAGTGAGGGAGATTTGAAGGAACCAAAGATGTATGAATAGAATTACGTGACATTCCTAACATGTTTTCCAACTTTACACTTAAAAATGTTCTGATTCAAGCTATTTTTGTACTGTCAGCATCTCAGGAGGCTTATTTTAACATCAGAAAACTAAATAAAACTACACATTTTATTGATTGTGTTAAATTGATGGATGGATGAATGAATGTTGACTTTACAATCCAATGTTTGTGGATCGCTACATGCTGCTGTGAAAGAAGACTCAAACCATACACAATGTAATTTGTAACATTTAATGAAGTGTACAAAGTGCTGCACAGTTCAGCTCCTGAGCTGAGATTTAAAAAAAAAAAAAAAGAAAAAGCCAGAGCAAAATACACAGCATGCAACACAGCATATGGCTAGTATGAACTCCACCAGAGAGGTAGTGACCTACTTTACAATAACATTACAAATGTGGCACAGTGACTCCTATCACTTCAGCACAGCAGTAATTTGTCGCATAAATCAGTTCTGCAAAGGAAGACGCTTAATTAATATGCACACAAAGATTTAAGAACCACTGTGGATTGACTCTATATCAACAACAAAGCACTTAAATATGCGCAACAAATCAAATAAATTATTCTGCTCTTTTTGGTTACAAATGTACAATAAATACAAAAATATTCACCTGTTTTGTTTCCCCATTATTATCCGGACCATTGTTTTTAACTGAACATATAACAGAACTATACACAACCCATACCCTCCATATCCTCACACTATACAAAGAGTGGGTTGGCCATTCAGGGGAAACTTATTTCATATTTTATTCTAAGGCTAAAAGTGAGAATGAAAAGCAGCTGTGGGATTATCTTCGACTTCCACTTACTGTCACAATGCACTGACTGATCTGACTTGATGAATTGTAAAGCTAAATTTTATCCAGCTTTACTGAGCGCCAGGCTAATCTACCACCAGAACCTCGGCCATCGGAGCTGCTGTTACACAAGTGAGAATGTGATGTAAGAGTTTAGCACCTATTCATATAAACTCAGATCTGTCAGAGGGTGCAGGTAGAGATCCTCACTAGTCACAAATGATTAAAAATGAGATTATAGACCTTTTCAGCTGTGACTTCTAGATCTGCAACACTATACGTTTCACTACATTGTTGAAACAAAGCAGGCCAGATCTGCACCTCTAAATTATATCGGGCTAAATGTTGCCTTTAAATATTCACTCAGACACTGCTACCAACCACATTTACATTTGTGTTTATCGGTTTCTAATACTGGAGAAGCTGAAGAATGGAGGTGAATAACCAGATGTGCTACGAAATTCCAGATGCAGCTGGAGCAAATGTCTGAAAATCACAGTAGAACAGTCCATGTTTGAAGGTGATTTTGACCAAAGAAGGTTTGACCTTTGAGTTTACGTCATACTCGTACAAGAGCTTCTGTTACTGCCTGCCCACATGACCTGATGAGTAAGAACCAACGCACATTTAATAAAGTCAATTTACAATCGCTTGTGTTTTTGACTGTAAAAAAAAATGCCCACGATGGAGTTAATTAAGCATATCAGACCTGTGCACAAAAAAATAAATGTGGGACTGGAGAAGAAAGCTCCTTTTCATAACCGCAAACAAAGAGCGGCTCTGTATCTGATAGACTTTACAGATTAACATTCAGTCACAAGGAAACATTTTCTGCTCACGCCAAAATAATTGTGGGATAAAAAAAAAAAAAAAAAAATTTAATGGTCACTAATAAATTAGTAACTGCACATTTCCACAAATGTGAGCGTTCCATTTGTTGATGTATATAGATTCAACTTTCTGTAAGAGTCACAATTAGATGATGAGGAAATAGGAAACATACATATCAGACATCAACATCAGCATATACTCACTGGTTTGGTTTGTAGATTAGGTAGAGAACACATGCAAGCTGCAAACAGATCAGACTTTTTCATATATCCCCAGACGCACATAAAGCATCTTAAAGCCGCTGCATTAATGAAGTTTGTTTAAAAACCCTGATTTCAGATAGAAATGTTTGGTGTAATAAATATATGGAGGTATGAGATGACAAGAATGTTGAGTCCATCAGGCTGATCAACTATTTATTAGGTTTAAGTACAAACAAGCAACATTTGATTCTGTCCATTGATGCAGTGGACGCATATCTCATGACATGAAGCAAGCATAATTACCATGGTAACCTTACACTGCAGACACAGTGCATCTGTCATTTTTATTCTCCCTACTCAGTTAAAAAGCCCTGAAATGCATTTTAATATTAAATGTTTGGATTCATTTTCATGTAGATGAACCAATGCAGAGTTTAATTCATCCCTGTGTATTAAACTCCGTATCAGTCAGAACTTCATTAATACAATGGCTTAAGTGAGAGCCGCAAACAACAGAGGGCCTTCGCTTTAGTCAGAGTTAAATATTTGGATCATACATCACAAAGCCTTAATGTCATAAATTAAACCCAACACTGAACGACAGCAACTGTGTCCGTTATCTTTTCTTACAGATGTTTGTGAAGAGGTAAGAAATGAGGAGAGCATGGGTTTTAGCAGAGAGGATGATTCCATGCAACTTTTCTTTCCATGAACCTCATAATGGCTCTAGGTCACCACAAAGACAGTGGTTTCATGTTTTGAGTGTTCCATCGCTGTGTATGGTCTTTTCCATTGTCAGGGAGTAGGGGGCTGTCCCACAGCAGTCCTCAGAAGCCCTTCTGGATCTGACAGGGCACAGTACAGGGTATAGCCCAGCTCATCCACTTCCTGTTCAGTCAACTCGCAGAATAAATTGACCTTTGGGTTGAGGGCACAGGGCAGCCTCCCTGCCTCGAGGTGGCCCACTAGTGCCCGCAGCAGCTGCAGGAAGCGGTCAGCCAACGCTTCCTGGGTCCAGTCCCCTTCCTTCTCACTGAGCAACAGGATGGCATTAGTGAGCTGGCTGGCATTGAGTCGGCTAAGAGCGGGGTTTAGTTTGCACACGGCCTTCGCTACCTTTAGGCAGGTGCATCGGACGCCTCCGTCCTCCTGATCCAGGGCCCTCAGACGCGCCGTCTCAGCCACACGGAAGCTCTGGCGCCACAGGTTTTCATGGCGCTCTGCAGCGAGTCGATGAGGTTTGGCAATTAACGATGTTCCGTCTTCCATCACAAGTAATGGGAGGAAGTCCACATACAGCCTTCGGTCTGTCTCATACTGCACTTCAAGGGTCAGTGTTTCTGAAGGAACTACAGGGCGGATGACATAGTCAAGGACGCTGCCAATGGCAGGCCAGTTGATAGACCCCGCTACAAGCTTGTCAAACACCTCAAGGACTGATTTAGGAGAGAGGTAACCTCCAACCATGCAGCGGTCCCAGTAGCTGCTGTTCCGTGGGAAATATTCCAAGTTCTCCCTTCGGACCAGCCAGAAACCTGGGACATTCATGATGGTGTCCTCCCCAGGGATGGAAGACCACAAGTTCTTCTCTAAAATAAGAGGCACCATCAGCTGGGCATGGTCTGCTGTCACCACCTAGGAGAGTTAAAGAGAGGGAAAAAATATACACATTGAAGCTTAAAAAGCACGCTGGATTTGGATTTTATTCATGGATGATCCTTTAAAAAAATAACAAATGTGTTTAAACAACAATTGATACTTTTTAATCAATCATGCATCATTACTTTAATTCTTCATAAATTTACTTGGTTCGGTATTAATATAATTATAAAGTCAGTGTTAATGTGAATATAATATATTATATTTAAACTGAAACATTCCTACTAATATTTGCTAATATACAGCATTATTTTAATTTGTATGAAAAATATAGTGACTGTCATGTTAGTGGCCTCAGGAAGGAAGCCAAATACAGAGAAGATATTTGAATTACTCATAGAAATTAAAGCATTGATTTTGATAGTCCTAGTAAAATACATTTGTGTAGTTGGCAGTGTTTTGATAAATCAGGCAGCTATAATTTTAAAGATTTCAAGATTAACAGTTGACAGCCTCTGTACCTGCAGGTCATCATACAGACTGCCACTCAGATACATCTCTCTGAGCGGCATATCAGGCAGTTTTGCATGAAGGAAGACTCTGAGCTCAGCGCAGATGTCCAGCGCTGCCCTCCTGGCTGTAGCTTGTTCCTCAGTGGGGATGTTCACATTACTCTGGTAAAACTCCCACAGATGTTCTTGTAGGGAAAGACGCATCCGGGCTCGCAGCAGGTCTGTTTGGGTGGCACCACTGCCACCCACAGCAGCCCGACCCACAGCCCGCCGGAGACAGTCTGAAGACACGGGAAACAGAAATTACATTCACATAAAATACAGCTGCTGTTCTTTAATGTTCCATTGCTTTAAGTGATAACCTAAAGAGAAGGCAGTGGGTAGTTCACAGTACTAAAACCAGCCTGACCCAAGTTAAGACTAATTTAAGGTATTCAATGAAATCACTACTGAGTATATATCAATGTACATTCTACATTACACCAAGCTAACCAAAAACAGCTAGGGGACAAACTATCAAATAAAGGCAACACCCACTGTAAAGAAAGAGCAAGAATCCTCCCCATGGACCGTCTGTCAACAGATTTTTTTAAAAATTTTAAACACAGTAGGCTGACAGTCCACACCAAAGTGACAACACAGTTTTAACATAACAGACACTGCTTAGATTATAAAGAAAATTAACCACTGTTTGTAATTACCTGGTTCAAAAGCACGCGAGGAAGTGGGCAGAGACTGCAGAGACCTGCTCACTGTGGACTTCATGTCATGGTTTAGTACTCGTGGAGATGATCCCATCCAGGCGGGCTCCTCCCAGCTTCTCTTTCCTCCCGGCTCCATCTTAGTTGGGCTTGTGGGAGCACTAATGGCACGGTCATACATCTGCACAACAAAGTATTATTTAATTAAATATAGAATATGGCTAACCCCCCACCCTCTGCATCACATTATGGAGGCCCTGAGCAGCTCCTTCAGCATCAGACTTTTACACCTCCAGTGCAAGAAGGATAGGTATCGCAGGTCAATGACTATAGAACCATTCCCAGTAAACCCCCCATATCACACCATGTGCAACTACATTGTAAACATGTAAATAATATTTAAAGCTAAATTTATAGAATTATACAAATGATAGATTTCTTTTTTTCCTCTGTATGGTTCATGATTGACTTTGTATACAACAGTGAAATTCCCCCATGGTGGGATCAACAATGTCTCATCTTATCTTATACATTCAGGTGTGTGTAAATTGTATTTACATGTAAATACATATACATCTCCCCTTACTTACTCTTTTGACAGCAAGCGTTGCAATGCCAAGCATAGCTGCTCCTCCCACCCCCAGAACAAGCTTGGCATTGGAAAGCATGAAGTCAATGGCTGTGCCGATCCCATTGTCGTCTTTTTTTCCTTTGCGGTCTCCATTCACCCCTGCCATCCTGCTGCTGAGGCACATTTATATGTTGTGTTACTTGCAACTGATAATATAATAATATATGCACAGTTTTTATTGCAACTACACCCAAGACCCCCCAAATCCACTTAACTAATGGATCTAATAAATATCCAATTCTGAATTATCCAACATCTCCCCAAATACCTCCACTGACCCACCTGGGACAAGCACCTCCAGAAGACCTTTAGCCCACCTCCGGATGACTTGCAACTCCTTCCCCCTACATAAGCCCCCCTAGTCTGCTGTCCAGGAAGAACTGGCCCCTCTTCAGTGCGTCCTCCTTCTCTTCGGGAACCGTCAGGGCCTGGCAGCGACGAAACTCACGAGCCACAGCGCGTCGGTAGTAGTTCCGGTCGGTGTACTGAAGGTGCCTGCCAGCGCGGAGGAGCGCTCTGTACAGCTCCAGCACAGCACTGCGAGACCAGCCGCCCATTAGGGACTGCACATGAAGAGCGGGGATCACCCTGGCACCTGATACACAGCATTGGCGTTAGAACGGCATGTAAAAGAATAGTGGCGTGATGATGTACGGGACAACAACATGCAGGAGTCGCCATGTTGGGACATGTGAACCTCCCTGTCCCACAAATGTAGGTGTTTTTATAAACATTCTAAACTGTCATAGGACCATCCACAATATCCCGCGATATACATCCCAAGCCAAATAAACCAACATGTCCACACAGTTCTTCCACAAGTAAAATAACCTGTTCCGTTTCCCGTTTATGTGCTGACAATACTCATCAGCTGTTGCTATAACTCCTGCTGATGCATCACGGATGTAGCTTCAGCCTGTTACAGTGTGCAGCTAACCTACACAACCATGTGAGGTACTGTAAACTAATTAGCTTAAGGTCCAACTTCTGTTGGTTCTTATGACACCAATACTGCATTAAAAGTTAAAAGCTCCTGAAGCACAGCTATAATAGAACTGTATATAGAAAATGGCTGGCTCAATGGAGTCACATATTTCTTGACGAGCTCGTGAGCTCAAAAGGCTAACTAGCTTTGGGGCTACACAAGCCCTGACCTTACCTTTAATCAGCCTCATTAACGACAAGCACTCGTAAAAAAAGGACGAAGCGGAAGGAAAAACACAACAAAGAGAAGTCAATAAAAATGGTCAAACGTACGTTTCCGAAAAGAGACCGTAGAGTTTGTCTTTAGAAAGAGGTACAGCTCTTCTTGAGCCGGGGGTCAGATACGACAGTGACAACCGGAAACAAATAGTCAAATTATTCACTTCCGGGTTATGATGCACAGGATTCGTATTTGTTATTGATTAACTAGAATATAAATAACTATAACACAAGTAATACTTTTTTCTTTTTTTTTTTTTTACACAACTAATACTCTGCTTGTAACATGGATCTGTTATAGTAATGGTTTATGTGAAAATACACAGTGAAAAGAAAAAGGTGCTGCATTCAAAGCCGAAGTAAAACTAATGCTAGTGATTAAGCATCAGTCATCCTATTACATCATCCCAGTCGGTATTTTACAAATATATATGTTGTCAATAACATTATCACGGTTATATTAATTGATATCGGATTTCACTGTTGTAGCAGTTTAAATTTGAGCTTATTTGACATATGTTATGTGCTGTTGGTAGTTAAACTAAAGCATTTCATCATATTTTATAAGATCATCATGTGTTTATGTGCACATATTAAAAAACAAATAAGTTTTTAAAAAAAAAACACCCTTCAGCTTTCCTCTCCTTCAATCCTAGTCAACACATTTGGCAACAAGTAATCTGAAAAGCAGCTAGAGCTGTCGCACAAATGTGGAAGAAAAAGTTCAATTTGCCTCTGAGATACAATGGAGAAGGAGTACAAAACTGAACGGAAAACAAAAGAGATATCAAGAAAATAAATGCACCTCAAAATTGTCCACTGGGACTATATTTGAGTTAAATATATTTACATTCCATCTCAAACTCTATTACAAGTTAAAACCAAGTTAAGCAAACTTCTACAGTATCTACATTTACTCCTTTGTATTACTGCTGCATTGATGTGTGTAATGCATTTTAAATGTTGTGGATGTCCAAGGCTAAGTTAACATGAATTATTTATATACAAGTGAGTTATTAAATCCAAAGCAATGCATCATATTCTTAAAGGTCATTGTGTTCGTAGCACTGTTGTCATGTGAAAGCCACAAATTTTTAAAAAGTGTAAAAGCTAGTTGTTGGGTTTTTTTTTTTTAATCTACCTTAAGAAAGAGAAGCTTATCCTCAGCACACAAAGGAAAACTAAATCATTACATAATTACAAACTTTCAAATTCTACATATTTGAACATATGGTTTTCACTGGATAGAGTGGTTTGAAAAATTGTGATGTGAAAAGTAAGTAAAGCTGTCAGACAAACACAGGGGCATGAAAGTGTAATATTTACTTGTGAAGTGTGGTGTAGTGTAGAAATATAAAGTTGTATGAGAAAAAAATAATTAAGCAATGTACAACTAGGTGAAATTCATACAGTACTTGAGTCAAAGTAGTTATACTTCAACACAGGCAACAACACCAGCCACATACTGGAAAGGAAAAATGACACATGACACATAGTTTTCACAAGATTTCTTTATGTACAAAGATAATGTGATGCAAATAAGACAAAAAATTGAGTTGCTCACATATTTAAGAATACAACATTGACCATTAATAAGGCTTAAACATCTTCATGCTATGTTTTTGTATGTTGTCCTCAAAAATTCTACAGATCAGATTTTCTTTTTACCAAATAACATTTAATTTTTGTCAGCACTCTAACCCATAACCCATATAACTATTAGTTTATACATGTAATGTCCATGTATCTTTTTCTTTTGGAATCACAATACAATTGTTAACCATATAAAGAATAACCACTGAATTGCTTAATTTAATCTCATTTCAGATTTCTCTGGATTTTATTATTTGTCTGTGATGACAGCAAAAATGTCACTTTACTTTGATGGGTGTAAGGGTCTGTAAAAAAAAAAAATAGATGTATAACAGGAAGATCAGAGGTGATTGTTGATTTTTTTTTTTTCTATTTAGCCCCAATATCAACATAATCATATCACATCTGTAGGCCTAAATATTCATGGAGTAATCATGATTATGGTAAGTATTTCATTCCTTTCATCCTTGGTATGATATGCATGTCCCTGATGTCATCATGCTGAAGCAGCCAACACAAATAGCGCTCTGTTCCCATGCCCCACCCGCTAGTGAGGAGTGTTTTCACCTGTCGAATGTTGATGTACCATTTGTATGACTGCTCTGGTACTGCATGGTGTCTAAGAGCCTCCTGTACCATCTCTGGTGTAGAATGACGTTCGCCAAGACCCACAGTCTCACCCAGTCCCAGCAGGAGGTCAGCAGCTTTGGCTTTGCAGTGCCCAGTGCCCTCCACATATGCCTGGTAGAAGGGAACTCCTAGATGATCCATCTCTGTCAGCCAAACAGCACCTCCATATTTCTCTATCAACAGCCGTTCTCCTTTACGTGTGAGCTTTCGACCAAACTGGGGCTGGCCATCTTGTACCCACTCCAGGCAATCAGGAGAAGACATCATGGGAATTGCCTCATCCAAGGAAATTCTTGGTAGTGGGGTTTTTCCCTCGAGCTTAGTCAGCATGGCTGTGGCATGGGCAAGTGTCCCGGCAGTGTTGAGGATTATATCTGAGTGTTTCTTTAACATGGACTTAGTGAGGTGTGCCAGGTATCCCTCAGCAATGGAAATGGCATTGTCCATATCACCCAGCAGTTCACACTCCACATGGTAGAACTGGTTCAAGTGGGTGGAGTCAGGATCTTCCCCTCTGAAGCTGGGAGAAATGTAGTAAGTCCCTGGCAGGTTATCCTGGAAACGAAGGAAATATTCAAGTACAAACTGCATTGAGTCGGCCAGGTAAATGTCCTGGCCAAGCAGGTTGACAGAAACTGGCTCAGAGTCAGAGCCCAGGCCCATTGGTGAGGAGATGGTGTCTGTAGTGAGAGGGGTCAAAGCATATGAATACTGGCAGGTACTGTGGAAATACTCCACAGTGCTGTGGAAAAGGGTGTTCTGAATCTGGAACAGGTTGCGATACCACTTGCTCTTCATGGCAGTTGTGGAGTGTGATTGAGGGTCTTTCCATGAATGTGGTGGCCTACACTGGGTGATTTTTGTGTGGATCTTTTTCAAGGCTTCAGGGTCAGCAGGTGGACCATCCACTGATGACACAAATCCAGGGTAGCTTTGGAAGTATTCAGGTTGGATTTTGGTAGGTTTATTGCCATCTGGTGGAGGTGACAGAGGGATCAGTTTAGCGTGAGCATAGTTAATCTCAAAGCCCTCAAAGATCAAAGCAACTCCACTAGCTCTCATGCCTTTTTCCAGAAGTCCTGCAACTTTATATGTGGCTAAGATCAGTGCTTTGTAGTCAGGTTCATCCAGTCTGAAGATGTTACTGGACAGTGGTTTGCGTGGTACCACAACAGTGAGTCCTGGAGTGTTTGGAAATGGTGTTAAGAAGGCAACATGCTCACTGTCTTCCCACACTCTCCACTGTTGCTGCACTCCACTGACAATGCGACTAAACAGGTTATCATCTGAAGGGTCTCCAAAGAAGTCAAAGCAAGAGGGTGCATTTGGTGTTGGCAATCCATTTCTAATCTTGCCTTGAACTTGGGTCAGTGCTTCATCATCCCAGCGTGGGCCGCTTTTTGAGGTGCAGAAGCCAGGGTTATAAGGATGGAATTCTTCTTCTCCAGCCAGATGGGGCTTCCACTTTGGCTCAAGACCATGAAGTGGGAGCAGTTTGATCTGAGCTGGATGATCAGGTGTTGGATTAAAAACCAAGGCACAGCGTTGCACTGCTAATCGCTCACACAACATCTTTGACACATCTCTTGCTGCTTCCATCATAGCTACAAAATCAGGCATTGCCAGCTGAAAGATGCTGTTAGCACCACCTAGACTTTTTCTAGTCAGAATGGTTGAGCCTGGAGTCCAAGGGTTAGGATGCAGGTAGGCTACAAGCTCATCAGTTTCCCAGATGACGTTTGGGACGCTTTTCAGAGGTCTCAGGACCTCTACTCGTGAAATACCATTTATCATTGAGGCCACAAACATCACACCAGCATTTGTTTCAATGATGGCATCACCTTTACTGTCCACAGCGATGACCCCTGCACAGATCCCTTTCAGGTTTTCACTCATCACTTCTCTACATGCCTGCCTGAGGCTATATCCTTTGTGATGGTAGAGGCTGGCTATTTTCTGTGCCACTGTGTGTCTCAGAAATGTATCCCCATCTCCAGAACAGGTGATAGCTACCATGTTATCAGCATATATTCCAGCCCCTACCACTGCTGTGTCACCGACTCGCCCTTTCAACTTTCCCACCAGCCCACCTGTAGAGGATGCAGCAGCCAGCTCTTGCCATTGATCCAAGGCCACAGCTCCTACAGTCTGAGGGTGATTGTTTTTTTGAGCATTTCCACTACTGAGCTTGGCAGTTAACTCTCTGTGACGAATTTCAGTGTAGAAATAGACAGGATCAACAGGCTTTTCATTTTCCCCCAATGTCTGCAAAAATTCCTCAGCCCCTGTACCCACAATAAGTGGATGTGAACTTTTCTCCATGATATTTCTGGCTGCTTTTATGGGGTTCTTTACATGCTGCACACAGGCAACAGAGCCTGACTTCATTGCTTTACCATCTACAATGGTTGCTTCCAGTTCATTTTTGCCATCTTTGTTGAATACTGAGCCTTTGCCTGCATTGAATAGAAAGCAGTCCTCCAGGGCTTCTACCGACCTTTGAACTGCATCCAGACTACTGCCACCATGTTGTAGCACTTTAGATCCAAGAGATAAAGCTGTCTGCAGAGCAAACTCAATTACCCCAACCACTAGGGGGTTCAGCATCATCTCCTCTCCAGCTCCACCGTGGATCAACAAAGTATAGTCTGGACTTGTACAAGAGTCATCATTGGTCTTGCCATTGTCTGGACCTTCTGTAGAATGATGTAATTCTCCATTCATTTTCTCTGCTTGACCTTGTTGCAGGAGACACTCTAGGGCTCCCATCTGGGATGCAATGGCATATCTAACAGCTAGAAGCATCACTAATTTCAGATTCACGTTTAGGTTTTCTTTGAGTTTCTCCAGTGTCTGGGTGAAGGTTCCCTTGCCATTAAGCACAATGCGAACCTTGTCTGTCTTCCCGAGGTAGGTTACAGCCAGCTGATCTTGTGCATAAACATTCCCAACTCCACACTCAATACCTTCCATCATATCTGTACCAGTGAGGTACACAGATGGACATCCAAAAGGGTCCAAAAACCTCTTCAGAGGGTTATCAGAAGGCAAAGATCTACGTAGGGCAGCTAGGTGGGGACCAATACCGTGACCATTTTTGGTGTTTTTGATTAAGCTCTTATGCTCCAAAAATGCAACGTGGAACAGACGTAAAAGATCGTTACTGCACTGAAATGTTTTCTCTGGGCCAATGCTCGCTGCAATTGCACCAACTAATGTGCGAGAATGCATGGTGAGTGAGTATGTTGGGTCACATCGGCCATGTTTGTAGTGACGCATATGAGTAGGTGTAACTAGTATGTGTTGGGCAGCTGAATCTCCAAGAGTCTGCCTCAGGGAAAGCTGCAAAGAGAAGTTGATCCAAGCATCGTACAGGCCTCTATGCCCTCGGAGAGTAGAAAACACATCAGGATAGGAAGGGAGGTCAAAGGTGAGTACTGGATGTGTTGCTTTTAAGTCAGGGGTCGGTTTAGGGGTATGCACTCCTTGCAGGGGAAATGACAAGGCAGCTGGGAAAACAGAATCAACATTGTTTGAAGTGACAGACCCATTCATATTTTGTGTGTCAGTATGGGCTAAGTTTAAGTCAGCAGTCTCAGACAAATGATAAACACGCTCAGTCACAAGCCCAGCTACCATCCCATCCACTGCACTGTGCTCAAACAACATCCCAGCCGTGTTGTCCTTAAACACCACCAGATTCACCACCTGTCAAGTAATAGAAAAAAGATTAACCTCCAGTCCAGTGAGTCTGCTGTATGTAACATCTTACCTTTTTAGATTTAAATTATTCACTTGGTAATTCCATACAGATAATGTAACTCAGTATAAACCTAATGACATTTCTAGTATTTAACCAAACTATATCAGCTCCATCAGTGAGTTAGGATTCATATATGATTTCTTAAAACTTTCCATTTTGAATAAGACATTGTCTTTCTGGTACCTTGTCATAGTATCTCAGACAGGGACTGTCTCCTCCTCCTCCTAGCCTCACTGCGTTGAGTATGTCGGCCAGTTCAGATGGTGCATTACAATCTTCCAGACAAAGTGTAAGCACAGCGCTCTCCATCAGCTCCAGGGATGCTGCTGCAGCCCCTCCTTGCCCAAGAATCTCTTCCCTGGTAGAGGCCCAGGTTTTCCGTCCTAGAGCTGAAAGGCTGCAAATGATGGAGGGGTCATTCTCTTTTCCTGCTCTGGGTTGGTCCATCACCTGAGCCAGCTGATTGTAGATGTCAATATATGACCGAGCAGAAACTGGGCCACCAGTGCTGGGGCGCCACAAAATGTCAACAGGAAACACTCCTCCAACACAAGTAATGATGGCATGGAGGCTATCTGGATAAACCTGTGAATGATAATGGAACTTTTTAGATTTTGGTTGAAAACTCTTTGCGTATGAAAAATGCTATTAGATGAAGGCAAATACACTGTTGCTCATGAAGTTGAAATCAAATCTTTTTGCCTCTTCTCATGAAAGGATTTTAACAATGAAATTTACTTTTGATAAAGTTTGACTAGGACTATATAATCATTTCACCCGGTCAAAGGTGATTACGGATGTGTATAAATAGGAATAATAAAAGAGGAGTTTGACTGAAAACAAAAATATTCCTGCTTTATAAACAACAGTGTATAAAGCTGGTTAAATAAAATGTAAAATGTCCAACATTTCTGTCCAGTTTTGTAATCTCACCTTAATCTCATCTTGACTCTTGCCAGGAATCCTGCTGGCAGCAAATACTTCAGATTGCTGTGTGCGCTCCATTGGCACATTGCCCTCCAGCAACAAGGGCTCACTGTACAGCTTTGCTGCTGCCCAGAGTAGAGCGGCAGCCCTTCCCACCTGGGTACATCTCTTTGCTTTGGATGGGAGTAGAACTACAGGCAGAGCTGTGGAAGTTGGCAGGGGGTCGGTACAAGACAGCAGGCCTCTCTTGAACTGCTCCGTTACCCAGTTCTCTTGGCCTGCAGCTCTAGCTGCTAGTTTCTGCTGGGCATCTTGAAGAAGCTCCTTCTGCTGTTCCAGTGTATGTTTGTACTCAGGGTAAAGGTCAGGACTTAAAGTGAGCTGCAAGACACGGCCCACTTCTTTCAGGGTAACATCTAACTCAGGTATAGGGTAGTCGTGAAGATTCATCCTGGTGAAACAGAACAATCCTGAAAGAGGAGAAGAAAGAAATAATGACTGAATAAACAGTACTAAGAACAAGTAAACCTGGAGGAATTTACAGGTGTGTATCCTCTGTAATCAAAATAGGACTGAAATTCATTAATACTAAACATACTTATTTTAAGTGTGATCTAATTCAGTCATTTGAAGGTCTTGGTAAAGTTTATTTATATAGCACATTTAGTTTTAATTAAATGCTGTACAATGATAAAGGTAAAAAAAAAACAAGATATGATAAAACTAGTAAAAATATAGGCCTATAAATATATAAGATATATTAAAACTGATAAAAACAGAAACAATAATTGGATAAAAAACACGTAAAAACACAACCAGAAGAAAACAAAAATAAAAGTCACACACTTGTATTAAAAGTCAGTGCAAATAGGTATGTTTTAAGAGATTTAATGTGCTCAGTACACTGTGCACATGTGATTTGCTGGGTTAGAATGTTCCAGACCCTTGGACCTGCCACAGGAAAGGCTCAGTGGCCTTTAGTCTTTAGACGGATTTTTGGCACATCTAAAACCAAGCGATTTGAGGATTGTGTTTCTATTGACAGAACACACACAGTTAAAAGCTCTGAAAGGTAAGGGGGTGCCAACCACCTAAAAGCATGTAATACAATCTTAAACTGGATCCTGTAAGTGACAGGAAACCAGTGAAGGGAGGCCAGTACAGGGGAGATGTGGTCCCATCTGGTTCCATCTGCAGCCGGTGGATGGAGGACTGGTCCAACCCATAATGCAATGAATTACAGTATTGAGTTAAGAAGAGAAAACATATGAATAACATGGTTCAACCAGATTATAGGGAGATATGGCTTCACCTCACGTAGCTAAAAGACACAGCTGAGAGAAGAAATCTGTTTTTCTAATTTAAAAGCACAATCTGAGAAGACACCAAGGTTTTTAACACAAGTGTGAATAAAAGGATCAAGAGAACCAGCAGCTAAAGTAAAGGCATAACCAAATAAAACCATCTCCATTTGTCATCATTTAAATATAGAAAATGTAACCCCTTAATGCCTGAATTGATTTCCAATTGTGGAAAAAAAAAATTGACTTTTGTTTTTTCTTTCAAGTGGATAGTATTTTGGTCATATTTTGAAGTGTGTGTGTGTGTGGGGGGGGGGGGGGTTTGATGCGAATTTGCATCAGTAGGCATCAATGGGTTAAACCTACGTCGGTTTCAGTAGCATGTAGACTGTTAAACACTACATGCAACATGGATTCCTTCGCAAAACAGCAGAAAGAGATGTTATGACTCATGAGTATCAACCGTAGTGCAAGATGTATAAGATTAAAAGAAGAAGAGGAGGTGTGTTTATAATATAAATGACTGAAGCTCAGTATTAATTAAATTAATGAGGAAAAACACTCTTATCAGTCATAGAGTTTATAATGTGCTCTCATGGAATAAGTCCACAGTACACCTGCCTTTTAGGATACTAGTACTTACTTAGTGGATCTAGTATTGGTAAACCTTGCCCTTGAGCTTCTCTTTTCAGCGGGGTGTCAAACATACACCCCCATGGGCAGAAACCGGCCCGCCAAAGCATTCAAATCCAGCCAATAGGATGAATTTGTAAAATGTAAAATTTACACTGATGGCTGATCATTGTGGTTCAGGTGCAACATACAGACCGATCCAGTCATGTGCATCAGATCAAAAAAATACTGTCATAATAATCTATGAATCATATAAGTAATACAAATTTTTTTTTTAAAAAGTTAAATTGCATGATAGTGTTTATAATAGGGACTATTTTTTCACAATAATTGGTGTATTTCAGCTTGTCTTGTTGAATAATTGTTGCACTTATTTTTCTGCAGGAGTTTCATGTTGTTCACATTTCCATATTATTATGATTTTACTTTTTTCACTGTAAAACAGAAAAAAGTTTGGAGCTGTCAACATTTATAGGGTATCAAGCTAAATTTTTTTAGTGGTTTGAGATCATATTAGAATAGAATAGAATAGAATAGAATAGAATAGAATAGAATAGAATAGAATAGAATAGAATAGAATAGAATAG
>JAQQZY010000028.1:8395926-8407827 GCA_030068375.1 Ostorhinchus rueppellii | reverse complement strand
GAACATTTGAGCAGGATCTTAAACTGGAAATATCTGTAAAATATAATTTTAGTTTCAACACAGGAATATTTTGTGATACAGCATTAGATCCTGTTGTGATCAAATAAAAATGTGTTTAGTATTTGGGCATATTTCTGGTGTAATTCAATTCTTCAGGGAAATAATCATTTTTAAAACAGAAACCAAAAAAAATAGCCTTTTTAACAGTATCGTGATATATCGTATCGTGACCCTAGTATTGTGATTTGTATCGTATCACCATATTCTTGCCAATACACACCCGTAATTAGGATGTTGCATAAATTTCCATTATCTTTCTGAGCAGGTCCTTTGAGTTTTCCAGCACAGGAACTTAATGCAACATGAATCTAACATCTGTAGTGAATAAATGAATACCCAGCATTCATTGCATTGTGTTTTACCTGATTTCAGATCCTGTTGGGTATCCAGGAGCTGCTGAACGAGCCTAATATTCAAGATCCAGCACAAGCAGAGGCATACACAATTTACTGGTCAGTATGCCTGCTGCCAAATAACTAACAAATGAACTGTGAGCAAAGTGCATCAAATTCTTTTGTTTAACAACTAGGGCTATTTAGGGCTGAAAATATAAATACTGTAGACGCCTGTGTCATTTGGGTCTAAATTGGAATGTAAATAATTACTCTTATTCAAGTACTGTGTTTAAGTATAATTTTGAGGTACTTCACTTTCTTGGTATTCCCATTTTAGGCAACTTTAACACCCCTTATCCACAACATCTTGGAGAAAAATATTTTGCTCCTTATACCACTACATCTGTCTGATGGCTGTAGCTGCTGACTTTTTTTTTTTTTCATGTTTCAATCTTTTAAGTGCCAACAGACACTTAAGTACCATAATGAACAGACTGAAAATGAACTCCCTACCTTAGTTAAGTGACAGTAATGCTGTGGCGCCATAGTTTATTACACCACTCTCTGTTAAACGCCATAATTACACTGGTAAGTGGACCATCTAAAATGAATTTAGAGTAGGAAAGCTTTGAGAGCGCAGTTATGTATTTTTATTAATGACACAAGCTGTATGATTCATCTGAAAAGTAGATCATGTGAAAAATTAAGATCGACCACAATGTACGATGGTGATAAGGCTTCTACGTTTAAGTAACACTAGCCCAGTTTAGTGTCTGTCGCTGAATGTGTTTTTGTGTGTGTTTGCATTTCAGTCAGAACAGGATGGACTATGAGAAGCGAGTAAGGGCGCAGGCCAAGAAGTTCGCCCCCACATAGAGTAAAGAGTTGGTTTCTATGCCCCTGAACCCCCCTGAAGTGACAGAGGTTACAAGCAGGAGGCAGGGAGCACCCGAAGGACCACTCCAATAAGAATCCAGCTTTGAGTATTATCCTACTACACAGGTGACAACTGAGCCTGTTTTTCTTTCTTTGTTTTATTCTTTTTAAAACGACACATTATAATTTTACCTGTCTCGAAGAAAGGCATTTTTAATGCATAGCTCATGATCCTAGAACTCTGCAGTCAACATGACCTTTGCTATTCATAACTCCTGTATAATCCACATTTCCAGTTTGGACATGAGTGCCGCTCTTTCCACTCATGCACGTCATGCTAATGTACAGACGGAGCTGTAAAATAAGATGTCATGTCGAAACCACTCAGTGTAATGTGAAGTCAGTTGGAGCAGAGGAAGAGATTTAGCCTGATTTCAGCCTTCCTCTTTTACGAACCAGACTCCAGAAGTGTTGTAGATAGTGTTCATGCATATTGGCAAAATACGAAGAAGCACAATGGAAGTCGACTCTTCTTTTGTGCTTTGAATTCATCAATAAATAAAAGTGTCCAAAGAATATCCACAACTCATCACATAAGGTCAAAGACAATCTTGGTACATCTAGTTTATTTCAAGGCCTCTGACTGCTTCACTTTGTATATGGTTTAGGGCTGCAACCTTCTCATTAGTTTCCCAAGTATTAGTTTAATCTATACCAGATAAAAAATTAAATTAAATAGTGACAAAAGCTTATTATGGCATCTTCTTTGGGATTTTGTCACCAACAAACTGTCAAAGTCTTTCTTTGGAAGAGAAAAAAAGGGGCAGAAAAATGACAAATATAACATTTAAGATTTTTTTTTTTGTATTTTTCATTAGGAAAAACAACTGAAATTTTGAGTTGGATATCAAAATAGTTTTCACTCACTTAATTGATATGTTGTTGCAGCTCTAGGACTGAAAATGGCAAAGTTTGTTCAGGGCCTTGCTCCCTCCAATGAGTTAAATACCTTTTTTTGCAGTGGAAATACTTTAATTTTAGTGATAAGATTGTTTCTGTGAATCTCTCTGTCAGTAACAATGACGACCTCAATGCACATCCAACACCAGAACATCATCCGCTGCCCAAAATGCTATAGCACCATATAAAAGAGTAAAAGTAACAAGAACTGTGTGTTTTTATCTGGCTTTATCTTGTTCACTTGCACTTGTTTTATCCCACAATACATAAATCTATAAACGTATAGATCAAAAAAAAAAAAAAAAAAATGAAACAAAACAAAAAAAAAAACGTTCCATTTGTGAACAAACCACAGCTGAAGGGTCCTCATTGGAATGGCCTCTCAACCAGCAAGAAAAGACAAACATGAAAGTGCACTTGAGAGTAAGCGATGGCCTGAGTGTTTTTTCTTTGCCTCGAAGTAAATGAGTGCATGTACATAATATAAATAAAGAATATTGTGGAAGTTATGTTTTATATTGTTTTAGCCAGTTGACATTTGTCTGTGGTATTATAACAAAAAAAAAAAACACAATAAATGGCATACAATTGTGAAATAAAGTTAAATAAAAGAACCAAAAAAAATGCGTCTGTTCTGTGAGTTCATCTTTAATACAAAGGTAGCAGATAGCAACCTTCAGCTCCGGTGTGTTTATGAATCTGGCGCCTCTCATCTTTATCTTGGCAACACCTCATGCGTTCTCTACAGGGTTCAGGTCGGGTGAGTCGTCTGGCCTGGCTGTGAAACGCACTAAAAACCACCATCAGCAAAACACTTCCAAGTAGTTTTGGCGCTGTGGGCAGGCACCAAATCCTGCAGGTAAATGGAGTAAGCATCTCTGTAAAGTTTGTCAGCAGATAGAGGCATGAAGTGTTGGCCTTGGAACTGAAAACACAGCGGAACAACATCAGCAGATGATCGGACAGCAGGGGTGTCAAACTCACTCTAGTTTAGGGGCCACATTCAGCCCAATATGATCTGAAATAGGCCGCAACAATATATAACCTATAAATAATCCAATCCAACTTCATTTGTAAAGCACTTTAAAACAGCCACATTGCTGTACAGGAAAATAAATAAAGAATAAAATACAAGAACAGATTAAAAACATAAAAATCTTACAATTAAAAATAAAATATCAACTCCAAACTTTTCTCTTTTTTACACTGAAAATAGTGAAGTGACATGAAAATCTTTATAAACTTTACACACTCCTTTAACCCTTTCATGCATGAATTGTGACAACCTTAATCATTTTGTGTTTTCATTCTTAAGGCATAAAAAAAACCAATGCAATATATATATTTTTTTTAATCCTATTTTTTAATGACTTGCAAAAACGTCCACTCAGCTGAACACCATGCATTTAATTTTTGAATCAAAGAAACATGTATTTAGGGATAAAACGTGGAAATTATGAAATAATTTTCTAAATATTGATAATGATGTTTGGTCACATTTTAACATCCTCTAATACTAGTTATTACATACTTTATGGAGATAATATGCACACACAAAAAAACTTTTTATTTAAAATGTTAATTACAGTCTAACAAGAATAACAAGCAATGGATTTACGCTCAAATCTGTTACTGCAGATTAGGTTTATTAAAGGAACACCCCTGGTTTTCCATACTGAACTATGTTCTTCCCTGATCTTAGATGAGTTGATACATCCCTCTCTTATCTCTGTGTGTGCACTCAATCGCCCTGATCACGGCACAACTTTGTTAGCACTTAGCTCATTATTTCCTCTGGGTCCAAACAGACACGAAGATAGAAGCAACCAAGCACTTCCACATTTTCCCTATTTAAATACGGTTACGTGAGTAGTTACATGACCCAAGTATGTTTACACAAAATAAAACGTAGTGATTTTCTAAGCGGATAAAATGGATAACTATATTGTATGGCGGAATTACACTTTGGGAGAACTTCGATGTCAGCGCAGTAATATCACTCCTGGAAAATACTCTCCCCAGGCATGATGATATTACTGCGTCATGTAACTACTTGTGTAACTATTTAAATAGTGAAAACATGGAAGTGCTTGGCTGCTTCCATCTTCACGTCTGTTTGGACCCGGAGGAATAATGAACTATGCTAACAAAGTTGCACCAGTGTGAGTGTTTTTTTTTTCTACTACTGCTTTCTAAAATGTAAAAAATATGAACATTTAGTTAACGTTTTGGGAAAATATGGTCACCTTTAATTGAGTTTCTCAGATGTTATGAGAACAATTAATTTGGAGAATGGTGCTGATTTATGGAGCTGTATGCTGTTTATTTATGCTTATTTTATTTATTTATTTTACGTATTTATTTTATTCATTATTTATTTTTGCTTTCATTCATTTATTTATTTGGGGGAAACATGTTGCTTATTGTTTACTTTATGTTGAGTATATTGTTAATTATGGTCTAATGTAAAGTTCAACCAAGATATTGTTTAAAAAAAAACCCAACATGAACATTTTACGAAACAGTAATCAGTGTAGAATTTGTATATTTTTCTGAAATAACAAAAGAAAAAAAAAAATTGAACTTTTCCACAATATTATAATGTTTTGTGCCTTTCTGGTCTGGCCCTTCATCAACAGTACTTTATGGATTTATGTCTTGAAGAAAGACATTTTTAACCCATAAATACCCAAACATGCATCCAAAAGCCTCTACTAATCTAAAAGGTTTAATATCTGCTGATCCACTCATCCAACAAACACACATAAAATAAAATAAAAGGTAAAATGCAGTTTTCCATCTTTCAGCAGTGTGACCTATTTGGACGTTCAGAGGTTTCGTAGTGAACATGGAAACACCGTCATCTTCTACAACACTGACTCACCTGTAAAACCTGTGGTTTGACAAATAACAATGGATGGACACGTTTATTTTATGCTAAGTTAATGATATATTTTGCTGAAAAAGTCACTTTTTCTTCAAGATTTCTCTGTTCTAATGTAATAGCCTGAGTTTTAATGAGCATCTACATGATCAGTGAATTAAATGAGAGAGAACACATGATGCGCACTCAAAAATGGGAAATGCAGATGGTAATATTAGAATAAATGCTGATAAATCACTGGGGAAAGACAAATATATTGAAGTAGTTGTTGGTTTTTAGGGCTTAATGCATAGCTCCTGATCCCAGAACTGTGCAGATAGCATGACCTTTGTGCCTCAGAACTCCTGGATCATGTATCATCAGTTCCAGTTTGGACATGAGTGCTGCTCGTCCCACCCATACGAGGCATCCTCATGTATTTTTTCTTCCTCAAATACCTGCCAAAAAATATTGAACTTTTCCACAGTATTCGAATTCTTCTTTTAGCTCTCCAGCCAATGGGTCCTGAGTTATTTTGAAGGCGCTGCATCTGTCGTCGTCTTCATTAGCAATTTCTTCAAACATCATCTCAACTATTGGTTGGATTTATTTCAAGTTTTATACATAACTTCTTTGGGACAATATTTACAAAGTTTGTTTACAGTTTTGAGATGATTTGCATTTAATGATGGAGATTTAAATTTTTGAATTTTTACACATTTTTAAAATATGTAACGGTCAGAGAATGAACGCAAGTGCAAGAACGCAAGTCTTTAAGGTTTTATTGTACTTACACACAAAAACACAGTTCAAACAGTTCAATAATCACTCCAAGAATAAGTTCTAGAAAATCCTCTTCGGTACCGTACTCCTAGCACAGTACCACTTGTCTGGGGTGAGGCAGGGGTCGAGGTCCACTTCAGTCCGGGGTTCGGTAACCATGTAATCCTTACGAGGGGCAGGCTGAAGCGTGGTCAGGGAACTGAAGGATAGGTCAGATCTCCGGGAGAGGCACAAACACTCAGTGGTCAACACTCAAAGGCAGGTCGTTACCAGGCAGAATGAGACAGCAGGCGTAGTCAGGCAGGCGGGGGTCAGAACAAGGAGACTGGCAGGCAGGGGTCATACAGAAACGGGTCAACATGGAGCTCAAGGAATCACTGGTAAATGCTGGAAAGACAGGTCAAACTGAACAATCTGGCAGGGAAACGACAGGAGAGGGCTGGTTAAATAAGTCACACCTGACTGAATTGGACTGATTACTGGCGGGAAAGGGAATTGGGTGAGAAGTTACAGGAGGACAGGCAGAGAAAAAAGAGCAGAGATATTAAAAAATATTAGAAATTTGCCTTTATTTATAATGGTCCATCTTTTGGTGGTTTATAACATGGAAATGGTTACAGATATCAATATAGTTACTATTGAGCACTGATAGTAGGCCATATATGAGCTTTCATTTGGCTCCATGACCTTTGACTTTGAATGACCTTGAGGGGTCAAAGTCAAGGTCACCAATGTCTAGATTTATGCCACGTTTCCAATATGTGTAAACAGCTCAACCTGGCTCGATGTGAGTCGGTATTCCAATGTGGCGCATTTATTTCTGTGTCGTCTGCTCAGAGAGTTGCTGAAAACTCGCTCGTTGCGTGTTGTCTCATCTGAATGGCCACCAAAGACTGAATCTCCTCGACCGACCATGGTGTAGTTTTGGGCTGTAATCATGTGGATTAATGTATCGTTATATTTACTGTCTACTTACACATCTATGTTTTGTAAAATGGTGGGTCACAGAGAAAACTGTCTGACCAATCAGTGGTCTGAAGTGTTCACACATCGTGTTTTGGTATCAGTTCCAACACTTTAGAACCTCGGCAGAGGCGGCACTAAAAAACTAGCACCAGGTACCAGATTCCAGTTCCTTTTTCATAGTGGAAACACAAAAAGGCTGAGCTGAGTCAAGCCGGTACCACGTAGTGGAAACATGGTATTAGACTCTATGGGAGTGGATCTCTCCTTCACTGTGGTTCTGTCTGAGATTTCTCTTTTCCTTCTGGGTTTTTGGAGTTTTTCCATGTTTTTCAATTTTCATGAGTTTTTCCTGGGGGATGCTCAGGACATTGAATGTTTATTTGACTGTTGCTTTAGAATTCAGCAAATTCTGTAAAGCCCTGACCTTGACCTTGTTGTGATATTGAGCTCTACAAATAAAATAAAATTAAATAGATTTCAACAATCTTCTTGTATTTACTTATAATGCACCATATTTCAATGGCTTGACATGGAAATAGTTACAGATATCAATATAGTTACTATTGAGCACTGATAGGAAGTCATATATGGACTTTCATTTAATAGTTGTGTTCTCCAGTGAAAGTACCGCCCACTTCTATTGGGAGAATGATCTCCTGCATCAAAACTACATGACTCCAAACATAGAGACAGAACCTGACAACCTCACAAATTCAACTTGTTATTGATTCTTGAGGGAACATCCCGGTGAGATACAGGGACATTGGTCCTATTTTTGGATATGCACCTGTGTGGTCTGACCATCACCTTCCCTACTGTCGGACTGACCTTGGGAGGAAGGTAAGTGGAGGTTTTGCAGTGTGGAGTGTCTCTTTGTCTCTGGCTCACTCATCTCCAATAAGAAAATGTTCACTGAAATGTGTTGCACCTACGTCAGCGTTACCAGTTCTATGACATGAAGAATAATCACCAGTCAGTATCACATCTAGACAAAATAGAGTTGAAAGGAATGCACAGCAAAGTTCTGCCTCAGTAAGAAATGAAACACACATGGAATATTCTCATATGGTGATTATGTACATGAATGTATGGTTGTGTATTATAATGTACATCCATAATGCACTTCTCTATTTCTGCGCCCTACATGCTTTTTCAATCCCTCTCATTTAAGCGTTTTTTTGTGGTAGAGGGGTAAAGACAAAAGAGCTCTCTGTTGTCTGTGGTGACAAGAAAAAACTCTGGGTTTAGAAAAAGCCTTGGCTGCAAAGTTACAATTTCCTTTTCAAATTCACCATTTCTGTTTTCCTGTCAAACTAACCCAAAAGAAATATGAGCAGCTGAACTTGTCTCTACTTACTGGTCACAACTTTTCACGCAAGGTGAAACCTGATGTAATGTTCTCGGGTATCTCGCCTGACATTCTTCAGAAATGTAACACCGCTTGTTTTCGCTCACGCTCTGCGGTTTGTCAGCTCAGTATGACCTCAATTGGCCAAAAAGACACAAACTGGTGATGGCTCAGGTGAGAACTGCTGTTTTTGTTCTGCTGTTTCCAGTGAATTGTTATGTTGTTTTGTTCTGAACTGTGTGTATCTGTGGTGTAGGTGAGAGCGGTGGAAAGCCCTCAGGTGCCAGCCCTGGTTCTGCCTCCTTATGTTGATTCTGGGTCCGCTGTCTTGCTTGCCCACAGCTATCACAGTTTGGGTCACTGTCTCCGTACCAATGTATTTCCAGGTCTGTAACCATCTTGTGCTTGAATGAGTTTTATTTTATTTTGTCGTGCTGCTACACACTACTTTCCTCCATTATCTCTTTGTAAAACTAGACCATAAACGACATGTGCAATATCAGAAAACATCAATAACCAAAAAAGCACTCAAAGAGCGCAGACCTCCACCAAGGTAGTGTTTGTATTTTTTTTTTTTTTACCTCCGCCAAGGAGGTCATGTTTTTGCCAGGGTTTGTGGATTTGTTTGTTAGCAACATAACTCAAAAAGTTATGGATGGATTTTGATGAAATTTTCAGGCTGTGTCTGCTCTGGTTTTAAGGTAGTGTTTGTACTTTCCTCCACTAGATGGCACTGAATTACCTCATACATATGCAGCTCTGTGTCTATCTCGCAATGATAAAGATCCATTAAAAAATTCCTGGATCCAGACAGTGATCCGGATCACCTCCAAAATTTAATCCTCTCTTCCTTGACCTAGAGTGGACATATCCAGAAAGTTTCATCAAAATCCGGCTGGAACTGTTAGAGTTATGTTGCTAACAAACAAACCCACAAACCCTGGCAAAAATATGACCTCCTTGGCGGAGGTAATTGAAAAAGCAATTCTGAAGATTTCCTCAATTGTTTGGCCTTAAAATATTGATGAAATGAAGAAGATGGTAAAACAAAGCTGCAGACAGCAACCCAAAGATCTTTGTTTTACTGTGATAGGATAGAATAAACTAGGAAATTATTACAATTTGATCAATGTATTTTTATTAAGTCTTTCAAACACACAAAAAGTAAACCAAACACAAGTCATACACTGTAAAAAGTAAAACATGAATCAACTTTTTAAAAAATTCTTCAATCGGTCACACATAAAAAAAAAAAGTTGAGTGAAACAAATTAAATTACATTAAATTATAACCAATTTAATTCATTTGTTTCACTCAACTAATTTCTTTATGTGTTTATGTGTGATTGAAGAAAATTTTTCAAGTTGATTCATGTTTTACTTTTTATAGTGTATACACAGGTAAAAGACACCACAATAAATAAATAAAATAAAAACTAAAGGGTACCACTATGTAATTATCCAATCACTTTGTACACAGAACACATGATCCAGAGTCCAGGAGCATTCTCAGCTGTTCTACATAAGACATAAAAGGATGTCATACCACATTAAACTTCCCCATTGATCCATTCAATGTGTATCTAATATTTTCAATTCTTTTTTGTCTACATTTATTCTCATAGTTTAACACCACAAACAAGGTGTCAACTTTGTATGAGATTGATGCACATTTTATTCTTGCAGCTAAATATTTTACTATTTACTGTGTGACCGTCACCGGCCCTCCCTGGAAGCTAAGCTGTCATTCTTTACTATATTTTCCTATTAAGAACCAGGGAGGGCAGTGCTGCACCACAGTGAGTTAAGGGGGACATCAATAGAAGACAGCAAAAAAAAAAAAAAAGGGGGGGGGGTACTGACAAACAGAAGAGCAGTGCTATTTAGGATGCAGGAGTGATAAAGACCGACACCACTTCCAAAAACAGCACAGAAAACAAACAAACAAACAAACAAACCAAGAAAGAAAGCATTAGGCACCTGAATTGTGGAGGTCTTGATCATTTAGAGTATGTCACCGAGGGGACATGAGTGAGGGAAGAATGTACAGCAGGGGTGTCCAATCCTGGTCCTCGAGGGCCGGTATCCTGCATGTTTTAGATGTGTCCCTCTTCAAACACACCTGATTCAAATGATGAGCCTATCATCCAGCTCTGTAGAAGCCTGATAATGACTGTCAGGTGTGCTGGGAGAGGGAAACATCTAAAACATGCAGGGTACCGGCCCTCGAGGACCAGGATTGGACACCCCTGATGTACAGAGTGCATGAGTTGAGTGTAAAATCCAGAGAATGATTCAGCCACATGGAATATTCACCCTAGATGTAAATGGTATTACTGGATGTAGATACAAGGTGCAAATATCATCTTGTTTTGTCATGTGTGAAAGTCATGTCGCCCTTTATGCTAGTTGGCAATCTACAGTTCCAAAAAAAAAAAAAAACTGAACACAAAATTGATGAAAAACACACTCGACATTACAGCACTAGATAGTTCAGTCGTTTCATGCATATTTCTAACATGTATAATGGGTTTAGACACAAACTATGAATTTTATCTCACATTACATTATTTATTTCTAAAAGAGCCATTTCCAGAGGTGTCCCTTTCATAAAACTGTAATATTTATGTTAAAAAAATGAAAAAATAAAACCTACAGAGGTGGAGACAAAAATACCCTGCCTCTGTTAAAAGTATTCTATTTGCAGCCACTGAATAACATCCATCACAACTCAGACAGAGGTAGAGAGCATTAACATGAGCTCTGGGCTTCAGTGACTCGCCTCTGGGATGACGATGACCTATGAGCACGGACCTGTGACCGTTGACCCTTGTTTTAGTGTGACAGGGTAATCTATGTGGCCTTGGAGAGAATGAGGCCTTTTGAATAAAGCATGAGTTGGAGCAGGTCCCTGATCCACATGGGAGAACCCCAAAGCTAATTAGATCCTCAGAAAGCCTTCCCAGCTCATACATATATATGTAACTGTATATGGACACATATACATATACACGTTACACACAAGTACACACACACACAACAAATGTTTTCACCGTCAGCTAAGGTAAGGGCAGCCTCTCTCTGCCCATTTGTCCAAAGAGCAAAACAGCCTATTGGAGCCAGAGGCCATTCCAGTGTTTAATGGGCTTTCAGAGGCTGAGGAGGCCATTGCATTGTTCGAGGGAGGATTAAACTTCAGATGAACAAAGAAATGTACGGCAACAAGTCACATCCTCATTCTGATACTTACCTCCGCCAAGGAGCTTATGTTTTACTGTGTGTGTGTTTGTTACCATCCGTCCGTCCGACTTTGATTGTTAGCAACGTAACTCAAGATGTTATGGACGGATTTTGATGACATTTTCAGGAACTGTTGGAAATGGCACAAGGAAGAACTGATTATAATTTGAGGATGATCCGGAAGAAATCCTGCATTCTGGATCACTTTGAAATTTTCCTTAACATTGCGATAAATGGAGCATAAAAGTTTGATCATCAATGTTTCAGGTGATTACTAATGGATGTTCATGAACTTAGAGACACTGCTTAAGGGTATGGTGTCCTATGACACCACCAAGGTCGATCCGGATTGGATCCAGATTCCGGATTTTATCACGATTTATTTATTTATTTATTTTTTGTTAAACATTGGCATCACCCGGCAAATCATCATGGTTGGGAATACAATTTACAAGAGCCACTACTACTGTA
>JAQQZY010000028.1:8329887-8350795 GCA_030068375.1 Ostorhinchus rueppellii | reverse complement strand
AACATTACAATAAATGGTGATAAAGCACTTTAAGGACGGTTGAATAGAGAGAAACATTCATTTTGATAGTGACATATATGTGACAGTGGGTCCTTATGGGTTAAATACAGATCTAGAATTAACAGCTGGGGTTCATTTGTGAAAGTTTTGCAAATTTTTCTGGTCAACCACAGAACTCCAAGTGCTGACCAACTAGCCGACATATTAAAAACATAAATGGGTGGACTGCAGAAGGTCTCATAAAATTCATTTCTTCCATTCACACTGAGTTCATCTCAGTTTGAGTGATGCAAATGTCGAACCGGGTGAATAGTTTCATTCTGTTTCTGAAATGGAGACCAGGTACCAAACATGATGAAAAGGTTACTGTTGGACAGTGTCACAACCTACAAGAACAAGAGATGAAACATTTTAGAAGGATGCTGAGCCCAGCGGATGGACTCTCCTACACAGGTTTACTCCTCTGTGGACTAGAGCGCCACCTCTTAGACCAATTTAGCACATTACATTTTTAATAAACAATAAAAGGTGTTGATGCAAGATTGGAAAAATTGTGTAGATGTATGTTTTTTGTATGTATAGAACTCCCTGACTTCAGATTTGTAAACCTCTGTTAATATAGATCTAAGACCCAACAAACAGGATTCATTTGTGTCCTACGTCTAACATATTCAGCCACAGCAGCAGCTCTGCATCACTAAGTGTAAATCTGTAACAGGCTCATATGACAGACTTCCTAAAGGTCAGTAAAGTCATCGGATCATTGAACACCAGACCAACTTTCTTACTTTTCTCTTTACATTGAATTTTGTCAGTTATTTGGGGTTTTATCTAACTGTCTTTCTTTTTCTCTCCAATGACTTGCCATATATTACTGCTGATAACTGTGAAATGTCCCCACAGCGGGATAAATAAAGTCTTATCTTATCTTATCTCCCCATACCTTAGCTTACCTTGCCTTACCTTAGCTTAGCTTAGCTTACCTTACCCTACCCTACCCTACCCTACCCTACCCTACCCTACCCTACCCTGCCCTACCTTCCCTTCCCTTCCCTTCCCTTCCCTTCCCTTCCCTTCCCTTCCCTTCCCTTCCCTTCCCTTCCCTTCGCTTCCCTTACCTTACCTTACCTTATCTGAGCCTACTGCACCAGCTCCAGTCTCTTTGTTAATGACAGGAATGTTCTCGCTCTACACAGGTGACAAAGGAGATCGTGGTGACAGAGGAACACCAGGTAAAATGGGACCAGAAGGCCCTCCAGGTTCCAGGGGACCTGGTGGTTCTAAAGGCTCTAAAGGCCAAGCCGGTGTTCCAGGAGACACCTGTAAAGTCCAGTACTCTGCTTTCTCAGTTGGTCGCCGCAAATCCCTTCACAGCCTGGAGTCGTACCAGACGCTGGTCTTTGACACAGTCTTCGTCAACGTGGAAAGTCACTTTAACATGTTTGAGGGAAAATTCATCTGCCACATACCAGGGATCTACTACTTCAACGTCAACATCCACACGTGGAACTTCAAGGAGACGTACCTGCACATCATGCAGAACAACGCGGAGCAGGCCATCGTGTACGCCCAGCCCGCCGACCGCTCCATTATGCAGAGTCAGAGTGTGATGCTCGAGCTGGCGCTGAACGATGAGGTGTGGATCCGCCTGTACAAGAGGGAACGGGAGAACGCAGTTTACAGTGATGACGTGGACGTCTACATCACCTTTAATGGATACCTCATCAAAGAAACTGTGGAAGGAAAGTGAGGAGGAAAGGGTGGGAATGTGGAGCTCAGACGTATGGAAACAAGCTGAAGTGAGAAGAAAGAACATAACTTCACATGTCATTATAAAATAAGGGGGGGTTTTTTTGGTTGTTTTTACATTATTTTAATTTGATATAACACAGAGGGAAATAGAGTTTCTAGTTTTAAAACCAAAAAATGATTCATTCTGGATCACTGCAGTGAGTGGAAATGTACTGTCTGGAAGTGCAAAAAGATTATTATGTATTATACGTGGTGCTAAAACGTGGTGCTAAAACTAAAGGAAGAGTACATTTCCAAAACAAAAACAGTTTGATGCTGTCTTCTGTCAAAACTGAGTGTCTCAGACTGTGACGCCACGCTGCTTCTAAGGTTCAGTGTGTAATATTTAGTGATGTCTTGAGGTGAAGTTGCACCATTCAGCATAATCCCAGGTGACCCACTCCCACTGCAGATAGAAATGACTCATTTTAAGCTTAAAAAAATAATAAATCCATATTTCCAGGTCATGATACGCTAGTGAAGACTAATCCCACTGAATCCCTGTAAATCTTACACACTGGACCTGGAAAGAACAGATTTTTACATTTGCATTTTTATACAATCATTTTTATGCACCTAATATTAACTGTGGTAGTGCGGTCGTATTAATATTACTGATTAAACTTCAAAAACCAAAATAAATGACTGCACTGATGTGGTAATACCTTTGCTGCGAAACAGCAATGTTGTCTACTGTAGTGGTTGTTTTGATGTAGTTCCTCATTGCGACCACTTGGAGGCAGTAAACAATCATGACAGGGAAATGCCTGTCATTCATGCAGTTATAATAAAACAACACTGCTACTCTGATTAACATGTTAATATAAAGATTGTGCTGGTGCTAATGTTAGGGTAATCTATCAGTATGCACCTGTTATATAATATCTTGACAGTAGCTGTGTGTCCATCCGCTTGTAATGACCTATTTTTTTTTATTTTATTTTTGCCAAATATGACTGCAGTGTGTTTGGTGCATTTTTTTTTTTTGAGTCACCTAAAGATTTGGGGTCCAAATTTTTAATAGTTCAGAATAATTAAAGCTACAGTTAATGAAACATGTCCCTGTGGTGTTTATCACAACCTTTTCTAAACCTCTTGGAATAAATGAATTATTGAATCCTAGCTCTGTCCACATGTATTATATATTGTCATAAATGCGTCCTATAGGTCACATTTTAATCTTCATTCACAGACTTGCAGTTTTCTTCCATCCTTACGTATGTGAATTTCCTGATAGGGTTTTGTATCCTGCCCTGGTGTCTTTTCCTTTCCTGTTATCCTGATACTTCTTATTCCCCTCCCTTATTTTACAAAAGCTAAATATCAGTGCTCACTATGCTATCCTGTTTGTGTAGAAACAATAGCATAATGCATTCTGCTCCGAGAGACATCTGATAATATGCTAATGTGGCACATTTATATTAGTCTTGCATCGATACTGTCTAATGTTTTGTATGGCGTCATAATAGGATTCTGAAGGAGAAAGGCCACGTGAGCAGTAAAAAGACAGACTAATTAATCTTCCATCATGCCCCACATCCTTTATTTCTCCTATATGCAGACCACATAACACCATATTACTGATGAAACAGCATAAACTGCAAGAACAGTTTGCATTTTTTTTTTTTTTTTACCTTAGATGAGATTCCAAGCTGTAGATTTTCTTTGCATTTATGCTTTTACAAAAACATCAACCACAAAAATAGATTTGTTTTGAATGTGGGTGCGAATGAGGTCAAAATATAAAGGGTAGTTTTCAAGTCAGTCATGACAACATTTGGCACTGCAACCTTAACAAAATCATGGAAAAACATTACATAACAGCAGTCAAAATGTAGGATTCTTAAAGAACCATAAGCATCTGAACATTTAGTTTCCCTTTTCATAAGCAGCAGGTACTGAGAGTTTCTGTTCTGCCAATAAATAAACTTTTTTCCTTACAAAATAGTTCTGTCTTCCAGTTTTGTTGATTGCCCTTTAAACAAAACAAAAAGAATAAAAGTACACATCGTCGAATTGATTACCATCAGGACAGTAGCTTAGGAAAATACGGCAAAAGAACATTAAAATACAAAACTGATAAGGATGACAATCAAAACACTGGTGAGGTGGGCGTGTGTGATGATGACTGTGCGTTGTCATTTTTTCCTGCATGCTATTCTGTATATTCAGATCTACACAGAGAAATGCTCCAAAAGATTACACCAGCCACTGATGCTTAATGAGTCTGTCACATCCAGGCGGCAACAACGCCATTAAAAAAACAAAGTGTAAATGCAGTAAGTCCTGTGGCAAAGTGCCACATACTTATATAAAACAAACAAACCAAAAGGCAGTTAGACGACGCTGACTCAATAGAGCAAATGTACATTTTGCAGAATAATGTGGCACAGACTGTGCCCTTGACATCACGTACAGTACGAACCGCACAGTAATCCTGGACACGACACTTCAAAAAAAAAAAAAAAAAAAAAAAGAAATCTAGAATCCTCACAGAATCATTAATTATGCAAATTCTGTTTTTTCCTATTCCTCCCATATAATCACCACACAAGGTAAACAAGGCCCGGTATATCACATATACCTTTTTTGTGGCTTCATACAGTGGTCACTGTATTGAGTAAAAATGAAGTCCTTCTACAAAAATACTTGTTTTGCTGTGTAAACTTCTGCAACCAAAGGCACTATCTTCTCTGTCACTGTCATTATTAGTCATCATGAAGCCCAATTCATGCCTAGATGGTGATATGATTCATAAAAGGGTTACTTGAAAACTGCTATACTGGCCATAGCCTCCTGTTGCACCACCTCTACGTGTCATTAAGTGCTAGTTCTGGAGTAATGTACCTTCCCAACAACGCAGTAGCATTGCACATACTAAGAAACACTTCTTGGCTTCACTTTTCCCCCCACTTGCTACAAAAAAAACTGCACCCTATGAAAATGCTGCCCTTAAAACTGTCCATTATATTAAGGATGGATCAACAAAAGTGTTGCAGTCTCCAGCGTTACTTAATATAGTTCAGTGTTAACGAATGCTTTTGTTTTATGAGAACAGAAAGTGATATGATACGGACGAAAATATCATCATGGTAAAAATAAAGAATCACGGAGAACATTCCCTTTGGACAACTGCCCGATAAAATGCACAGTAGTGACGGTTTGCTGCACTCGTCGAGCTGAGATGAAATCAAAAGAAAGTTAAAACTCCAGTTTAAAGCTTCAAAGACAAGCTGGGACAAATCCAGCTCTTCGGCTTTATTTTCACTGGAGCTGCTGTGCTTCGATGGATGAGGCTACATGTGGCCTTAATATCATGCTTTGAGATGTGTTAAATAAAGCAAGCTGCTAAAGTCTTTTCCAGGCTAATTCTATTAATGAGTCCATGCTAAAACCAAACGTACTGAGGTCTACTGAAGCTGCAAGGTTGGTTGCTGCAGTGGAAGTGTATGTTATGTAACATAAGTATCTACTTAATCTGTGTATGAAAAAGATTACAGAAGATGTTCTATTGTCTTCTACCTGTTGCTGATGTAAATGACTGTGTTAGTTTGTTCTCAAGTGTTCAACACAAAAGTCCCTTTCATGCTTAAGATAAACATTGCACATGTGAAATAAATTAGCTGACATCTACCACTTTAGTGCAACTACATTTACAACTAATCTAGTAACACCTTGTTATAGCAACCAAAATTCCCAAAACCAACAACAAGGCCCTGTCCTGTCCTGTCCTGTCCTGTCCTGTGATGGGTGTTAAAACCACCAAATGTTCCATGACATCACAAGCAAAATACAGCATTGTGGTATCATTTGGGCAAAGCTACTCTGCAACATCCTGCTACAAAGTCAGTCACATGAGTGTGACATCAAAACTGACAGGCGTGGCATGACATCAAAGTTAGGAGTGCAAGACACTCTTTATGGAGTTTTTCTGACAACAGTGAATGTACAAAATCTTAGGGACATGCACTGTTATTCCAGACCAGACTGTATGGTAACTGTCCCTCAACTTGTGTGCTTCTTCTTTTTTATTTCTGAGACTGATAAAAAAAAAAAAACAGTAATAACTAAGGGGTCTGACCTTGCTTCATTTCATTGTGTGCTTCCTTAAATGAACACGTGTCCTCAATAATGTGCACATTCAATGGAAAAGAAACACAACTGGAGAAAATATCTGCAAAGGCCAGAACAAGGGGAGGTGTTACTGTTTGTGGAGTGTGGCGTCGTTTCATTACAATATAAAACATTATGTCTGTGTGAGGGTCCAGTTTGTTGTGTCACTCATTGAGTAATGAGTCTGGTCTGTCGTAACCAAAAAGCCTGAAGTCTGGTTCATAGAGCTTGTAAAGTTCCTTTCGTGCCTCAGCGGGCACTGTGCTGAACCAATCAGCCTCCCAGCTGCTGGATGTAAGGTTTTTGTGTGAGGTGGGAAACTCCACCACATTGTCCACACGCAGCTGGCGCAGTAGGTGCTCAGCGTCATCCTCCGCCGTCTCCAAATGGCCCACAAAGTCATACTGAATCTGGCATGGGTGGCAAAGGCGATACACCTGCCGCCAGTGCTCATTGAAGGGCATTTCCTTCTCTGTCTGAGGGTCCAGCAGGTACTGAATGAAGTGGGAGAAGGAGGGGTGGATACCCAGAGCGAACGCCTCGTCCACAGATGCAGGAGGAGTGGGCTGGTTGGCATAGCGACGCAGCATCACTTGTGCAAACCGTCTGTAGAAATCTTCATTGCGCATCTCAAACTTGTTCCGGTAGGCCGAGATGAGACGTACGAAGGGGTCCCGCACAAACAGAAACTTGGTGTACTTCTTCAGTTTCACCTGAACAAACGAATAAATGGTTTGAGTCAATATAAGCAGACATGTCCTGGAAAATTAAAGGAGACGATAAGCTAGTCAGAGATGCAACTATCCAGTGAACAGAGAATAACTTTTTTGTAATAAAGAAGGTTGAGAACTGCGTGATCCTTACCTGGTTTCTCCACAATGAGGGGTTGATGAATTTTTGATTAATTGTATCATAAATAACACGTGCATCATGGCTGAATCATGTGCAGAAAAATCATATTGCAATTATCTTAGCAGGTATTCCGTTTTCAAAAAGAGTTGTGCTTTTAGTAGAAGAAGTGATTTCATGTTCACTGATAAATATAAAAAGGATTTTTTCCTAAAGAAGCATGTTCCCTTGTATGTGCATCACAGATTTATCAAAAGAAGCTGCAGTTATGATTTCAGTATTTAGAATAACTGTTCAGCCCTTTACCATGCTACTGTGAAGGTGGCAATTACCAAGTGCCGACATAAAAAATGCCTGAACAAACTGATTTGGGTGAGGAGCTCAGCACAGCAATGTTTACAACAGTTTGTAAAAACACAGAACAGGTGCAGCTATGAAGCAAAATGTCATTTCACTCGTAAAATATCTCACCATGCTCTATGAAAAAAATAACATATCACAGGAACATTTAATCAGTAGATAAACCATCTAGTCAACGATAAAGTACAGTTTTGTCTCTGAACACACCTTCATGAGATGCCTTGCAAACTTGCCATAACGTTTCCAGAACTTGTTAAAGGTGAAGTGCATGCTGCTGTTGTGGACCAGGTCCCTTGGGATCGCCAGCGGGTCTCTCTGTGGAACACCATCATGCAGCAGACTCTCACTGAGAACTATCATGATCCGCTTCCAGTTACTGCATGCTACCTGAGGGCAGAACATGTACAAGTTGACAGCCATAAATCTGTAAACTTAACTCCTGTCAGAGTTCATTTAAAGGTAGAGCGTGGAAGATTTAGGGAGGTTTGGAGGGATCTGACTGCAGACATGGAGCATGATATTATTTGGGTTTTTCACTTGATTTAAATGAGCTGCAAATAAATATTTTTTTCTGTTTTACAGTAAGAGTCATCAAGCTTTGAGATCCATTTCATGTATATGTTCCCTTAACTCAGTGTTTCTCAGTGGGGGTGGTATCACCCCCCAGGGAGCACTGGGACACTGTCAGGAGGCGTTTGGAACAAGAAAACTGAGAAGGGGGTGAAGAGACAAAAAATGGGGGCGTTGCATGTTATGTCAATGGTGAACCCCCTCTGTGATAAGGTATGTACCTCTCTCAGTCTTTGGTAGTAACATTCATATTGCCCCACCCCCAGGGGGCACTACCTGTGCAACATATATAAGCTTGATCAGACCCAAGCCTCCTGCTCAACAAGGTGTTATGGATCCCTAACCACCCTCCCCTAACAATTAGTTATGGAGTGCTACACCCCCCAAACCCCCCCCCCAGGGGCAGCAGGAGAGTCATGATAACGTAAAGGGATGTTTGCTTAAAAAATGTTGAGAACCACTGCTTTAACTAAAGAGCACAGAATGGACAGAACAATGACTCCATTGGCTCCTGTAGAAGAGGCTTCAGTTGGTTGTAATCTCCATTTTTACCACTAGATGTCACTAAATACTTACACAGATTGAACCTTTAATATAAAACATTCATTCTAAACCAGACACAGACTTTTGCTTACCTTTGGAACATAGCAGTAGATAATCCCATGCCTGTCATCAACAATGAGATGATCCAGCTCTTTGTTGGGAATGTCATCAAATGAGCGGTTTTTGCCAGGAAATACCACACTGTCATTTGTACAAATTTCCTGGAGTAACTTCCGCCGTTGCTCCTGTTGTTACATTTGGAAAACCATTAACAAATGTGCTGTTAGGAACTAAATAGTAAGAAAACTATTCTCAGACCGTTTAGTTCTAATGCCATTATAGTCTTGTCTTGTCTTGTAAAATGCTAGAAGTCGTGATGTCTTGTTGAAAGTAAAACAAAAATAAACCCTGGTCTAAGGCTGCAAAAACTAAGTACATCCAGTCTATTCTCCACTCTAATGCTAATAGCACAAATAACAATTCAGAACTGTACCTGTCTCTCACGGAGCTCGGCTGCAATCGGTGTCAGGTGAATTTTCCACTCCCGGCGTGGTATATACCGTTCTTCTTTCTCTGATTGGTTTCCTGTTTCAACAGGGGCGGGCTCTGTGGGTTCATCACTTCCCGGCTCCAAAAACTGGTTAACAAAGGCATCAATGTCGGACAGGAAAGATGGGGTCCGGGACGTTTGGGGCCGCTGCTGCTGCTGCTGCTGAAGAGGGGGATGTGGTGTTTTGGGGCCCGGGGAGACAGGTGTGTGCAAATACAGATGAGACGCCCCGACATCGTCCCAGTAGATGATGATCAGAAGGATCATGAAGGCCGAGCCCAGGACTACAAAAATGCGGAACATCCTGGATGTTCCCATAGTGACTGACTGATGTGCCAGATATTGTTGCCTGCTACTGGGTCACCATAGCAACACAATTTGTCTTTACTGGGTGTCTCTAAAGCATCGCCATGGTAGCAGATTGAAATCTTTACCTGGTGCTCTTTTATGTGAACAGATAGGAGTTAAAGGGTTCTTGCTACACGGTCACCATGACAACAAAGTCAAGGTCCAGGAGCTTCTTCTCACCATGGCGATAGATAGACGGCAGCTAGAGCAGTGTCTGTAGTACGTGTGGGGTTATCATGATGCTGGTGCACTGCAGGACTGGGAGGAACTGGCCATTCATGGATTAAATCTCACCTCTGCTCGAAGCCTGCAGCCAGAGACACAAACACACACATGCATGTACACACTGATGCGTGTGACAGAAAACCAGCATACGCATTTTATTTTAGGCAGATTTGTACACGCAACCACGTCATTCATGAAAATCTATTTATGTGTTTGAATCATCAAAAAAATCCTATATTCAAACAAAATTCTATTATTTTAGGGCACACATTTGGACAAAAAAAACATTATGACACACAGATATGGTCACAGTGGATTTAACAAGCACACAGAACAACAACGACAATTTCTGAGTATTGTCAGTCATTATGGTCCCACGCTCTAGAATTATCTATCATATGAACCAAGGTATGATAAAGACAGCATCGTCTTTTAAAAGCCGATTCTGAACATGTGTATTTTTGTCACAAGCTTTTGAATGAGTTCTCATTTAAAAAATAATGATAACTGATCATTATCATTGCTGTTGATCATTATCACTGATCATAGTCCCTTATCACTCTGATCCTGGTATTCTAGTGTTTATGTCTCTGTGCTAAATTCTTTCCCTTCCTATTCAAGCACCTTGGGAAGTAGCACACTTACAAAAGCAAACAGCTTTAAAGGGAGAGGAACACATGCATGTCTTTGAAAAAGATGAATTCTACTGAAGTATTTTTGCTCTCAAAAACTACTAAAGTGAGTCAAGTCAGACAGTTTGTCGGGCTTATTTTTGACAATATATGCTCAGAATTTCAGCTCACCTCTCAGATTTGACCCAGCTTCCACTGAAGCAGCAAAATTACAAGTACTTGTCAAAATGTCTGCATGCCAGCGGGCCCTACGTGGTTTATATTAATATACTGTGCATTGCACAAATATCCTGCTGTATCCATACCAGGCGTCCTATGGATTCAGGTGAGGCATTGGCATGCTTTCATACTGAGCAGCCTCGAAGTAATAAAAGCCCCTATGTTGTTTGGAAGCTTTGAAATAGGGGAAATGGAACATGTTTCGCTGAGCTGACCAAGAAACTGACAAATTCACTGTATCTATTCTCCAAGACCACAGTTCATTTTCTTGTTTCTACCGTATCACCAACGTGTCCTCTTCTTCCTGCCCAGTTAAAAGGCACAGGGCATCACTTTCCATTCCAGCACACTTCTAAATGTGGAGCTCTCATGCAACAGTGTTCATATTATTCCCTCTTTCCTGAAGCTAAGAGGGGACCATTGACATGGAAAATTATTCCCCACTCCAGTAGGTGCAGACCTTACTCCTCTTCCTCTGTGCACACCAAAGGATTATCGCCTTCCCATTAATGCATTTCATGTCACATGTGTACAGAGGGGGCAAAAAAATCCCATGTCAGTGGTAGGATGTAAACTCTGAAAATTAAGTGAACAATGTGGAGTGACTTTTGTCTCAGTATTTATGTGAAAGCTTAAGTTACGAGTTGACAAGCTAAGGTTTTAGATTACAAATGTATTTTAAAAAGGAGTATTGGTTACACTGCTCTACAGGTAAAATGCCTCCACAATAAAAGCAGTGAAACTTTATGAAGCTTGAGTCACTAATATAGAAAAAATAAGTCCAAAATACTGGTTAGCCGTAGTTTAAGATACAGTCTTGGGTCAAAAAGGATTTAGAAATCTATTGTATACATGTGCATTAACCAATATATACATGTAATAACAATTTATCATAGACACTGAACACATCAGCTGACCAGCACTTTTGTCATTTGTTTTCCCAATTAATTTTATTCAAGTATGTAAGATTTAATACATTTAATTTCTGAGGCAGATAATTAAAACAAAAGTAATACAGTGATGAGTATACTTGGCTGTAAAGAAAACTGATCAATGCGCATTGTTGTTTATGGAGGGACTATTTTTTCTTACTTCTGATACTTGGTGTAGATTGTTTTTTGTCCTATTAATGCTTCAGGTTATTGTAGGGTAAACGGTATTGAATCTGGACACTTCCTGTAGCGTCTATAAAGTTCCAGACGGTATTAAATCTACATTTGGGGTTTTATTCCACATGTTTATGAGTGTGTGACTGTAAGTTGCAGAATGCATGCTACAGGCTGTCATTCCGGCTGGAGATACGAGGGGTTGGCGGCTCCCGAAGCATTGTTTTGTTTTGTTTAGTGCCATGTAAACACCGGTGACAAACCAGGTGTGTAAACAACGGATGAATCGGTGCAGGCGGACGGAGCTGAGCCAACGGGAGACGGACACCACACCGGCCAGTCCGCAGCAGCCGCCAGCGGATGCCAGACCGGACACAATGTAGCCTTTGACGGGAGGGCAGCGCCGTGGGAACGGGCTGTTCCTCACACCGGGGCGCCTTCCCCATGTGGCTCGGTTCATATGGAGTCAAATGTACGTGGCGATAACGCAGGAAGTCGAAAACCACCGTGGGTAGCAGCCGTACAGCCCGGGGCTTTATCAATCCACGCTGTCAGGTTCCTTAACGGTATTTATGTGTCAAAGTAGACCGGAGGAGCCGCACCGGAGCGAACGGCCGTGAAAAACTGTTACTACTGCCGGAACCTGGCATCTAATCTGTAAGAGTTCCCGTAGAAATGACAGAGATAAGTTTTGGATAACAGAAGCTTCTCTCACCTCTCCTCTTTCGGAGTCCGTGGGCTCCCACCGCCGCGTCAGCTGAGCCTGTGATGCGCGAGCAGTCTCTCTCCCTCTGGAAGATGAAGCGCGGTCACGCAAAGCACCGCGAGAGTTCATGGCTGAGGTTTCTGCAGAGTGAGCTCATGTGGGGAAAAAAATCACTTTTCTGGGTCAGCTCCAGCATAACATGTCTCTTCTCTGGGATGATTAATGTTGACAGCCCCCTCCCCACTCGCTCCCCTCGCCCGTATTCCCTCCCACAGGAGAACTGAGCCGAAAATAACCTGCAGTACCTGCAAAAACAAATGTCATCCTCTCACCAAAACCCAAGACCAAAGGAGTCATATTAAGGGAATGTGGCTGTGGGGATGCGTGTCTATTTCAGTTGCCTCGGGCTGATGCGGTTAAAATCCTGTTATTTGTGAACTTTATTCATCCTGAGAGATTAAACATGCCATCGAGCCCCCACAGAGCAGCTGATTCACTCTGCAAAAGACATAGAGACTCAACATCATCTGCTTCCTATCAGTGTCACAGTGTTTCTCATAAACGCATACCGTGGTAGTCATACTGCTATTAAAAAAACGGTACAGATGGTAAAAGAACAAACAGACACACGCTTGTTTCTTGCACTGTCAACACATCACATTTAATTGTTCAGTTTTATTGCGCTGGTAGTGTAATTTAATGCAATATTTCAACTTCTGAAATTTGTTTTTCTGTATTTTTGCTGCTGTAAACAATGCAGTCTCCCCACGGTGGGGTCAATAAAGTCATATCTTATCTTATGGCACCTTATTGCGTTAAAAAACAAAAAAAAAAAAACTCCAATATGAACTCTTGGCAGTATCCACTGTATAGCACTGCCGACTTAAGCAAAAGTAGAATAAATATTCATCTTTAATAACACTAAATGAGGTTATATTGCAGTTTCAGTCTGTGAGTGATATGAGCATAGTGAGGAATAAATACTCTACATTTGGTGAGTGCGCGCGCGTGTGTGCGTGCGTGCATGCATGTTTTTGCACATGGGCAGATTATCTAGCACCCTTTGAAAGAGGTGACTTTAAATCCCCTTCTGGCAGGCACATTTTGTCAAATTGAACCTTCTGGTGGCTGTTGACAAAAACCATCCCAACCATTTTAGAGAGTAAGCAGCACATAAAAGGTATTAAAACTGATTTATAAGCTTTGGGAATGAAAAGAAATTGACAAGCAGCCAAGCAGGTTTATTGACCTGCATATAAAACTGTTGAATGAGCAGCTTCTTTTTTGAGTGTTAAGTTCATATTTTCCAGACCTTTTCTTTTCAGATATCCTCTATTTTTGGACTTTCTTTAAATGAAACATTAGTTTTTCTTTATTTTAATTGGACTTTTACAGTGTGAGTCTGATATGAGCCACTAGAGGTCAGTATAGTTTTGGTTTAAGAAGTCAGAATAAGTACCTAAGACAGAAGCACACCTTTGAGCTGAATGATTTACAAAAAAAAAAAAAAAAAAAGGCATTTTGAGGTTTTATTCTTTTATTCTCTAAAAAAGAAAAAAAAAAGCCAGAAATGTACAAAATATATATTGTATTTACTTTTGGTCTACATCTTGTGTTTTTGAGATAAATACAAATGTTCATAAACATGTAACTACAATTCTTTTGAGTGTGTTTTCACGTGTACTCTGCTGCTCTGCTACATGTTTTCATTTACAGGCTGTTATGTGTTTTTTCTGTGTGTTTTTCTACAGTAGGTCCTGCTCCACCCAGACGGTCTTCTTCTGCTCCTCCAGTATTCTGTCTTTGATGACTTTGATGAGGTCTTCAGGTCCCGCCCAGGCCTCGGGCTCCAGGCTGGCGTAAAGGCAGGGAATGACCTCCAGCTCCTTCTCTTTTGCCCGACACAACCTGACAAACTCTTCCTCCGACTCCACGCGCAATGGCAACCTCCTGCGTGGACAGGAAACAGGAAGGAAGCAGAGCTGTGGCTGTGAGTGCGGTAGAACCTCTGCAAACAGTGGTCTGTGTGCTTTGTTGTTCTTCTCAGAAAAAATTAACTTACAATAACTGGTCCATAAACTGGAAAACTACTTAACCCAACCACGAAAGACATCACGGGTTGCGTTTATTGAGAATTGTTTAAGAATTTAAGAGAATAGTGATTATATGGGTAAAGTGAGTGCTGTATTTGGCATAGAGGAGGTAAATGTAGTCACAAAGCCAGACAATAAACCCCATTAATTAGATTTAACAGTGAAATCCCTCTTGTTCAACAAAAATCTAAATTTAGCCTTTTTGTTTGGTCCACGTTTGGTTCTTTTAATTTGTCTGCCTTTAACTGACTTCTCCAAATTAACAGGTAGACCCTCTTCAGGATTAAGATGTTTGGAAAAGGAATGAATGAAGCTGCTGCTGCTGTTTTTGGTTATTGTTTCTTGATATTGCATATACCTGTATATATATATTTTTAAAAAGTAATAAAAATATTCCTTTTGAAAAATCATGATTTCTTTTAAGTTCCTTTGGACAGAAAATAAAATCATGATAGCAGGACATAACACTGACACAATTCTGGTGAGTTTTATCAACCGATTCTGAAATGGAAATGTGTCTATTTATATATAAGAAAAACACTAATTTAGGCAGGATAAAGGAGTTTACAGTGGTTTCAGATATTCTATATTACAGTACAGTCATAGATTTACGCTCTTGTACTCTAGCAACACTACAAATGTAAAAAAACACAGCAATATGAAGCACCTCCAAAAATATTTTTAATTCATATAGTCTGATAAGCAGCATGTTCAAATATACTTGATCTGTAAAAATCCATAATCACCTCTAATTCAGTAATTTTCCAAAATAGGCTAAAATTTAATTGCACCAAATTGCACCGAAAGGCCTTTTTATGGCTGACACTGTAAAAAGTATAACATTGAATCATCTGAAAATTTCTTTTTCAATAGGTCACACATAAAAAATAAAAAAAAATAGTTGAGTGAACCAAATTAAATTACATTGCATTACATTCAATGTAATTTAATTTGGTTCACTCAACTATTTTTTTTTATGTGACCTATTGAAGAAAAATTTGTAAGTTTTACTTTTTACAGTATTTTACTTTTTTACAGTGTCTTTTCCATTTTATTTATTGGAATTTCTATATTTTAAAAAATGTCATTGCTGGACAGCTGGAGCTCATATTGGACATTTATCTGCTGTTCTTATTCAGTTCACAAGGTTTTATGGATGTAGTGACTCACAACATCTTGGGTTTTGTCAGTTTTTGACAAAAAATGACACAAAAAGTCAGATTCTTCTTCTTTTTTTTTTTTTTCTTTTTTTTTTTAACTCTGGATTTCAACCCACAAAGACCCAAACAGCCACTGGCAACAAAAAACATCTACTGATCTAAACTGTTTAACACCTGTTGAACCACTAATCCTATCAATACATGGCAATAATTGGTGTAAATACAGTTTGTGATCTTTTAATGGTCATCAGATTGACCCATTTGGACATTCAGAGGCTCTGCAGTTACCATGGAAACACTATCATCTTCTACAACAGGGGTGTTGTCGAACTCATGTCAGTTCAGGGGTCACATACAGTCCAATATGATCTGAACTGGGCCGTACCAGGAAAATAATAACCTATAAATAACCTCAACTGCTAAGTTGAAGTGAAAAATATATAATTACGTTATGAAAATGTTTACATCTGCAAGCTATACTTTAAAAAACATGTAGCATGAAAAAAAATCTTAACAAAAAAATTGCAATTTTAACAGTATTATATCTCAGCTTCTCATTTCGACATGTAATTTATAATATACAGATCACAATGAATGTACAAAAACACATAACATTTAATAACACACAGAGTATTGGTCAAATTATACTTACTTCTAGAAAGAAATTTCAGGTTTTTCATATTTGTTCAGGTTATTCACATGATTTGTAAAAAGATAGTTGGTAAATGTAAAGATTTTTAAATATAATTGTACTTTTTACACTAAAACTAAGACAAATTTTGTCTGCATGTGGCCCCTGAACTATATGATTTTAATGTCCTTGATTGTTAATGTCTTCAGTGTAATTTTTGTATTTCGCTAATTCATCCCGTGGGCCGGATCAGACCCTTTGGCGGACCAGATTTGGCCCCCGGGCCTCATGTTTGACACCTGTGTTCTACAACATCGATACATCCATAAAATACATGGAGTTTGATAAACGACAATGGATGGTAATGCTTGTTTTTACATGCAGTCGTTGATATATTTGCTGAAAAAGTCACCTTTTCTTGAGTTTTCGCTTTTTCTGATACAACACACCTCAAATTTAATCTGAGCTTTTATAATATCTACATGATCAGTCAGTTAAATATGGGTAAAAAAGATGTAAAAAAAAAAAAAAAAAAAAAAAAAGATAATCATGTAATAAATTGTGCTAAGTCTGTAGTTAACGTGGAAACACCATTATCTTCTACAACATTAATTCACCAGTAAAACCAATGGAGTATGATCAAGGACAGTGGATGGAGACACTTGACTTATGTTCAGCTCATGATAAATTTAACTGAAAATTCACTTTTTCTTCAGTTTTCTCTGTTTCTGATATAATAACCCTCAACTTTAATCTGAGCTTTTACAAACATCTACATGATCAGTCAATTAAATATAGGCAAAAGTATGATTTACGTGGGAAAAAAATGCAAAATAAGGAGGATAATATTACAATCAATGGTCATAAATCCCTTAAGAAAGGTTAAATATAGAGAAAAATTCATTTGGGAAGTGCCACAGAAGTAGCACTGGGTCTTTATGTGTTAATTTGGGTGTTTGAGCACATCTTCACAGAAACACACTACTACACTATACGTCAGTGTTCGTACATGTATGTGCGATAATAGTGTTTAAAACTCTTTTCTCTTATGTTTCTGTTGGAGGATAAATGCAGGTGGTCTCAGTATTAATTTGGGATGTAACTCCTCAGTCTACACCATAAGTCCTGTTGTATTTGGATGAAAAGGCCTAGTTTTCACTTTAGTCCTTAGTCATGTTTGTCATGGTAGTCAACCTGTCTCACTTGTCTACAGGTTAATGAATTCTATGTGTAATAAAACCCAGATCTTCACTGTCAAACATGTAATGACAGAAAAATGGCTTTGTCTGGTTAATGTCCTCTAATGAACCTCGGCAAAGGTTTGTGGTCTGTACTTCTGGGCTGAAGTGTGAAAACAAGTGATGTTTTGTGAAGCATACCGTAACTTCTTGACATTTTTCTCACAAATCTTGACGTAGATGATGATCGGGTAGATTTCTCTTCTCAGGAGATCTTTGACGCAGCTCAGCTCAGCCTCCAGAAGGCAATGTTTGCCCTAGTGACGGATGGAAAAATTGACTTTTACTAACAAGTAAAATGAACCAAAAGCAACGGCAGAAGAAGAACCACCTGACAAAGTTGTGCATTCAAAACCTCACTTATAATGATGTAACTGAAAGGGTCCTGGACAGTGTTTTAATGTTATATATCCTATTTTTGGATTCTTTCTGTTGCTGTGTAATGTGCATCATGCATTTTACTGCTATAGGTATTTCATTTGAAATGACCTCATATAATGGTGGGTAGTTTAATCAACACCAAAGCATAAAATTTTATAAGATTGCCACATGAGAACCACATATGGTGCCTGAGAGACTTTAATTTTACTTTTATTGCTCTCATAAATGGACCTCAACCCAATAGAGAATTGTGGCTGGACTTGAAAAATGCTGTTCATGCACAATCCCTGAGCACAGTGAAAGAGCTTGAGCTGTTTTTGCAAAGATTAATGGAGGAAAGTTGCAGAGTTTAGATGTGCAAAGTTTTGGTTTTTTTTTTTATTTTGAATGTGCAACAAGACAAGTAAAGACAAAACAAACTTATACATGTACACGACTTCATTTGCACATTTGGAAAGGAGTGGGAGGAAGTAGAATTTATTTAATCCCACCCCTTCCCACACCGTCTATCTTTAAGCTTCCTCTCAACATAACATATGAAAGTCAAAATGCCTTAGATCTTTGTAAGTATTTAACCTCACTTATCATCCTCACATACATACATATTAACATACCAGAAAAGTAAATAAATAAATAAGTAAGTACATTAGACCTCTTTAAAATAAACTTTTTTTTTTTTAAGCCAATTGCTGTGATTCCCATTCTCCAAGCTGTGGAATGATCAGATATAACATATTTTGATTTTGGACCATGGGAATGCCTGCCTCATGAGCCATACCGTTTGGATGTTGATTTTTGTCAAAAACTCTGGAAATTTTGGATGGGGGTGTTCTATTACTAATGTATTTGGTATCACCTTCAATGGAATTTTATCAGCTTTCATGTGGTACCACTCATAATGCTCTGTGGTTAATTCTAGTGAAGTTATAAGGCAAAATAGAACACCCCCATCCAAAATTTCCAGCATTTTTGACAAAAATCAACATAAAAATGGTATGGCTCATGAGACAGGCATTCCCATGGTCAAAAATCTAAATAATTGTTATATCTGGTCATTCCACAGCTTGGAGAATGGGAATCACAGCAATTTGTTTTAAAATAACAAAAAAAGATTTATTTTTTTTTAACAGGTCTACACAATAATAAATAAACGATAAATGACTTTTAAGAAAGGTTAAAAATTTGGGAACTGCCACAAAAGTAGCACTGGGTCCTTTTGAGGTTAATATTACATGGTATAAATTTGACCATCATTCCATTTATTAAAGCAGTAACAGGAGAAAACATTAAAAAATAGTTGAATACACTGTAAAAAGTAAAACCATGAATCAAGTTTAAAAAAAAAATCTTCAATAGGTCACACATAAAAAAAATGAGTTGAGTCAACCAAATTAAATTACATTTAATATCATTTAATGCAATTGAATTTGGTTGACTCAACTATTTTTTTATTTTTTTTAATGTGTGACCTATTGAAGACATTTTTTCAACTTGATTCATTGTTTTACTTTTTACAGTGTACTTTTTAGGTGCTGCATCTCTAAAGCTAAGAGAAAAACTAGCCAGTTTTCATCTTTGTCACAATGTATTCCCACGCTTATGCAGAAGAGTTTTTAAAGCGTTTTAGTTTAATGTATGGTTATTTTCTCAGGTGCACTTCATCCTTTAGTTCATCCCAAACATCCAAAGGGAACCCATTTGGAGAGACAATATTTTTCAATGAATAGGAAAAGAACAAATGTACCTAAAAAGAAGCTGAAGCAAATGTAGTGAATTAAAAAGTACAATGTTTGCCTCTGAGATGCAGTGGAGTAGAATATAAAGTTGTAAAAAGTGGAAATGATAAAATATAGTTACCTCATATTTGTCCTTAACCCTTTCATTCATAGTGGACAGTTATTCTACAGCTGTTCTCTTACATATTCATATGTTTTATTGTTTTAGTTGCATATCAGCCAACACAGTGGACTCTTATGCACCATCCCATAATACACTGACATTCATACCATGACTGTAACTTTGCTGTTCTTGATAAACCTGATCTGGTGTAACACATTTGAGTCAAATCAGTTGCTTGTTATTGTTATTAGATTGTAATTAACAGGTTTTGTTTTATATTTTTTGAACAAAAGTTGTTGTTTTTTTTGCATATTATCTCCACGAGTATTAGAGTATGTTAAAATGTGAGAAAACATCAGATTAGCAGCATTAAAACGGTTTTTATTTTACAGTTTTCACACAATATATCAGTAAATACATGTTTCTTCGCGTTCGAAAATTAAACACATGGACATTTTTGCAACTCCATGAAAAATGCCTTCATAACAACATTTTCTTGAGGCATGTTTTTTTTCACTCCTAAAGAGGAATAGAAACACTCAAGAGAAAAATCTTGATTCTTCTTCTCCTCCTTTCAGCATTTCCCCTCAGGGGTCTCCACAGTGCATCAGTTTTCTCCACCTAACCCTGTCTTCTACATCCTCTTCTCTCTCCTCTTTCACTCCATCCATAAACCTCCACTTTGGTCTTCCTCTACACCTCCTGCCTGGCAGTTCCAGACTCTGCATCCTTCTACTAATATATCCACTCTCTCTCCTCTGGACATGTCTGAACCATCTCAGCCTGGCCTCTCTGACTTTATCTCCTAAAACTCTAACATGTGCTTCCCTCTGATGCGGGGCCGGCCCTAGGCATAAGCGAACTAAGCACCTGCTTAGGGCCCCAAAGAGCAACTAAGAAAAAAAAAATTAGTTTTTGCATGTATGAGTGACGATTTATGATTAAACTTATACTATTGTACAAAACAGACTTTTCTGTGGTGCTGTTGGTGTAGGTCTACTGATTCTTCTGCCTCTGTTTAAATGTGAAAACTCTGTTGCACCATAATATGTACCTCCTGCTGTGTAGTCCGCACTACACATCCAACTCGCAAGTACTTCCAATCAAAACAATGTCACACAAAAGAACATATCCTTCTGGGGCTGAAAAAAGGAAGAGGAAGAGGAGAAAAAAAACGCAAATAAAACCAAAAAACTAAATAGAGGGCCCCAAAGTCCAGTTTTGCTTGGGGCCCAGTGGAGGCTTGGGCCAGCTCTGCTCTGATGGACTCATTCCTGATCCTATCCATCCTGGTCACTCCCAAAGAGAACCTCAGCATCTTCATGAGTGCTACCTCCAGCTCTGCCTCCCGTCTTCTCCTCAGTGACTCTGTCTCTAAACCAAACAACATGGCTGCTCTCACCACAGTTTTGTACACCTTTCCTTTCATTTGAGCTGAAACATCTGAGCTTAATTATAGTAAAGGGTTAAAAAAAAAAGGGTTAATTACAGAACATGTGAAAACGTATTCAATTATAGAAAATTAAAGTAAGTATAACTTAAAAGGAACAGAGA
>JAQQZY010000028.1:8218003-8245821 GCA_030068375.1 Ostorhinchus rueppellii | reverse complement strand
CCCCCCCCCCCCCCCCCCCCCCCCCCCCCCCCCCCCCCCCCCCCCCCCCCCCCCCCCCCCCCCCCCCCCCGGGACTGGAATCAAACCCCTTAAAGCATATGCTTTTGGAATAGTTCTGTTGGGATAGTGCATTATTATAGATTATATTACACATGGCACTATATTCGTACATTGCACTGTGTTGTCTCTTAATCATATACATATCATGAATATACTCTGTTGGACATAAAGTTGGAATAAAATACCTCTTCTCATGAAATTAACTTGACAATGGGATTTACTTTTGATAAAGTGGAACTTAGTATGTAATGACTGCACCTGCTCAAAGGTGATTACTGATGTGTGGAGAAAGGAATAAACAAAGGAATGCTATTAGGAAGTTATTCCATGTCTATTGGTAACAGAGTATATTTAATATTTGAATTACATCAGAAGATACAAAGACACTGTTGTCCATTTTATGTAATGTTTCAGTCTGGTTAAGTTCATGCTCTAGTACTGTAACTGTATTTGATCAATAATTTGTCATTTTAATACATTAAGAGCTTTGTTCATAATGAGCGCAAGTTGGCCATTTTGTCAATATTATAATCTTTAAATTGAGTGAAAAAAATCTCTTTCTTTCTATCCATCCACTCATCAGTCGGTCCTCTCTCACATGCCCCCCTTTTCTGTTCAGTTCTGTCTGTCACGTTTATTTGGAGGCGATGCCTTGTGTAAACCAAAGGCCAGTGTACAATATGTTGGACCTCTGCCTGTGCTGACAGACCTCTGGAGGAGAGGCAACCACTTGTTCCCTGAAAACAGCAAAGAGGAGCAAAGGACACAACTGATACAAAAATACCACAACACAAAGAGCTCCACCGACATGGCTGCAGACAGACACTAAATGCACTGATCCATAAGTGGTAGAGGGTCTGCACCTGTCTGCAGTCTGCCTCAGTCTCCTCACACTACTGTTTACTTTTATTCAAGTCATATACTTTAACCAGTCACTATCATACTCTGACATGTCAAGACTTAGACCTGAACATTCCCTGACACAATATAAAGGGTCTGACTCACACCCATTCTTCACACTCTTCAGTCATTTTGCATTACTCATTATTTCCTACTCATCCGACACCTTTGTCAATCCAGCTGTCAGAATCATTATTGAACAAGTTTTGACAAACCTAATCGAAACTAAGTTCATTCATCTGGGAAGGCCCTTTAGAATAACCAAGGTAAATAAATAATGGCCTGAAATAATAATGACTTGGTAATAAATATATTAAAGTCTAAGCAATGTGTTTTATAATACTTAATACACTTTGTTTACAAAAATTAATAATTCTGATGAAACAATAACAAGACTGCAAATACTTTAAATGCACACATTAAAATGGATTCAGGATACACATACACACACAGGTAATAGATTGTACCAGGTGTGTACATATCAATGTGATATTTACAACTTATTAATAAAATGATCAAATGACACTGTAATCAATCTTGTCATGCACAATAGAATGTCAGGGGATTGAAAAGATAGGGCTGTCTGCTATAAGGACATCAACAAATCCAACTGCAGTAGAGTTGGTGAAAATATTAGTCCATGCTATTTTAGACGAAACACTCTACACAAAAGTGAAGACTTGGTGTACATTTTTACCAACATTCAATAAACTGTACCATTATTTACACTTGTTAGGAAAGCACTATAAAATAAAGTTGAGAACTTGATACGTTTTCTTACAATAATAGTTGATGCTGACTTCTAACTAGCTGAATTTAATATCTACAATCGTCATCAGATATGTATCACAAGTATTTTTGTGTTTTATCTATTTTACTCTTGCTCTCCCGTTCATTTCACGGATTGTTTGCATGAGTCGACAGTAGAGGGCGATAGTAAATCAAATCATAACATCTGCTGAAATTATCCTCTTACAAAGTGAGCACTCTGTCTCTATTGAATTATCAACTATCATAAAATAACTACACTATCCAATGTCGTGGTTAATTCAGATATAATTATAATGTAAATAATTAATAAGCGCGGACTAAAGAAAATGTACTGTCTCTTTAACTGCATCGCACGCCGCGTGATCCGCGCATGCGCAGTAAGAAGGAGCAACAGCCCCCATGAAAAACAACAACAATCAGTACAGTAGGGCTGGGAAAAAGCGATGTGTCCGTGAAGATTAACACTTCAGGTTCATATCACAGTACTGAACCCCCCGACTGTTGCTATTTCTATCGGAGCTTTATATGTCGATGGTGCCGAGCTCATGAACCTGGCCAGTCAAAGCGGGGATGCTGGCGGAAGCCAGCTCCTCTTCGCCAACTTTAACCAGGATAACACGTAAGTCAGGGCCGGGGAGAGTGTCTGGGGATCCGATGGCCTGTGCTGTACTGCTAGCTAATGGTAGCTAGCCCACTGTGGACATGTCTGGACACTTACCTACTGACAGGGCTAGATATGAAAGATGCTAAAAGTTCTCTCAGACTGTTGTATGCTTATCTAGGTAATAGCTACATGAATAAAATGTTCCTATGCGTTTTTATTTTACTCGTCACTAGCATAGCATTCTAGCTAACATGATGCATTGTGGTGCAACGCTAACTTTAGCCACAATACACATATAAGTTAGGTGTCATGTAACTTCCACGGCGGCTAAGGTTAAAATGGCCATGGATATTGAGCTGCTTACTAATAAACACTTGTAATGCAGATATACGCATTTAAATGTGTTGGTCAATGTGGTTTTGGCTTGAATTTTCCCATGACTGGTCCTTAATGCTGTCGTACTGTTGTTTGATCACCTGTAAAAACTTCAAACAAGGTCACTATGCTCATTTTCCATACTTTACTTAGGCAAATAGATGTGTCATTGTCAGTCATTGAGGTTGGTAATGTTAAATTTATTTGTGACAGCCGTAGACCACAGAGGCCCGGTGCTATTGCAAAACAGCCACAGTCGTGTGACCACTGTTGCAGTGTGACTGGCACTTCCAGTGACACGAAGGGAATTTAAATAGCTCGGGTATTCTTGGGTGTATTGAGGTGCACTATATCTATATTTACCGTGTGTGTATAGATTGTGTTGTCGCACTAATTGATAAATTCTGTTTTTGTGTTTGCTAAATAGGTCTTTAGCAGTCGGAACAAAAACTGGTTATAAGTTCTTCTCTTTGTCCTCTGTGGACAAACTGGAGCAGATCTATGAATGTAGTAAGTATTTTACAACATCAGTTTTCCTTGTTTACACTTCCTAATCCCTTGTGTATCACGAAAAAAAGAGTTGCAGTTTGTCCTGCATTAATATCACCATTCTCATACTGTTATGTTTGTTGCATGCTTCTCAGGTAGGACACTCACTATACCATTAGAGCACTACAGTATCTTAAATATTTTATAAACCTTATCAGCACTTCCCAGATTCATATGGGTCTTGCATTAATGTCAGTCTTCCTCTTCATTATTAGATTGTTACATGTAGCATTTTATCATACTTTTAAGTGAATCAGGATGCAATAAATTTGTACTTTTTCACAATGATGATTATTATAGCTGTTATACCATAAAGGATAGAAAAACAGCCAGGAAAAGATACATCTGAAGAATGCGTAGTGATGATTTGTTTGTACGTGTGCATCCCTGCAGCAGACACAGAGGATGTGTGTATTGTTGAGCGGCTCTTCTCCAGCAGCCTCGTAGCCATTGTCAGTCTGAAGGCCCCCAGGAAGCTCAAAGTCTGTCACTTCAAGAAGGGAACTGAGATTTGCAACTACTCCTATTCCAACACCATATTGGCGGTCAAACTCAACAGACAGGTAAATATAATATTATAACAAATCAAGAATCTGCATATCGTAATCTCTATAATATAGTGGAAGAGTAATTTTTGCTTGTGTAAACATTGCTAGTTGTACTGACACACAGCACTTACTGATGTTTTCATGCTACTCTGTAGAGGCTGATTGTCTGTCTGGAAGAGTCACTTTACATCCACAACATCCGAGATATGAAAGTGCTGCACACTATCAGAGAAACTCCCCCCAACCCTTCAGGTGAGTTACTTTTATAGTGACCAATAAATCATTCCAGTCTGCTCGTGTGAAGTACAGTTAAGAGTTGTGGGGTGAAATGGCTTCCTTTCCAGGCAAAGTCACAGCACATTCTTTTATTTTCTAAACTGCTTAATCCTTGAGAGGGTCGCAGGGGGGATTGAATATTTATAAGTGACTGAAGTAATTTGAGGTGGGTTTCTATAGTGAGGGCCCTACTTTCTCTTGGAGGTTAAATTGGTGAATAGAGTTCTGGGGGATGGTTTCAGGGCTGACCTTTTGTCTTTCAATTTTACACTAATTCTCATTGAGATTGCTAGCCAAGTGTAAGTCGTTAGCACGATAGGGGGCTATAGGCTTGTAGATGATAATCAGCCTGAAACCTTTTCCACAATGAGTTGGAGTTACTACTTGAGATCTGGTCCTGGAGTTTCTCTGTCCAGTTGTTTAGCATAGCTTTTGTCATTGTTAAACCTGTACTTTGTTTCACTGAAATGACCCCTGTGCCCACTCCTGAATAATACTTCTTTCTAACCTAACCTGTGAACCAGGTTTTGTCATTGTTAAAATCCTACTTGTCCACTTTTTTGATGTCCCCACAACAGGTTTGGAGAGCTTTAATTTCTGTATGTATGAAGCAATCAGATAGATCATGACTGGGTCAGGGTGACCTAGTGCAGCTCAGGAGACGGTGTGAGAGGCACTGTATACTCTGTTGTAACAATGATTCAAAATGTTGTCCTCTGTGATTGTACTCTTCATAAACACAGAGTCAGCAGTGACAGTAACTGAGGAGTCAGGGCTGTTCCACTGCACACATAGTACGTGTACCGCCTACATCTGGGCCTCCAGAGGAATATTAACTCTGACCACTATGGGTGAAACTCACAAGGAGAACAGAAGAAATGATTGTGTGTAAAAACAGATCCCTCCACCTCATTGTCTGGTGGATCTTGCATGAACTGTAGACCCAGAAAAATCTCTGTTTTTATCTAACAATAGCTCAATGAAATATTCCAGGTCATAGTGTGGGCTGTCAGAGATTTTTGAGTACGTCCTGCACATTTGTCTCTCCTCTAGTGTTTCACGTTTCCAGTAAATTCAGGGATCAGGAATCTGTGAGCAGCGATGAGCCAGAATACACTAAGCCATCACTCATGGAACTAGACTGTTATGCTCCTTTTTTTTGGAGATTAGTTAATGATTAGGTGCTACAGCTGATCACATCACAGAACCACTCAAGTGTAGTACAGGTGATCGACAAATAACAAAAGAGGACCAGATCTGTCTGATGTATTTGTCATACTTTTTGTAATGAGTTTATTTTAAGCCTGAAAAATATTCTAAGAAATTCTAATCAAGTTTTACGTGTTCGGTGTACAATCAACAGTTTAATTATAGAAACAAATAGAAAGTAGAAAAGGTCCATGTGTGTCCATTGTCTGAGCACTGAAGTACCTTGATATGATGTGAGTAACTGATGTTTGTCCATCATCTTAATATAGAATGCCATTTTTATTGCATGTGCAGATGTTTGTCAGACTGTTGACCCACTGTACTATCAACAGTAATAAGTGCTCTTAGTAATGAATTCAACGGTGTTCGTGTGTACAAAGTTAAACTCCAAACCATAACGTCACCTCAGATGACCGCCTGAAAGAAAGAATGTCTCATCTCTCCAAAAGCAGATTGCCTCAGTTCTGTGTCTCCTCAGATCTTTTCCCTGCGTCTCTAGTGGTATGGACTAAAATGCGGAGAAAAGGTGCAAGTGAAGAATGTATCTTTTTGTACAAAGTAAATGTCCTCAGGTTTACAGGATTGTGGCTTCTCTTTCATTTTTCATTGCCAACAGTGAAGAGTGTTTTGTGTTTATTTTCAGTTTTGTTCCTTCTATTGCCCCAAAGGCTGAAAAAGTTTCTTGTACTTCAGTTACATCTATTGCATTTGTGAATCTAACTTAATCCCTGAACAAACACCCACTCATGCTGCCAGAACCATCATAAATACCAGAGTTTGATTGTTGCGGTTGCCCTGTGCACAAGCTCCAATCCTGCATTTCTGTTGTGAACTGTTGTATTCGTCTTTATTTGAAGTTCTTCCATTTAATTTTAGATTTTTGCTTATTTCTCCAGGACTGTGTGCCCTTTCCATCAGCAATGATAACTGTTACCTGGCGTACCCAGGCAGTGCTACGATAGGTGAAGTCCAAGTGTTCGACACAGTTAACCTGGTAGGAACTCATCTTTTCTTTAATTATACATTTTCTCAAGCCTTAATGAATATTATTTAATATCTATCTTTTTGAGGTGTCACATCGCTAATTTGTTTGTATTTTTATGACTTTGTTTCCAGCGAGCGGCTAATATGATTCCAGCTCACGACAGTCCTTTAGCGGCTCTGGCTTTTGATGCCAGTGGAACCAAACTGGCCACAGCATCAGAGAAGGTAGGACAGTAACGATGGCCTGTTGTTTATGAGGCAGTTTTGTTTCCACAAAAGGAAATACTGGCCCAGATTTGTGCTTCCTCTTCAAGTGTGTTCATCCTGTCTGTTTACTTGTCTGAAACCTCCCCCAGGGTACAGTCATCCGTGTCTTCTCAATCCCAGAGGGACAGAAGTTGTTTGAGTTTCGGCGAGGAGTTAAGAGGTACACCACTTGATTTTTGATGTTCGGGAATATCTTTAATTTTGCTTTATTTTCTAAGTATATGTCTCTGTCCATGCAGTCATAATGTGTAAACCATTACGATAAGATAAGATAAAATAAGATAAGACTTTATTGATCCCACTGTGGGGAAAGTTCAGTGTTAAACGCAGCAAAATACAAAGATCAAATGCAGAAAAAACAGGCAAAAATATAAAAGAAATGTACTATTTCTATTATTTATACTGGACATAAATCATTATTATTAACATATTCATATTATAGTTGCTATCTGCTACCCTGTGCATTTATGTTTTTGCACATCTTTCCTCAGGTGTGTGAGCATCTGTTCACTGGCGTTCAGTATGGAAGGCCTTTACCTGTCAGCCTCCAGCAACACAGAAACAGTACATATCTTCAAATTAGAGACGCAAAAGGAGAAGTATGTGTGAGTATGACTCTGTCTTGTCTTCGCCATTTTCTGAAGCTGAAGTAGAATTTTCTCCAAACTAAACATTACTCAATGATGGTCCCAACAATGCAGGAAAACGGAGTGTTCTTACACTCTGTGTTTGTGTGGTTGTAGGCCAGCGGAGGAGCCCACCACATGGGGTGGATACATTGGCAAGGTCTTGATGGCATCCACCACCTACCTGCCTTCCCAGGTGACAGAAATGTTCACCCAGGGGCGAGCCTTCGCCACCGTGCGCCTGCCTTTCTGCGGACACAAGAACATCTGCGCCTTAGCTGTGTGAGTACGCCAGTATTTGATTTAATTGTACCTTCTGCATTTAGTCATACCTTCCACAATATTCATCTAGATACACACACTACACACCTGAACATCTAATTTAAAAAAAGTAAAGTCAGACTTAAAGCAGTGTGTATTTTGTGTAACAGTCTGTTCTCTGGGCAGGATCTTACACACAGACACAGGTCATGCAACCTTGTACTGATCCTTAGTCCATTAGTTTTATCAAAATACTTTTGATGACCAATTGGTTCATATGGTTAATTAAAGGTTCAGTATATGCGATTTTTTTTTTTTTTTTTTTTCCAGGCTCCTGAGCTTACATGGAGTTTGTGATCGGAGTCAGTTTTTCTTCACATAAATGAACTCTATTGCTAAAACTCATGACTTTCTTAGTTCCCTGACTCTATGGTAATGACCACAGTACGTGTATTGGAAATGCAGATTTTGGATTGGATATTCTGCAAAAATCCATCCTCTAACTCTAGTTTAATCTCACCAACCAACATGAGACATGAGTTATTGTGAAGGCTCTGTGTCCGGCTTCATCATCATCATCATCTTTGTTAACAATTTCTTCAAACATCTCCTTCAATGAAACTAGTGGTCAGGCTCATTTTAGATTTTATATGTAGCTTCCTTGGAACAATGTCTACAAAGGTTGTTCACAGTTTTAAGAGATTTTGACAATTTTTTGAAATATTACAAGTTTGCCTTTACTTCTAATGGGTCATATTTGTATGGCTTATAACATGGAAATTGTTAGCGATATCGTTTTAGTTATTATTGAGCATTGATAGGAAGTCATATATGGACTTTCATTTAATTAGATGAGTTCTCCTCCAGTGAAAGTACCACCCAGTTCTGTTAGGAAATGCATCAACAGCACAGGACTCTAGCATAGCAGCAGAACTTGACAACCTGTTATTGTTTTTTTTGTTTTTTTTTTTTTTTTTTTTTTGTTATTGATTGTTGATCGGACATGCCGGTGAGATACAGGGACATGGGTTCTATTTGTCAGTGTTTTTCTTCTGTTCTTGTGCAGTGGAACAGTTGATTAACAGACAACCGTCTCCCAGCACAAATCAGACTCCAACACAGCCTTCATATTAGCACGTGTAAAGAAAATAACATTTTCATAGAGAGCTTTGACATAATTATTGTACCAGGTTGATGTGGCTGTGGAAGGTGTTGTCTGCCTCTTCTTTATTGATGCTGGTGGAGTCAAACTGCAGTCTCTTCTGGAGTTTTTAATGGACTGCTGTTAACTCCGACATCGGTCTTCCCTTCATCACAGAATTGTCTTAGCTGAGTTATGAATTACTTTGAATTATCTTAACCTTATGTACTTACAGTATTTGGTGCACATCATAATGGTGTCAGCAAACACTTTTTGCCATCTAGTGTAAAATTTGGAAATTTCACTGTTTCGATGGTTTGTGTTTTTTATCATTCTTGCTATTTGTACATATTGTAGTTGTAATTATTCAACCACTTTGATGATTAAATAAAGTACGATATTAGTGACGGAGGGCTGTTAAAATGAATTTGTACAGAAAAAAACCACAGGGGGTTAATAATTTTCTCCACTGTTCAAAGAACTCACTGCACACAGATAATATTTTATTTTGCGCTTTAACCATCATTATTTTCTAATTTACACTTGTTTGTTAATGTTATTTACTTCCCTCTTGCATACTTGTATAGTCTTAAATGTTAAAGGTGTTAGATACTGTACTTAAAGGTTTACTGACCATTTTCTGTACTTTTCTTTGTGCAGCCATATAATGCTATGACAGTGAGGTGCTGTTTAGTCCTGTGGTGGCTGACTTAGTGGCATTTATTAAAAGCAGTCTCGCTGTTGTTACTCATGCTGACTAAACAGTCTAATATGTCTATTTATAAAACGCAGCCCAAGATTTAGGCCAGAAGAGCTAATTTTTGCTTTAAAAGGGATTTAAGGACAGGGTTTCAGCCAGTACTTAAATGCAGCATCCATGCAAACGGATTCAGCTTGTTTTCTTTTTTTAACCCATGTCTCATATTGTAAATCAGGATTCAGAAGATTCCCAGGTTGTTGGTAGCAGCAGCTGACGGTTATCTGTATCTGTATAACCTGGACCCACAAGAGGGAGGGGAATGTACTCTTATGAAGCAGCACAGGTAAACACACACACACACACACACACACAGACAAAAAGAGCATGTAAAACACAGAGTGAAAACGTGGTGTCAGCTGACGTTCTACACAACCAACGACATGATTTTTTTCAACATACGTTGTGGATCATTTTACTGAATCCCTTCTGTCTCTGTCTTCAGGTTAGACGGAAGTGCTGAACCACCCAATGAGATCCTTGAACAAGGGTCACATGACCGCCCACTTGTGGCTCAAACCTACAGTGCTGGAGTCACTAAAGGTATGGCACAAAGTACAAAGATCCTTTCAGGTTTTTTTTTCTCCTTGTCGGAATAATTTTATGACAGTGGTCAAAACCATGTGATTTGGCACTTATTACAGAAAAAATAATGATTCAATACATTCAATACAAACTTAGAAAAGTATTATTATTACTACTACTACTACTACTACTACTACTACTAACAACAACATTCAAACTCGTAAAGTTCTGCTCCTATTACTTTTTGAATCTTTATGTCAAATCATCAGTTTGTTTAAGCTAAGCCTCACCAAATGTTCATTTTTCACTTGACTGGGTAGAATTTTGCACTGAATATCCAAATTAATATTCACACCAATATCTGATCAACTCGTCACATGGCAGATGCTGTAAGGATTCGGTCTATTTTCAAAAATAATAGCATCAAACCAGGAGTAATGTAGCACCTTTACTTTTCTATGTATCACATAAAATTTCAAGGAAATGCTGACAGCATAAACAAAACAAGAATTTACATATAATACTGTGCAAAAGGCTGAAGCAGCCTTTAGCGTTGTTGTTTTTGTATGATAGTATACATGCCTTTCTCATCCTGCAATAATGTATGTACAGCTGGAATATACAGCAAACAATCAGACGGAATTAAAAGCAAAAATGTATTTGAAAAAAGATCTGAATGTTGTTGAAGTTATATGGGATCATCTGGACAGAGAAAAGCCATATCAGCCTCTGGGACTTTCTGGAGGTGTGTAATGTAATATAACACAAGATTATTTAAGAAAACATCAGAACAGTCGACCCAAGAGAGTTGAAGATTTACTGATCAAAATGGAGGCCACACTGACTTTACCTGCTGAAGTTGTTTAGTTTCGATCTTTTGTTTGTTTTGTTATGTGCGTGCGTGTGTGTTTCAATACTCTGAACAGGTTTCCTGAATATTTTATTAGAAATAAGGACTCACGCCCATTACAACCCTCCAAAAAACAATGAAGCTAAAAGCTGCTCAAGACTTTCGCACACTTGTGTATATTTAAAGTTATGTCGCGATAATGATTATTGTTTTATTTCCTTGTCCTACTTGTAACCATATTGTCAATATGTATAATATTAACATAGTTCTATCTTGCTTCTCATGTCAAGTATTTGTGATCCTGCATAAAAATCCATCTCAACACTAAAAAAAAACAACAATTTTTACAGTGTATATTCCCAGAAGAAACAAACCACTTCATTGCAGTAACATCCAGGTCAGTTAACTGCTGACAGAATGTCGACTAGAATCTAAAATAGAACAGAAGAGAGGTTTATTGTAGAGCTTACTGTAAAGTGCCCATGATAAAAACAGTTATCTATATACAGCACTAAAGGGGAGGAACTAAAGATGGTAAATGGGCAGTATGGGTTTGATTTAATTATTTATTTTTTAAATTTTGAACATGTAGACAAAGAAATTAAAACAAAACAAGACCCACCAACCAGATATCGATAGTAATACTTAAAATAGGTAAACAATGTAATGTACAATGTAACAATGTAAGTTATAATAATACAACTAAAAATAAACTGACACATGCTCAAAAAGGAGTAGGAAGAAGTATAAACATATATACTCCTATTCCCAATCTCTATTTCTCGTATTTTCTACGTAAATAGAAGCAATTATCATCTTATAATAATAATAATAATAATAATAATAATAATAATAATAATAATAATAATAATAATAATAATAATAATAATAACTAACTTCATACCAATAGCAATGACAATAACATAACAATGTAACACACAGTTTTTGACAATTACGCTAATATAAAAATATCATTATAAATTTATAATTTCTATAAGAAGAAAAAAAACTAAAAAACAATCAAGAAATATCAATAAATGAAGTAATATTCTATCTAAAGCCCCATCATCAGTAAAGCACCATGCCCCACCCCCTCCATGCTCTGTCCTCTCTGTATTTTGTAAAAATCATTTGTTTATATTTGTTTTTAAACTGTTTGATAGAAACGAAATATAAATATAGAAAAGTTCAAAAATAGGGCTCTAGATACAAATATGTGCAGTTAGTTTCAGTATGAATTTGTGACATATAGAGCAGTGTGGTGATTAGTAGCATCCTGAGTAAATCTGTTATTCCTGTGCAAGGGTTTGTGTTTAAATCCCTAATGTCTGAACTTATTGTTGTCTAGGTTACTGTGAAGAGCAGGGTGCGGTGGGAGGGGCGGGCCTAGAGGACGACCTCAACGACTTGCGCCTGGAGGAGGAGAACGAGCAGCCGCCGCTCATCCTCGAAACTGACTGACCCGGAGGACGGCTACACCCACCAATCAGAGGGCTCCTCTGGTGCTGCTATGAACATGTGACACAAGGGGGGGTAGAGGGCAGGATCAAAGACGGGGAGGAGCATTTCTAGATGCTCCAGCGAGCCTGTCTTAACAGTTTGTACGTTTGTCTGTCCATATACATGTCTCTACACCCCCCCCCCCCCCCCCCCCACACACACACACACACACACACACACACACAAACACACACACACACCCCTCCCCTGCTCCTGTTTATCCCTCAGTTTGGCCTGCGCGGGTCAAACTGAAGCTTTGCATGTACATGTGCCAACTGCGAAGAACATGCTCCAAATGTGAAAAAGCTGCGAGTGTGCGCGTGTAAGATATTTGATTTAAAAACAAAAAAAAAAAATGTAGCTGTGTGTTCACTTCAGACACACACACACACACAGATGCAAGCACTGTGTAAAATGAAAGTGATTGTGTAAGTGCCTCTCTGCACCATTGTCATGCTTTCCTCTGTTTTGAGAGAGGGGAATCTCTTTGCATTGGCTTAATAAAATCTATCCTCAGTTGTCAGATCTTATTTGAAGGTGTGTATAATATTTTCTTTTTCTTTTTTTTCTCCTTTTACCCGCTCCCACACTGTCCTGGATGGAGTGTGGGGGTTGTGAAGTTTCCCCTCGGACTGATTTCTGAGAGGCATGAGATGCAGGTGTTTGCAAATACGAGTGTGTGTTTGTGCTGAGACCTCATTTGTTTGCGTGTCTGTGTGCTGGGCATGTACATTAGCAAAACATTAAGTAATAATTAGCCTACACTTGCCCCCCCCCTCCCCCCCTCAACAACCACCACCATTACCACCCTCCGCTCACTAAACCTGAGGCTCAGCAGACCCTCCCGCCCCTCCTCCCCTTCCTCAGCAGGCCTGCAGTCATTGGTTGATTTAACTCTGATGTTAATGACCTTTTTAAAATCTACATAACCAATCATAACCAATGATGTGTCATGCGTAAGAAAACATGCATGGTGTTGTTGACGTGGTACTGTGTCCATACATCTGAAGACATTTAAGTGGTGACCAGTGGAGGTTAGACAGGATATCAACAGAGAGCCAGGAGGCGGGGTCTTGCTCTTCATTCTGCTGTATATTACTTATCACTGTACCATATTGTTGGGTTATGACCACAGTAGTGAGTGTCTGGCCGTTGACTGAACTGTGGATTATAATTTCATCGACGTGGGGCTCAGGATGAGTCTCATCAGCTGGTCCAGGATGCTGCATGATTCCCCATGATCCTTTTGGTGTGTGTGAAGCCGCTAAAATGAGGATTATCTGTGGGATTTCGGAGTGTCAGACATTTTCTAATGATTTTGTATAAAATGTGAAACATTCATCTGATTCTAAAATGAAAATAAATTCCATGTTGATGTATCACATAGGTGCCTTTTGTTCTTGTCACACTGATGCACCTCTCAAATGGGGGGGGCAAATGTATTAGTTACCATCACTGCTGCAGCAAATAGAAAAAGTTTATTTTCTGACAACACTATAACTCCTCAGTATAATTCTGCCATATTGACTTGTGAAAATTATATAAAGGTTGAACGAATGTATGAATATAAAATTTGCCAGATGGCATAAAGTGTCACACTTTACAACATCTGACAGATTTTTGTCGGCGATATTTTGATATGCTGCCCATTTTGTAAAGTCTGAAAGATTTATGGTGTATTGTAACGTGGTTGTTGGCAAATATTATTATTTTAGTTATATTACTGCAAGTTGCTCCAACTCCTTCAGGTCCCCATTAGTGTAGTAAAGGTGGATAACAGAAAGTATCAATAATGAAGCACAGCACTCAGAGCCGGCCCAAGCTTCCACTGGACCCTAAGCAAAATTGGATTGTGGGGCCCTCTATATATTTGTTTTTTTTTTTGTTTTTTTTTTGTTTGATTTGTGTTTTTGCTCCTCTTCCTCTTTCCTCCTCTTTCTTTTTTCAGCTCCAGAAGGGTGCGTCCTTTTTTGTGATATTGTTTTGAATGGAAGTACTTGCGAGTTGGATGTGTCGTGTGCTCTACAGGGCAGCAGGCACACGTTATGGTTTTCACATTTAAAGAGAGACTCACTAGGTCTACATCAACAGGACCACATAAAAGTGTGTTTTTGTACAATAGTATAATTTTGACTGTATATAAATGGTTGCTCATACATGCAAAAACTCTTTTTTTTCTTAATTGCTCTTGTGGGCCCCCTTGTGGCCACGGGGCCCTGAGCAGGCGCTTAGTTCGCTTATGCTTTGGGCCGGCTCTGACAGCACTAATATAAGTTTTCATAGAAGAAATTATCAAAAACATTAGAAATTATTGGGTAAAGCACAGGTGTCAAACAAATCTGGCCCGCCAAAGGGTCCAGTCCGGCCCTTGGGATGAATTTGTGAAATGCAAAAATAGATATTAAGATGGACAGTCATTTTAGTTCAGGTTCCACATACAGTCCAGTTCCATCTCAAGTGGGTCAGATCAGTCAAATACTATCATAATAATCTATAAATTGTCACAACTCCAATTTTTTTCTGTTTGTAAATGTAAATATTTTCACATTTTGACACTAAAATAAAGTATAATTTCACAAAAAATGTAAATAATCTGAACAAATATAAAGAACCTGAGATGTCTGAAGAAAAGTCAGTGCAATTTTAACTAAATATTACTAAATATTTTGTGTATTTGTGTCTGTAAATTATAATGAACACGTGGAAATGATAAACTGAAGCAGAATATCGTTAAAATTACACTTATTTTTCAGTTTGTTCATGTTATTTGCATGGTTTTAGTGGATAGTTTGTAGATGTAAACATTTTCACTGTTGAATTTTACTATTTTTTCCTCTAAAACAGAAAAGTTTGGAGTTGAAATTTTTTATATATTATGTTATTATTTCATTGGTTCGGCCCACTTCAGACCAAATTTAGTTGAATGTGGCCCTTGAACTAAAATGAGTTTGACACCCCTGGTGTAAAGGATCTCAATCTCAGTAGGACTATCGACTTAAAGGGCTAATTTAAAAAAAAATACTGTAAATACTTAAAATATTCTTATGTCAGTGTGACATTATACACTAGGTGTTAGATGTTTCTAAAAGCTAAACTGAGTGACAACTGTTTCACTGTCCACGTGTGTTCGACACTTCTAGAGTTTTCTTACATTCATCTTCTGAAAGGAGAAGATACCAGTGTTTTCACCTAAAATCTGAGTGTGGGACATTACAAACATGAGGCAAAGGAGGATTAAGAATGCAGACTGAAAGATTTGATGGTGAAATCTGTAGCCAAATAGTTGGAAAGTCAACAAGGTTCGGGAGCAGAGAACATCTACTGCATAGCTTGATATCTGGTGTAAAATGTCATCATTATATCTCTTTGAGTAAGGGCCAAAAACATATTTTATGAGGCCGTGTGGTGACCTTCACTTTTGGTTAATGTTTCTGTAAAATTTTCAGAAATCATCTGAAGACATTGTGAGCGACTGATGGACCAACAGATAATTAGAACTTAATACTGATGTTTTTTCAATGACAAATAAAAGATGCCAATTTCACCACAAAATGTTTTTGGATTGGCTTCAGACTCTGATTGTAAATACATGTAAACTGCATTAAAGTGTCTCTGTTATGGGTTTAATATGAGTCCACTTATGCCAGCATTACTATGTGAGTAAATGTCATTGGATCATTTTGATTAGAAAGCTTCGGTTCCCAGAGAGACGGTGTCATTTTCTCAATCGTTAATTCTTGCTGTGGTGCTTCCCAGTGGATTCATTCATCCCTGGAGTTAATTGTGTTATAATTAGGGTTCCGCTGTAGACACACATGTATAAGCGAAGTAGAAGTGTGCATGAACGATGAAGATTTTTGCCAACTGTGACCTGTTTTCAACAAATCCTTCCGTTATCACACAGTACCGTACCTGTCTATACACACGATAACAAGACAGTGTCACTTGCTTAGAGTTTATTAAGACATCGCACACTTTTAATACGCAGAATGAGCGACACATACACAGGTGGGCTCTCTGTCGTTGACGTGAGAACGCAGCTCCTCCCACTCCTCTCACTGGAGCGAAGATGTTTATCTGAGATGATGCAGGACTCGCACACATTCAGAACACATCCAACAGACTCTCTTACACATACTGAGAAACAATACACAGGGTTTCTGCAGGTCCTTAAAAATCAGACCTGAAAATAACATCAAAAGTGTCTGGGAGTTCATCTGGACTGGACTGACAACACCACTGCACTTTACAAAAAAGCTCAGAGCAGACTGTATCTCCTTTGGGGCGTCCAACACACACTCACTGCACTAAGGAGCTCCATCAGTGACAGAATGATACTCCCGAAGTGTATGAAGAAGAGGTGTCGCAGGTCTTTCCTTCCTGCAGCTGTCAGGATCCACGACAAAAACTGCTCCAAAAATTCTGTGCAATAACCAGGACAGTAAATAAACCTGTGGCATGATCAGCATGTGCACAGCTGGAAATAATGGGCACAGCTTTCTTCATTTGTGTTTAGTTTGATTTTGCACTTTTTCTGTTCTTGTGTGCTTTTGTACTTTGCTGCTGGAAACCTGGAATTTCCCCTTTTGGGATTAATAAAATCTTATCTTATCTTATCTTATCTTATCTTATCTTATCTTATCTTATCTTATCTTATCTTATCTTATCTTATCTTAAAGTCTTAAAGTCTAAAACCTTAGCAGGACTTAAAAAGCGATTGCATTAGACCAGGAGTGTCAAACATGTGGCCCGAATTTGTGAAAAGCAAAAATTATACTGAAGATATTCATAATTTTAGTTCAGGTTCCACATACAGACAAATATAATCTCAAGTAAAATAACAGCAAAATAACCTATAAATAATGACTCCAAATGTTTCTCTTTTTTTTAGTGCAAAAAAAACCCTATTAAATTATGAAAAATATTTACATTAATTAACAATAAAATGTAAATAACCTGAAATGTCTAAAGAAAATTAAATATTATATACTTAAATATTATTCTTGTTACTAAATGTTTTGTGCTGTTTTAGATCTAATCCATTATGCACATGTATAAATGATAAATTGAGACATAATATTGCTAAAATTGCACTTATTTTTCTGAAGAAATGTTTGTTTTTTCATGTTATTTACATTGTTGTAAAGAATAATTGGTAGATACGAACATTTTCATTGCAAAATGTAACTTTTTTCGCTCTAAAACATAGAGGAAAGTTTGGAGTTGACATTATTTCTATATTATTATGTTATTATTTTACTGCTCCGGCCCACTTCAGATCAAATCTGGCCTAATGTGGCCCCTGAACTAAAATGAGTTTGACACCCCTGCATTAGACACTTGGTTGAAAGAAGATAAAAAAATAATACATTTGACTTAACAGTTGCTCAAATTAGGAAGGAGATTTGGATAAAAAAAAAAGGCACAAGAGTTGCATGAGAAGTCACAAAAATATTAAGAAAACCATGGCACCACCAGCATATACCTGCCGTTATCATTCTTCCCCTCTGATGATCTTAACCCTCAGCTGCTACTAGCCCAAAACATCTACTGATCTAAAATGTTGAAGCACTAACCCTATCAATACATGTAAATAATTCAGGTAAAGTGCAGTTTTTCAGCTTTTCAGCAACATTTGATGTGTCTTTTTTGGATCCAGAGGCTGAGTAGCAAACATGAAAACACTGTCATCTGCAGTATCTACTCACTGGAACAGTGCATGTAGTTGGACGTACGTGCTTATTTTTATGTTCAGTTCATTATATATTTTGCTGAAAAAGTCTGTTTGTCTTCCCCTTTTTACTGTTTTAAAATATTAGCGTCTGAATTTCCAGTAAGTTTTTATGAACATCTACATGATCAGTAAATTAAATATGGGGAAATACCTGATTTTCACTGAAAAATACAAAAGGCAGAGGATAGCGTTAAAATAACTGGCGCCGTCGCCTCAGAATGTCCTGGATCAGAACGCATCGAGCCAGAGCATCTTTTATCTCTGAAGCAATAAGAGGGATGAACGCCCTCTGATGGACTCTTTGAAAGACTGTGGCTTATTTATCTATTTCTTTATTTATTTAAGGCTGAAGACATTCATTTAGTCTTCTATTACTGTAATCGTATTTTGTTTTTTTCTTCTGTTCAGACAAGGTATAGTTTTAAGATGTTACTTGCTTGACAGTTTCGACTGTGACTCCAGTCTTCCTCTGAAGCCATTTCTATCTATTTATTTATTTATTACCTTACTGTTTTTACAGATGTACATGTAGCATCTTCAGGCTGATCTTGCTGTGGTCGGTTGTATTTGATTTATTTTACTCTTATTGTACTACATTGTATGGCCTGTCTTGTTCTGTGTTTGGATGTAGCTTGTTGATCTGCTGCAAATCAATTTCCCTCTGGGACTTTAAGAGTTAATGATGGTTTAAGGCTTAAAAAGGAATTCAAAACGTCTTATGCTTAACTTGTTAGAACCTGCAGAAATCCTGAAAGTGGTGATACTGAGGAGAAAAACCGCTTAAACATGACAATAAAGGATTTAACCAGACACCTGTCACTAACTATAATAAGTCAAAACGACTGCATACACTCTACTTAAGACATTCTACATCCCATTAGTCATAGTTTTGGCCTTATTATCTGTATAACTTTACCCTCCTAACACTGCTGCTTCATTTTATGCAGATATCACGATTCGGCCGAAATATATGACTTGGGCGATTATGCAATGAGGCTAACGATTCAACAGTAGGGCATGCTGGGTAAAATGAACTAACACAGGATAAGACTGCACAGATTAAGACTTTTGGTGATGTCTTACTAAGATATTTAAGACTTTCGGAGGGCCTTTTAAGACTTTTCTGGACAGTTCCTGCTTCCTCAGTCATGCTTGCTCTTCAGAGTTGAGTGGGTGTGTGTCACTGTAGGATCAGAACAACAAAACCATGACTTTACTGTAGGATTTCACCTCATTGTGTCGTATAATACCTGTGTAAATACCAACCTGCATGTGATGTGTGCGTGTGTGCAACTGTTGCCTTCTAGTCGTTTTGTCCTCCGCTGGAAGGTTTAGTGACCTGGACGATCTCCACTGAGGTGAAGCCTTTAGTGGTCGACGCTCGGTTCCTGGTTCTTAGTTTATTCAGGGCCATTTCTGCCATTTCAGCTCGTTCCTCAGCATCATCCAGCTCATGGACCGTCTTCCTGTATTTGGACAGGCTGCAGTTGGCCTGCTCCTCCTGCAGTGTCAAAGAAAATGCAAGAAGAGAATTAAGTGGGATTTATAAATGAAGTGGATTATAAAGGAGTTATTATTGCTTATAGTTCACACTTTTAATTGGAGGATTTGAACCCTTTCAAAAATTGAATGGTGTCCAGCTGAGTGGATAAAAAAACAAACAAAACTTGATTGCATTGTTTTTTTGGGTTGTTTTTTTTTCATGCCTAAACATAAATAAAAATACTCAGGAACTATATCTTGACTAAGGCTCTCATAATTCATGCATGAACCAAAGAAACATGTGTTTAAAACCTAATATCAGAAAGTGATATGAAAAACTATGCAAAAAAACCAAAACATTTTTAATGCTGCTAATCAGATGTTTTCCCACATTTTAACATACTCTAATAGTAGTTATTATTCACTTCATGGAGACAATATGCCAAAAAAAAAAAACAGTTTTGCTTGTTTATTTACCCTAAAACATGTTACTGCAGTTACAGTAATGGTATAAACGGCAGTGTATGGGACGGTGCACAAGTGTCCACTGTGTTGGCTGATATGGAACTAAAACAACCAAACCCGTGAATATACAAGCGAACAGCTGTAGAATAACTGTCCACTATGCATGAAAGGGTTAGCTTGTTTTAATTCCAGTGTTAGTATTTCTACTCACAGCATCCTCTATCTGACGCTTGTATGACTTGAGCTTGTTCTGGAGTTTCTCCACCAGCTCCTGCATACGCTGATTGGTCTTGTGGTCCTCCTCTGACTGGAAGATCAGCTCCTTCAGGCGACGCTCTCCCTTGCGGAGGTTTTTCACCGTCTCCACGTGGCGTTTCTGCTCCTGGTCCAGCTCATTCTCCAGCTCCTTGACCTTGAACCATTGAAGGGGAGGAATCACCTAACGTGAGTCTCTGACCTGCTAAACTCTTTGTCACTTCACTGATACTGTCTGTGACTCCTCAATAACACCTCCTCCTCCTCACCCTGGTTTCCAGTTTCTGGATGGCACGTTTTCCAGCCTTTAGAGCCTGCTGCTCCGCCTCCTCCAGCCTCAGTGTGAGGTCTCGGAGGTTCTGCTCCTGGTTCTTCTTGATCTTCTCCAAGTGGGAGCTGCGTTCCTGTTCCTGACGGAGCTCCTCACAGAGGCGTGTCGCCTGAATGTCATACATGTATGAAATGAATTCTAAACATGACACATTTACAGTTAATACAGGAAAAACAACTTAAGTGCTATCACAGTGTGGTCTGACTGTGATGTCAGGGCTACACATAATCAGTCTGAGCTACAATCAAGTTTAGGAAAAGATCTTAATTTATGAATACATTTAAGGCAATTCCGTCAAACATGCACCTTAAGTTTATTTGTATCACTGTGTCCTCTACTCGTGTGTATATTGAACCTACTTTACAATACGTTAAGTGTCTTTATACTGAACTGTTTTTCATTCTTCTACATTTACATCACATCTCATACGGCAAAAACACAAGTATGCCTTATCATATATGGTTGTACTTTACATTATGCAAACCAATGTACATTTCTGGCTATTTGTACCCATAATCCTGTGCAACAGATGCATGAGTAAGAGGGCTAAAGTGCAAGAAGCAATTTTATGACAAGTAGTATGTCCCATTTGTATGCATGCTCCACACAAGAGAACATACAGTACTCTGTAAGGGCAGCTAAGACTAACTATCTACTGTCTAAAAGTAAAGTAAAAAAGTGTTTTTGTACTTTTAATAAGGAGACAGGAAAAGTCAAGATTACAGCTGCCTTGTTTTTTTTTTTTTTACATAAGCTCCATTCATCAGCACTAGTTAAGGATAATCAGGTTTTATAATCCACAATACTGCTGCATCTATTTGCCACCTGTTCATGTCTTCAAATTCTTTGAAAGTTTACAAATGAAACAGTTTTTGCACAGACCAGAATATTCAGAGACTTTTGTTTGTTTGTTTGTTTTTTATCTGAAATTCAATAGCAGAGACAATGTCAAGTCAATAAACGTCCAATGGAGTCTTGGTTCAACAGTAAAAAATAAAGCTCATTTATGGGTAAAAACATTACTTGTTTGTGTTTAGTCATTAAATCACTGTTTAATACATCATCTTTCTTTGTTTTTTGTTGTAATTGCTCAGTTTGCTCACATCAATCACAGCTTTCTTGGCTCTTTCATCAGCAGCACGAAACTCTGAGATCAGCTCTTCATTCTCACTGGACAGTCTGGCGAGGTCAGCCTCCAGTTTTCTCTTCAGGATAATCAGGCTTTGGTTCTAAAGAGAGAATTACAAGACATTACACTCAAATACATGATCCACAAACAGTCTCCATTTTCAGATAAAAGTGCACCTCTGTCTATGTGTCTGTGTTTACCCACACTAACCTGCATGTTGATCTCACTGAACCTCTCTGTGATGTCCACCAGTTCCTGTTCGATTTGTTTGCGGGCCCTCTCAGATGCCTCCAGGCCTCCTCTCAGTTCTTCCATCTCCGCCTGCATAAGGCAGAGTCGCCGCTCCTGGAGGCTGTATTTCTCCCTCAGCTCGTCGTGCAGACGTGCATCTTCATCCATCTGCACCTGCAGATCCTGCATGAGGCGACAGTGATAATAGCTGAGTGTTTGAAAACCGTTCTGAGCCCTTCCTTACTTTCCCCACAGGGAAATTCATTCTCTGCACTGGACAAATCCTAGTATTAGGAATGCCCAGAGGCTGATTCCAGATCCAAGCCAGTGCCTCCATCAAGGGCAAGTGAGAGAAGAATTAATCCAACCTACATGTTTTTTGATCTCGTCAGTGATCAAATAAAAATCTTACTTTGATCTGCTGCTGCAGTTTCTTGAGGGTTTTGACCAGCTCAGCATTATTCCGGTTGGCGTGCTCCAGCTGGATCTCCATCTCATTTAAGTCTCCCTCCATCTTCTTCTTCATCCTCAGAGCCTCAGCGCGACCTTTGGCCTCTGCCTCCAGGCTGGCTTGCAGTGACTCCACTGCCCGTGCATGGTTCTTTCTAAACAGCGCAAGTGATACAGGTCAGAGCTGAACCGGGTCAACTGGGTGCAACACTTGATTTCCAGATCATTTGTGATTAAGTTAAGATGAAGATATTTCTCCACACAAAGACATGTTTTTCTTAACGCCTTTGGCCTTTGTTGTCATAGGTAGGAGTGTGTTTTCTAACCTGGTGACTTCGAACTCCTCCTCCTTCTCATGTATTCTACGGTCGATGTCAGCTTTGACCTGAGCGAGCTCCAACTGTACACGCACCAGTTTACCTTCCTCCACCTGAACATACAAATCACATTTTGCCATCAGGTACCTTAGTTCACCATGGTTTTCATCTTTCCTCTCCTGATTTTTTATCTTCATCCTTCATCCTGAGCTCAGAGTTCTTCGTACCTCTAGTGAAGCCTCGGCCTCCTCCAGGGCCAGCTGTAGCTCCTCCTTCTCCACTTCCAGTTTCTTTTTTGCCTTCTGCAGCTCGTGGACACTTCGGCCTCCTTCTCCGAGCTGGTCCACCAACTCCTTGATCTCCTCTGTGAGCATCAATAGTACTTTGTGAAAAAAAAAACATGGATTGAGGCCTAATCATGTAATCAAATTCAATTATCATGTTATTTCACCTGAGAGGGTTTTATTTTCCTTGCGGACAGTCTCGATCTGATCTTGACTCTCTTCGTAGGCTGTCTTGAGCTTATAGAGCTCTGTCATGTATGATCGGCTCTCCTTCTGGCTGTGTTCTAGTTCTAACTGCAGCTCCTCGTTCTTCTGATTCCACTCAGCGGCCAACTTGTCAAAAGCTCGCTGCTTCTTATCCAGAGCTGCTGCCGCTGCGTTAGACTAGTGATACAAGGATACACTGACGGTTACGCAGTGGAGCGATCAGCGATTCACTGTCTGTGTGTGCATGTTAGATTAGATTAGATTAGATTAGATTAGTGTATGTTTACCTTCTCCAGGTCTATGGTGAGGTCCTCCACCTCTCCCTGCAGCCTCTGTTTAACCTTTTCCAGGCTGGCAGCTCTGGCCTGGGCCGCCTCTGCCGCCTCCTCAGCCTCCTGTAGACGCACTGCTAGTTTACGCCTGAAGGACCGTGGGAGAAAAAAGACATGAAGAGTCAAACGTGGGATTTAAACTGAAAAGTATTAAGATCCCTCTAGAGTATATGTTGAAGTTGTCTGTTTTTGGTTTAGTGCTGGTCGCTGGTGTATGTTTATCTCTTCTGAACCTACTTAGTCTCTTCCAGCTCCTCAGTGCGGTGGATGGCATCGGTCTCATATTTGCTCCTCCAGGAGGTAACATCAGCGTTGAGTTTAGACACAAGACGCTGCAGCTCCCCTCGAGCCTCTGACTCCTCATCCAGCTGCTCCTTGAGCAGGGACAGGTCATGGCGGGCATTGGCCAGACTCACCACGGCTGTATTACGACCCTGCACAAACAGATACAAAGGGTCACAGAGAGGTTTTACTGGATGGAAAAGTGTCAACTGCACAACACCATGGATTTGGTGTAGCTCATTTTCCTTGTCAAAAATGACAAAGTTTTTATTAAATCATTATTGTCTATTATATTTATTTAAGTATTTATTTAAATAGTTTGCTGCTACATGATATGAAATCGCGAGGACACATGTGCTGTTTATTCCAGCAGTAACCGTAGTATACTTTATTGTGACTGGATTCCATAAAACATGTTTTACCAAGAGGGAAAGCAAATTCCTTTTTAAGTGTCATATTTGTTGGTCTTCAAAAGGAAAATGAAATCTCCCCTTTTATTTGATGGTTTCAACATGAAAATCCATTCATTATTTGATTTTCATTCTTGTGATTTCTATTTATGGTAACATGGTCAGAACAGACTGATTTATAAACTCCTCTATTGAGCTTCAACTTTCCTTCAATACTCCTATTTGTAAGAACAGGAACAAACTAGTGTCTTTGTAAACCTGGTAAGGAGTTGGTAATGATTCATTCTTATGCACGAACTGTACATTAATAAAAGCCCAGTTTTACACATACACAGAAATGCCCGAAAAAAACACAGTTTTTATATTACTGCAACAAGAATGTTTTCAGGTTCATGCTCCCAACTGGCCCTCGTGTAGATGCACCCTGTCTCCTAAATAAAAGTTTGACAGACTACAGAAGTCAGATGTTTGTTTGTCTGTGTGTGTTGTCACATACCTTGTTCTCCTCGTCCACCTGTCTCTTGAGCTCATCGACCTGTGAGGTCAGCGAGGCCTTCAGCCTGGTCGCCTGGGTCAGCTTGCTCTGCACATCCTCCAACTCCCTGCTCAGGTCATTGTTCTCTCCTAAACACATCAACACAAATCACACACTAACAAACTCTGGAAAACACTATTTGTGTGTTTTCAGAGGTGTGTGTGTGTGTGTGTGTGTGTGTGTGTGTGTGTGTGTGTGTGTGTGTGTCCTACCAGTCAGATGGATTTTGGCGGCATTAAGCTCAGTCTGAGTGCGCTCCATCTCAGCCAGGCGACTGTTGGCCTCTGCCAGACTGTCCTCCAGCTTATGAGCGTGGGCATCAGAATTCATCTAACACCCACATGCACACAGATGCACACAAAACAGAAGTTTGTCTAACTTTATACATGCACAATAAATTATTTTACCTGCCTTCAGCATCAGCAACAGAGCATAACTCTCCGTACCTTTGCTCTCTGAATGGCCTCCATGGTGACATTGAGATCTTCGATCTCTGCCTTCATGCTCTGTTTGTCCTTCTCCAGCTTCACCTTCAGCCTGGTCAGGTTCTCCAGTTGCTCGCCCAGCTCCGCCATGGCGTCAGAGTGCTTCTTCCGTAGCGCTGCTGCTGTGGCCTCTGACTGGAGCGCCGCCTCCTCCACTTCCCGCCTTAGCTTCAGTAGGTCACTCTCACGTTTTCTGTTCTGTTCAATCTAAAAGAACAACCGCAAGTGAAGACTGTCACCACATCTGGAAATGTTATATATGGGGTCCGATCAAGCGAAAGTGAACATCACCATGAAAAAGTAAATTTGCACACATCATTTATCAAGTGGGTTCATTTTTTAGCCAAAGATCTGTTATCCTTTTTAAAATACCACTTACGGAGTACAGGAGAACTTCTGAACCTTCTGCTGAGTTCCATTAAATTAGCAAAAAGACCTGCAAAAGACTGTCTATTACTTTGAGAAATTAAAATTCTGAATGATGAAGTTTGTGAATTCGTACACTGATGACATTTAAAAAGACTATCTGTGAACTGTTACAGAGAAATGACTCTATTTGTAATTTACTCACATCAGTATGGACCACCACCAAGTTTGAAATAACACTGTGTTAGTATTAAATACATTAAATACATTAAATAAAGATTATATCTGATTATATGTGATTATATCTGGCTTGTTGTTTTAAAAAATTTGTCAACATTTTGGGTGATGTATACAATGATAGAGTCGTGCACGTGTTACTATGGCAACCTGTCCATGTGTTCCCACCTTCTCATGTCAATAAAACAGAGACTTTTCAATACTTTACTGCAAAATTTATTTTCATAGTTGAACTTAATATCTAAAAGGTTTTCTAACTTGATATCAATTTCTCTTAAGAACAGTCCGTTTTGAATGTTTGTGTAAAACTTTAAAAAAAAAAATGCTGTTTGTTTCAACTCTGTGTTACCGAGCTGTAATTTGATATTTTTCACCTAAAAGTTTTATCTCCCCAAATGTTGTTATATATAATGTTAAAGTGCGTGTAACTACCTACTCAGATATGTATAATACATGCATATAAGTTAGTCTGTTTACATGAAATGAATATGAAATGTGACCACGTTACTGCTTGATCAGACCCATATGACAAGTATGTATATCAGGATCATGAGTATAGTAGTATAACGAGAATAATATTACCACATTCATGTATATTATCGATGATATGATAATATTATTATCACCTACACAGAGTATGATGTCTCCATAAAGTTTTAAGTTTAAACATAAATTAAATATTCACCGCTGTAAAATGTGGTAAATATACAGGACGTCTCAGAAGAAGTGGAATAAATCCGTTTTTCAAATATTATCATAAACACAAAACAAGAAATAAAGTTTCATGTAGGATCTATAAGCTCCGAGTGTCAGGTCTGTGTCTTAGTCTGTCTATGTTTGTCTTGTCATTTCCTGTTTTATTTTGTTAAGTCTTCCCTCTGTTTCATGTCTGTGTCTTTACTTCCTGTCTTTCCCGCTCCTGTGATAGTGTACACCTGTTCCTCGTTATCCTCATGTGTGTTGATTGTTTCCCCTCCCTCCTGGTGTATATAAAACCTGTGTGTCTCTGTACAATCTGCCAGTTCGTAGACATCTGTTCCCAGTATTTACCTACCTGCCTTGGTCTTTGAGTTTTTTTCTGCTTTTGACCTACGAGCCTTGCCTTAGGCCTTTGACCTGTTTACTGTTTTGGACCTGAGATTCTGCTTGCCCCTTTTGGATACCTTTAATGTGTGGACAGACCTTTTGGAACCTGGACCTGGAACGGCTTTACAGTATTTGCTCATGCTCTGCCCGTCTCAACTTTTGCTCCATGGACTGATTACCTGTGTATTGATCTCTGCCTGTCTTTTGACTGGAGCCTGCCTTTCCCCTTCTAATACCGTTGCCAAAGCTGGGATTGGCCACCCAGTTCCAGACCATCGGCCAGCCCTCTGACCACAAGTTTAGATTTCCCTCACATCACAGGAGTGCACATTTTGAATTAACATTCTTGTGTATAATAAACTGTTATTCCTTAAATCCAATCATCTGTGTTGGTCTCTGCATTTGGGTCTCTGCCTCTAAGTTCGGACTTGACACCGAGGAGATCGGGCTTAGGCTGCTGCTGGTCCCAGACTGTGGAACAACCTGCCTTTGCAGATCAGACAGACCTCCACTTTGCCTGTTTTTTAAATCTCTTCTTAAAACTCACCTGTTCTCCTTGGCCTTTTAACTCATGCAATGTTGATATTTTAGTCTTTTTTTTTTTTAACACTTTCTTTTTATTTGTGACCTGATCCACCAAAATGAGTCACAATGATCCAAATTTCAAAATTGACATTTGGGTACCAATGGAAAGAAGAGGAAATAAGCTTTAAAATGATACCTTTGTCAGAGTCATATGTTGGATGGTTTTCAAGATGTGACCATTTAAATTACGGTCTTCCACCCAGTTTTAAAAATTTAATACCCAAGAAAATCACGTTTAAAGTTTTTTTCCCGTTTTTCAGTGATATCTATCAAATCCTGTACATTTAAATGGATAAAGTCTTTATTTTAAAGCTTAATTTTACCAAAGGCATTTATATACATATAAAAATGGTATTAAACCAGACTGAAGCCCAATATTTTAAAAATATATTTATTTAAATACATATTAAAA
>JAQQZY010000028.1:8165922-8181850 GCA_030068375.1 Ostorhinchus rueppellii | reverse complement strand
ATCTGAAACCCAAATGTCTTCAGTATGCAACAAAAACAAAGGAATTGAACTTGCTGTTCCAATACTTTTGGAGGTGATGTGTGATAGATAGATAGATAGATAGATAGATAGATAGATAGATAGATAGATATTAGTTTTGTTTTGTTTTTTTAATCAAAGATATCAATAACTGCACAGAAATACAAGTGTCTCAACCAACCACTGTCACTTGTCAAACTTTACAGAGCCTCTGAACATCCAGATGGGTCATATCTGATAAAAATGATAAACTGTGATTTACCCAAAATATTGGTAGAGTAGTAGAATAGTGGTTCAAAGGTTAGATGAGCTTGGTTGTCAGTAGCTTTTTGGGTTTAACAGAGTTAAGTGCAGACAACAGAGTTTGGAGAAGGCTGAATGTTTTGAGGAAAATCTCAGCAATTTCCAATGGCACAAATTTAAAAAACATGAATATTGCAAGATTAGAAACTTTGTAGTTTCTGATGCACATAAACTAGCACCTTCCCAAATTTCTATAACATTTTTTGCTTATAATATGACTATAACATCACAGAATATTCATGCTAATTTAGTCATAAATTTAGAAGTTTAATCTTTAAAATTTTACGTTTTCTCCAAGAATATTATACCCCTTATCCTGTTCTTTCATTTGAATTTGTCTTCAACAGCCCTTACACAGTATTGTACTTGTAGTGGATGTGCTATGATTCTATTTTCACCACTATAAAACATAGCCTTAGCCTCATAACATAATTGCCAAGGTCATGATTTTGGCCAAATTGTGATATCTGTGTAACTTAACTCTCCCGATACTGTTGCTTCATTTTATGCAGATATAACAATTTGGCCTAAAATATGACATGGGCAATTGTGCTACGAGGCTAAGGACCAGCCCTTCAGTTGTTTCTTCAATCCTTTAGCTTCAGGTGTTGCATTTTGGGACTTTTTTGCTTCTAGTTATGAATTTGTAGATCACCTCGTATGCTACATGTAATCACCCTTTTATTGATCAGTTTATTTATTCTAATAACGTTTTGTGAAAAAGATGATTTTTTATGTAAGCAGGCTATAACATATATTCTTGGCTTTGTCCTCTACTAGGTTCAGTTAAGTTTGAGAAGAGGATGTACTTCTTGGAGAATGACCGTCGCTACTGCAGGACATACAGCAATCTGGAGGCTTCTGTGCAGAAGGAGCTTTCATTCTATCAGCAGAAGGCCAAGGAATGGGCAGAGGTATGAGCATTCACTACATTTTTTTTTCCTGTGATCTATTTGTAGCATTTCTGTGCATTTTATCGCATTTATTTCATTCATTTGTGTAGCAGCATGTTCCCATATCACTTTTTAAGCAATGCTAACCTGAATGACATTTCTCAGGTTTGTTTACTTTTTAGGAATTTGTCCTGATCCATGGCATTTCATTAGGTCACTGGCTTTTATCCAACTCACATAATGTTTATTATAATGAACAGACTGTCTAAATTTTGCCTTTTCTTTCAATCATTTTAGCATGAGGACTTCCTACTGGCCCTCCAGGTCAATGAAGATGAATATAAGAAGGTAAGAACATTAACATCAGCTCCCCCATTATAAGCCTGACCATGTTTGTGATGAACAAATTCAGCATCGCCACCTTAGACAAAAGATGTCCATAACAATACCTTTGGTTGGTGTTTAAAAATGCTGGTCTTTCATTGGTCTGTGACAGAGGTTCAAACACAGCCTGGGACAGAATTCTGACATCGTAAATGACCAACTCGCAGGGTAACTTCTTCTCCAAACCATGTTTACTTAACAACCAACTGGAGCACAGCATAAAATGATCCACTGATCTATGCAAAAGCAAAATTTGTTTACTAAAAGTAACCCACATTTGTCTGTGCAAAATTGTCATCTCAAGTTTTCTCTCTTGCATTATCCTCCTCTCCCAAGACTTTGCATTTTTCCCCATTTGTAATAGTTATTTGAGGTTTGCTGTTACACTACACTAGCACAGCATCACCACATGATCTGTAAACATGCCAGACCCAAGAGTGAGGCTGTCAGTAAAATGCAGCTAAAACTGCTCAAATTACAATCTGTTTAGTTGCTTCTGGATGTACTTTAGTCAAGTTCACACCAAAAGAAATGAGAGATTTTTTTATTTCCTCCTGTGCTATCCTGTTAATGCCATTCATTCCAAATGTGGTATATCTGTCTATTCAATTGTTTTTTGCAGGATGGGCAGCTGATCGAGTGTGGTTGCTGTTATGGGGAGTTTGCGTTTGAGAAGATGACCCAGTGCTCAGACGGTCACCTGTTCTGTAAAGAGTGCCTGGTTAAATATGCTCAGGAGGCAGTATTTGGCTCTGGAAAGGTACCATTGTTCATAAGACTTCATGTTACTGTTGCCAGGCAACTATAAATGACTATTTTTGCTATAATAAATCAATGTCTTCCTGAGCTGAAGAGTTAAGGATTGTACATTGAAGCACATTTATTATAAATGACATGTATCATTTGCTGTATGTCATTTTTTAGTAACACTTTTCTAAATGGTTGCCTATAAAGTGGAGGAGACAGGTGTGTGCTACTGTTCTGAAAACCACTGAAGGTAGTTACTATAGTTAGGCCCACTGACTTACATAGTGAACAGATGCAGTGGCTGTAGTTATATATAAGTATTTTAGCCTGAATGCAGCGAACACACAGGCATCATACACATTATTAGATTCAGTGCAAGTTACTCTTTGAATATTCAGCTGTCTCTATCTCTTTGCAGATTATGCATGAACATGCCTTGGGTAGGTTTCAAAATTAGAAGGAAAATCCCTGCTATTGCATACCATGTATGGAAATCCAAATTTGTAAATATTTCTTGAATATTACAGTAGTCCATGGCTACAGCACAAACACAGGAGTTCTGTGGATTCACAGAAAGTTTAAAATCCAATCATATCATACATCATCAACATCATAGGAACTAAAATCTAAAAGATTACATTCAGTCTTTTTTAAATACAATTTGACAAATCTTAAAAACTGATTGAATATGACGATAAAGCTTCGTTTATAAATGTAATGTGCAATATAAGTGCAGTCTTTCTTTCAATAGGTTTTTGGAAAAAACATTTTGTGTTGTTGATAGCAACAAACATAACAAAACTATGAAATGAAACCAACATGGAACCATTAACCACTAATTCAAACTGTGAAACCTGGTCAGAATATATCAGCACATCCAGCAAGTGGGTAAAGATGAGGTTATGTGACATTTCCTCTCATCAAAGCAATTGCTACAGATATAACCCCAAATAAGAAATGGTTGCAGCTGTTTGGAAAATATACTTTTTAAAAAGAATGAAAATTCAGAAATATTATGTTTTACATGCCATTATTAGACAGTGTGGACAAATCATGTTTAATTTTTTCACTTGTGAGCTTAATTTTATTTGTAAATATGCTCCATTCCTGGCATTCATTGGTGGCTATAACTCTGTATTGGAGACCTGATTCTGTTGTGATTTGCATTCTCTGCAGCGCTCTAGCCGTTTATTTGGGGTTCTGGAACTAAGTGGTTTAAGTGTATCCGTTAACACACACATATAAACTGTAGCTCAGTGAAAGTTCGACAACATCTGACTCATGAATGGTGCATTAAAGGGTACCTGTAGTGAATTTTCATTGCTTGCTATTTCAAAAGATCATGTATAAAACTAGGAGTTCCACCCAGATCCAGCATTGGTGCGTGACTTCTGGCCAGCAGTGGCTGCTCCCATAGGTTCTGCCCCCACATGCAGTTCATGTAATAAAAAGGTCCAATGTGGTGCATTTATGTCAGTTTTTTACCTCTCTTGCTTATGAGCAATACACAAAGCACAGTTAATGTAAACATGACCAGCACAGGTACAATTAAAGTTCTTAGTTGAAGCGTGTTTGAAAAGAACAGAGTTAAAGCCTGCTGCACCTTATCCAAGAAAATGCTCTTAATCATCAAGAACTTTGAAACTTCATATCCTTTGTATGGTTTGGGTGTGAAAGAGGCCTTATACTGCATTGATAATAGTTTTGGAAAGTCTTGTATTTATGTTGTTTTAACCCACAGGACTTTGTGTGTTTTATCACTTGTGTTTGCATTGTTGTTGCAGTCGGAGCTGAGCTGCATGGAGGGGGGCTGCCCATGCTCTTACCCTGTGTGTGAGTTGGAGAAGGTCCTGCCGGAGAACATTCTGTGTAAATATTATGAGAGGCAGGCGGAGGAGGCGGTGGCTGCCACCTGTGCCGATGAACTAGTGAGGTAAGAGTGTGTATATGTGCTAGACATTGAGTAATACACACTGCATTGGTATTCCAGCTGTTCTTACTCTGTTAAGTTTAATTCTCATTCGTTTCATGTTGATGTGCACTGGTTTAATGAATGGAAAGGTCGTGTTTAGTTGATATGAGACTGAGAACACTTCCTCTGACTCTCGCAGGTGTCCATTTTGTAACTTCCCAGCCTTATTGGACAAAGACATGTCTCTGTTTAGCTGTCCCAACCCACGATGTCGCAAGGTCAGTCCTCCCCTCTGTCCTCTGAGCTTTTTATGTAACATTTAGTTGATTCATTATACTTTTATTAGGTTTGCAATTTATTATCACTCCTCCTCAACTGACAGTAACTGAAGCAACTACCTAGAAGTGACTACACAATCACCATGCATGGTCATATCTTGGATGTACTTTCACATTCCTGTTTGTCAGAATTAAATCTTACTGTACAACATGTATATTGAACTTTCATTTGACTCCAGAAAGAGTCATTGTGAATTATTTAGTTCGCTGTGATAGAAAAGCCCTCGGTGTCTCACTTTGAGAGCCTTTTATACACTCAAGTATAAATCACCTCAGTCCGAACATGAGACAGAGATCAAATATGTGAGTGAGGAAAGATTGATGAAGACTTTTAAGAAGATGATAAAATGGTTCCATCTGGTGAGGTCGCCACCTCTGTCTGTCTCTCTCTCTGTTTATCTCCGGGCCTCCTCCCTCTGTCTGAGGAATGCAGGGGGAGAGGCGTTGCTTTTTGTCTGCCAAGGCTGTCATGGATTCCAGTCTAAAACCACCATTATTTTACCTCAAAACAAACACGTACACAGAAACGTACCCAAAATCCCGTTTGCATCACAAACACAAGCCTCCCTTTTCTTGTGTGGATATGTTTGTCTATTTCAGTTTCTGTTCTTTTGTCTCTCACTCTTGCTTAACCACAGTCTCTTTCTGAGTCAGCGTAGCACAAACACACACGTATCTCCTATCACTACATTCCCGGAATGAGTGGAGAGACATGGTTTTGTTAATCCCCTAAAACGATAAACATGTGTCTTTATATAATTTGTGTCCGCTCCTCTCTTGGCATGGCATCACGTTCAAGCCTGTAAGTATAAACAGTCACAGGTTGTTTGTGGAACAGAACAAGAAGTTAACCACCAACAATTCTCATAACTGATCACTCACAGCATTGATTAATTCAGCTTATAAATTAAAATACATGCAAGAATAATGAAAGGTACAAAATACTAATGGGGTGACAAAGTGGATAGTGCTGTTGCCTCAGTAGGAAGGTTCAATTCCAGTACCAGGAACCTTTCTGTGTGGAGTCTGCATGTTTGACCCATGTTTGTGTTGGCCCTCTTGGGTACTCCAGCTTCCTCCCACCTCCAAATACATGCACTAGTAGACTGATTGGTTAATATGAGAGTGTTATTTGTCTCTATATGTTCAGGTCATTATTAAAAATGAGAATCAATTCTCAACTAACTTACCCAGTTAAATAAATAAGTCAAAATACAGTACATTGGCCAAATGTGTATAGGTAACCCTTTATTTGGATAGTCCACCTACAGTGAGTTTATCGAGTATTCTTAACATTTTACCAGCTAAGTATTTATACTTTCAACCAACCTCCTTTTCAGTTTTTCAAGTTTCAAACCTAATTTGAAGGTGTGGCACTGAAACTCAAATTTTTCTGTGATGCAAAACTTTTCAGTCCACTCTAAAAAAAATTGCATCTTAAAAGCAAATGTAACCAAACCCAAATGTTTTCAATAGTTCAGACCTTGTTTTGGAGTCAGGTGTGAAAGCAGCTATAGTTCGGATTCAACAAATTCAGCAGTTTTCACTTTGTCTTTAGATGAATCGCACTATAGATCTGTAGAACATTTAGTTTTACAGCATTTCATGCATGAATTATTAAAAAGATATGTGTGTGTTGTTATTGTATTCAAAATCTCTCTTGAAATTGAAATGCATAGTTTTTTGTTAACTTCAATGTAAAATTACTTTAAATATTGATATGCTGATGAAATTTCCTAAGTACTCAATAAAGTCTAGGGAAAGCAGACAAACCACATAACATGCAACGCCACTGACATTAAATCAAGAGTTAATGTTACTTGGGCTTTTTATTATTTGGGCTTTTCAACTAGAATGACATGACAAAATGGGACTATATTTCACTTAAGGAAATGAAACTCAACAAAACTGTGACTATTTTATTCTTCCTTAGTAAATGTCTAACTACTGTTGCACAGTACATGTTAAGGGCTTTTATTGTGAAAAGTAATAACAGAAGTGTTGGATGAACAGTCGCTGACATCACCTGCTGCTATTTATATTGAGATGTGACCAGTGAAAGAAGAAACAGTTTGCTCTTAAATATAATAGTACAAACTGTTTCAGTCTGGATTCATACTGGATGTCAGTGCAGTTGCCTTTTTCTGCAGTTCTGTCCAGTTACCTGTAGGTGGAGCCATAGGCTTTTAGTGTCTGTTTCACAGTGACATGCACAGCTGCACCCCATTACACACCCAAGCATAAAAGTTTCACATGCTCCACATGTATTTTACAGGAAAATTATACTCCACATCAATGACTAAAACCTGGAGGTATATATTTTTATTAGAAACTAATTTTGTTACCATGCTGCACTGACTCCATCTTTAAAATTAGCTTTTTAAAAGTACGTAGGCCTAAATATATAAAATATGTGTGTGTTTTTTTTCTCCTCTTAAATGGTACACGCAACTTGATTTCTCTTAAATGTGTGTAAGAATCAGGATGTGAACTTGTGACTGTGGAAAGTCTCAGTGGAAACCCCCTCCCCACAACCTAAATCTGCCACAAGAACAGAATCATTACACATGTATCTGCCCTCTTTGTTCACTTTTTTCTTTTTTCTTTTTTTTGCTGGTCGCTGCTTCACTTCAGCTCAAGTACAGTGGAAGGCGGTTGCTGCTGTACAGTCTAGGCCGCTCAGTCTATGAACAGGGAGGGGCTTCATTATGTAACTGACACACTTCCATAAGCCCACCCGCCTTTAGTCCACACTGCTGCGGGATTGGCCGATTAAACGGTCCCCTCCCCTCAAACTGGTTTCTTACTGGCCAGACACACTTCCTCCTCCATTTCAAATGTGGTTCAGATCAAGTTTGACCCAGATTCAGTCTTTTCTGCCTGTTTTTCTTTTTTCATGCTCTTCTCCCCTGGCTCCATCTGAACCACACACACATGCATGATGTACAAATGCAGATGTTAATGTATTCCACATGTGGTTATGAGGACATTTGGACCGGCCTATGTGCGATTACTTCATGAAAGCAGAGGAATGTAGAAATGTAGGCTACTTGAAGGCCATCATAGTGCAAGGAAAAGCTGTAACTCTACTTGATAAGTTGCTCCACTGTGCATTTCATATATTATCACATCTGCTCAGTGTCTTATATCATAGAGGTTGATGTTGTCATGTTATGTACTCCGTACATATCCTCTCTGCAGTAAAAGCCACCACCCTACCAAAAAACACAGCCATGCATCCAATCAGAAGCTCTGCAAGCAGTCTGCACTGCCATATAAGGGCTGCTGCAGCCTGCACCAAGACAGAGAGGAAAGATAGAAAAAGGAAGAGGAGAGTCAAGGTATGACTGAAGAGAGGATGAGAGGAAAGAGGGAAGGAAGTAGAAATGTTCAGATATGTTAGCTGAACATCTGTATCAGACTCAATTAGCTGTAGTGACTGACATCAGCTCTCAGGAGACAAAATATTTTGCCAACAGCAGTGGGCAGTTATGTGTTATTAGTTTTTTTTATTTAATAATGTTGTATGGTTTAATTTGTGCTCATTCAAAGATATGAGATTAATACCTCAGAGATTTTATTGTTGTAGGAAAATTAAAGGTATTGACCATCAGCCAAATTTTTACTTTAAACATCAGTATCACATCCCTAAAATGTAGTGTAGTGAAAGTGGAGAAGAAATCAGAGTACAAAGAACAGAAAGTAGAAGAACAAGTGTGCACAGAGGAGTAAAAGTCCTGCTGTTGCACTTTCACCCACATGTCTTCCTTTTTCTTTCTTTTTTGGTTGCACTTTTTAACCTGGTAGCATCTTAAACCACACTCTGCTTTCCATTTTCACTTAAATTGACAAGTTCCGTGGACACACCCTGTACTAAGGTTAAATTTGACTTCAGCAGCTGCATTTTTAGCCACACTGTAAGAACTAAGGTGTGTTGTGTTTTTCAGCATCTCCTCTGACTGATCACACACTCATATGCTCCGTTCTGTCCCACACATTGCTCCAGTCGTTTCTTCCTGCTGGTCCGTAGGTTACCACTAGGGGGTGATCTTTCACTGTGCTGCCCTGTCCTCTTCCCCTTCTCACACTCTCCCTCCCTGTCTTTGTGTGATCTGTATTTTTCTGACACTTGAATCCAATTCTGCATGCATGTAGCCCCTCCTCCCCTTCTCTGAAGACCATCGTTTAACTGAAACCAGGTGAAACCAGCATTTTCTCATTACACATCCCAGGTTTTGTCCTGCGCCTTCTCCTTAGTCATCCATGTCTTTTTAAAGCAGAAAGACCACAAAAATCTGAACATAGTTGGAGTCATTGTCATCGGCTTCATGTTTGAACTGGCTCAGAAATGACTCTTCCCTTTCTTGAGGCTGCCAACTGGCATCACAGTTCATCTTTAAACCTCCTTGTGTGCCTTTGGAGAGACATATAGTGCATTTACCCACTCTGAACGCCAGAAAAAACTTCCCTCAAACCCTGTTCCACACCCTCTGCCTGACCTTGGGCGCACACACAGGAAAATGCCACAGCTGTCTCAGTCAGTGAATAATGTGGAGGCTACAAGACTGTGCCAGGAGAAACACATAAACGATAGAAAAATGGGGAAGGTCAGACAACCAGGGGTTTTTCCTTCCCAGGTTGAGGGTCAGGCTGGAGGGATGTTGCCATGGTGATGTGAATCATACTGTTCTGCATAAGCGGTCATGTCACTCTCTTCAATGTTACATGACCGGCTCAAATATTTATGACGGCACCACTTAGCTGAGGGTCAGCAGAGAGGCAACTCCTCGACATGTGTGTACTTTTCGCCGAAGACATCCATGTCGTTGCACTGATGTCTTTCTGCCCCGTGTGTCCTTTAGCTTCAGTGTCTTAGGGCTAACACGACAAAAGAGGCGAGAAGATGGAGTTGTTGTTCCTAGGCAACCGAGCAGTCAGCACCAGCAGTGGCGAGCACACACAGACAGCCACACCTCACTGTGTCTGTGCAAAGTCCAAGTCGCTGCAGTGGCGGCAGCAGCAGCATATAGAGCAGCTGATACACAGGAATATTCACTCTGCAGTGTTAAAGGCAGAGAGGTGGAAATGGTGATGGCGTGTTTAGGTGGTATGTGTAGATGATGAATGTAATACAGACACTCTAATGAAATCATTTCTCTTCCTTTTGCTTTATATTATTCCCCTCTACTCATCTCTTACAATGCATGTGTAGGAAAGCTGCAGAAAGTGCCATGTCCAGTGGAAGCAGCATGTGGGGAAAACGTGTGAACAGGTCCTGGAGAGGGATGAGATCCGCATGAGGGTGCTCTTGTAAGTGGCTCACACAGCAATTCCCCACATCACCACTTATGCAGGTCTGTCTGAAGGTGACTTTAGAGGAGTCCCCATCCAGACTGGGTTCACATGGAACTATTATCCAACCCTCTACCAATACTCACATCATCATGACCACACAATCGTAGAACACAGATCACAAACCCGGTTGTTAAAGCCTCACACAGGATATGGTGACAGTTTAGAAGACATTTTTATTTAAGGCAGTATAGTAGGTATTTCCCAGTAGCAAATAACTATTTCTTTATGCCATCTGGGCATGACAATTTATTTCAGTATTGGCATAGAAATGGGTTGATATTTTTTGTAATTTGTACTCTGATAACTTGTTTATTTCATTTGAAACATTTGTAAATAACCACAATATACCTAGATCACATTATTTTAGGTTTTTTTCAGATGTGTAGCTTTACCAGGGAAAGGTTTCCCTCATTCCTTTTCATGCCACCAAAGAATCACTTAGACACAATTTTAGAACTGGATCCCTATGAGAATAAACGGGTATCTGTGATTTACAATATGATAAGGGGCTTGAAACCAATATCATGGGATAAAACCAAAATGGCATGGGAAAGGGACTTGGGGGTTGAGTTTTCTGAAGATATGTGGCAGGCAATGGAGCTTAACCCGTATTCATACCTCATCATTATGTATACGCCATGGTTTAATTCAATTTAAGGTACTCTATCCCCTGTACTATTCAAGGGATAAACTGTCTAAACTATTTCCTGCTGTAGATCCTGGTTGTCCAAGGTGCAGCTATACACCCGCTACAATAAGGCATATGTTCTGGTCGTGCACCTCTCTTAACGACTATTGGAGACAAATATTTGATGTATTTTCCAAAATCTGTGGGCAGACTATAGCACCTGATTATCATATAGCCATCTTTGCTGTACCACCCCCAGGCTGCAAAATCTCAAATCTACAAAAAATGCTTTGGCTTTTGCCTCCCTTCTTGCACGCAGACTCATACTTTTTAGCTGGAAATCAAACTCAACCCTGTCATTTCTGCAGTGGCTGAGGGATGTATTATCTTTTCTACCTCTAGAAAAACTGAGATACAAGATATGTAGGGCCCGCAAAAACTTCACTCTGACGTGGAGCCCCTTCATAGAATTTGTAGAAACTTTTCACTTCTAATGATGGATCTTGCCACTGGCTATATTGGATAGTCACAACTGCCCGGGTCATATTCAGGTCGCTGGTTCACCCAGCATGTGACAAAGGGTCCCTGTTTAACTATGCCTGACCATTTTTGTAACTGCTCCTGTATTTTTTTCTGTTTATTTAGTTTTTGTTTTTGTCTGTGAGCCTTGGGGTGGGGACTTTAATTTTTTATGTGTATATGTCTGTATGTTACATGTTTGTTGATTTAAAAACTGCCAAATAAAGTTAAAAAAAGAAGATGAGTCCCCATCCAACAGTTTTTGTTTGAATGTGTCAGTTTGGGAATTAAAATCTCAAGTGGGGACTCAGAATATTCCAAAAACCTAAAAGTATTAAACATTTCTATACCTGAAAGAGGTGTAAAAGTTAGTGTATCGCGAAAAGGTGTCTGCATTTGTAGTCCATTTACAAACTGTTATGTTCAGTGAACAACTACAAGAAACAAACAGATATGTGGTTTTAGATGGAAATAATGAAACACCTAAATGTACAAAGAGCTGCAGAAACGTGTTAAACACAGGTTCTAATAAACTGTAGCAAAATCTGCGAAGCAGACAGAGGAGTTTGGAACACCTGATACAGACCAGCGTTTAGTTCAGGAGGGGAAATCTAAAGCCAGCTTCAGGCTGATTATTTATTTCATTTAGCACATATTAGCTATCTTTGACATCTATCTCCTCCTCAATCAACAAGTCAGGTAGTATATTATTGTATAAAAATCTGTCCAACCCAGTGATAAACCATGCAGATGATGAAGTACACCAAACTGTCACCATTGAACAGCCCCAGCTGGTTTTACTGGTCTCAACATTGTGTTAAAAAGCCTTCGTTTGATTTGCTGAAACCTGCATAAACCCTGGATGGAGGCAGACGAGTTGCAATCACATCATCAAGGTGTGAAGCTATAAAAAATAATAAAATAGATTAGAGCCCTTAATCCAGATCTGTTTTTTATGTTCAGATTTTTGGGATATCTTTGTCCCAGCTCCTGTTTGAATCTCACTCCTGCCTCTACTCCATTCACATCTCTATCTCATTAAAGAGGATGCTGGGTAAACAGCTCAGTTTCCCGGACAGTGCTGCAGGAAGTGAACAGGCCAGCTGCTTCCTTTGGTCTAGCGGACCCACAGGCAGCACTTCCTGTTTTGAGCCACTCACAGATCTCCTCGCTTCCCGGCGCTGAAAGAAACAGGAAGGAGTCTGGTAGAGAAATCAGCGGAGATCCATAAGCAGTTTGCATCTATCGACATGACGATTGTAACAGGACAGAACTAAACCGATCACCCTAGCAACAGTTTGGGGTTCAGTCTCTCAATGCATAGACGTCTACAGGACCAAATGAATGAGGGAAATGTTCCCATCTATATAAGCGGGATGAAGTTCATCTCTGTTTGTTCTTGCTCCAGTTGTAATCTTTTGCGTCTTTCTGCATCTCACAGTGAGGAGCGAATGACGGCAGCTCGGGTCAGGAAGTGTGTAAAGTGTGGGACGGGCCTGGTCAAGTCTGAGGGCTGCAACCGGATGTCGTGCCGCTGTGGCAGCTTCATGTGCTACCTCTGCCGAGAGCCCATCACTGGCTACAACCACTTCTGCCAGCACGCCCGCTCTCCCGGAGCTCCCTGTCGCCACTGCCGAAAGTGTTCCCTGTGGACCGACCCCACAGTGCGTCTCACACCCATACAAATAGGCTGTTTGTTTCTTTAACTCTGAGAAAACACAGTCATTCTGGTCATAATTATGGCTTTAATAGTTCAGAATGTAGTTACCGTTTTACAGAAAGAAGCAAATTTGAAAGCCTTCTATTGGAAGATGAAAAGACAGATTTTCTTTTATTTCCCTGCACTTTGACCCTTACCATCTGACTCCACTCCACAGTGGTCTGGCTGCAGTACCACTGGCAACCAGAAACAACAATTAGTCTCCAAGCTGCTAATGAGCTGGAGCTGGTCCAGCAGCTCTGCAGAGGCTCCAAAGCCAGCCAACACATGAATAAATATTTGTATCTCCTCAGCCAGTGGAAGCTTAATGAAAGAAATCGCTTTTTCTGTGTTGCACATGTGAATGGTTGAAACGAACACTTTAAATCTAACTATATGTTCCATGTATGGATGTAACATGAGTTCTAAACTATAATATGTACTGTTTAGACACTGACAGCTCCAACCCACCACCACTAACTGATGATCACCTCATTCACAATCTAACTACACGCTGGGGCTGCGTTGGCTTTGGAGAGGTCATGCAGACCCATCAGTGAGATTTTAAAGTGGTGTCTTTAGGGGACAAAATCACAGGGACAATATGGACTAGAGCCAAGTGATATAGAAGGAAAAATTCTCCAGGTTTTTTTTGTTTTGTTTTGGATCTAAAATAGATGAATGTTATCAAAACCATACACAAAAACCCTGGGAATCAATATACTTCATTTGCATCTGTAGATTAAAGTGTACTAACTAAACCCTTTTAGTGTAGTGTATGGTAAAGTACCATATTTACTCTGATACTCAGTCCTTACAAAGTCTTTCTGTGACAGCGAGAGAAAATCTAATGTCTAACCAACTCTCAAGCTGCCTGCTTTAAAATGGACGGCTAGAAAAATGCAGAGGGGATTGTAAATCAGTTTCAGCAAATAACCAGACACACTAGAGAGGCGACAATGAGGCAATCCTCAAAACAACAACAGTCTTTAAAGGTGGAGGCCACTGATATATTTCCCCCCCTTAACTGTTCAGAACTGTCTTTCACTACTTTTACATTTGTCTGAGGTTGTTGTTATTACTGGTGGTATGAGGAGATACCTGGACTGTACAGAAGTTACACAGTCCCACTCCTCCAGGATGGCACACACTGCAAAAATGCAAATCTTACCAACTATGTTTTTCTCATTTCTAGTCAGGATATCACATCACACTTAAAATAAGACATAATCACCTCAAGAGTAACTTTTCAGTGAAATATAAGAACTTATTTTTAGACTATAGATCTTGAATTTTTTATTTCAAGACATCTTGCCAAAATAATCATCATTTGTTCGATCGACAGATGTTTTTGCCCAAATTAAGCAAAAAGAATATCTGCCAATGGAACAAGTGAAAACTATTTTTGGTAAGATTTCTTGAAATAAGATTTTCAAGATCTGTTGTCTAAAAATAAGTTTCTTTGTTTTTTTTGTTTGTTTTTTTTATCTCACTTACAAGTTACTTTTTAGGTGATTATGTCTTATTTTAAGTGTGAGATATTTTTACTAGAAATGAGAAAAATACATTTGGTAAGATTTAGATTTTTGCAATGCATCAGTACATACTATTCTCAAAGAGTTTACTGTGTCTCCCAGGACAGTCTGAAGAACAGGGGTGGGCAATCCTGGTCCTCAAGGGCCAGTATCCTGCATGTTTTAGATGTGTCCCTCTTCCAACACACCTGATTCAAATGATGAGTCTATTATCAAGCTCTGCAGAAGACTGATAACTGTCAGGTGTGCTGGAAGAGTAAAGTATCTAAAACATGCAGGATAGCCGCCCTCGAGGACCAGGATTGCCCACCCCTGCTCAAAAGCATGGATGAGATTCCAGTTGACAGGCTGGACAGGATTCTAGAGGGTCCTTAATACACCAGCAGGACCAGTATCCGCTCCCTTTTGCAAGGAGCCCCACAGAATGACCCCAGACCATCATTGACCCACCAACAGAACGATCGTATGGTCTGAGACATTCACACCAGTGGCCTGTTGGAGGGTCAGTGATAGTCTGAGGAGGAACATACACGAAGGGGCTCAGAGACCTCTACAGGCTAAACAACAACACCCTTACTGACATTAGGCATCGGTGTGAAAACCTGGGACACATTTTCAGACCCTGCATTGGTCTCCATCTAACACAGGTTAACCTCAAGAGCTCAGTGATGATCTGGTCCAGACCTGGGAGGAGATTCCCCAGGACATCATCTGGTGGCTCAATAGGAACATGTCCTAATGTTGTCAGGCATCATACAAGCATGGGGGAGCCATAAAAAGTACTGAGCACTATTATGGAGGAGCCTGCCGAGCCGTTTTTTCACTTTGATTTGTGGGGTGTCTTTGATTTCAGCCCTGTAGGTTGAAGATTTTAATTTCCATTAAACACCGTGGCATCCTTTTTGTTTCTAACACACTACCCAGGTCATATCAGCATAAACATCCAGCAGGATTTTTTTCCCACTGAAGTGTTCCTTTAATTTTTTGGAGCAGTGTATTACCATGATAGTCAGTTACTGCAAACAGAGGAACAAGTCCTCGTACATGAATCATGTTCAGTACATCTCCTTTGTAGTTTAGGTGTAAATATTGGTCACTTTCACTTTTATTTTAACAATAATTGCTGATACTATTGAATGTAAAAGAGTGATGACCTCTTCATTTGTGTGTTTCTGCAGCAAGATGACGAGCGAATCATTCAGGAAATCCAGAAGGAAGGAGAGGCAGAGCTGAGCAAGAAGAGTGCAGGTCAGTGCTGTCGATATTCAGGCTTACAAGGAAAAATATCTGCATTAGCTTCAAGTTTGGAGTTCCATTTATGTCGGAGGTTGTCTATTATGTATGGGTTTTGTTTTTTGCAGGATATTGTTGTGCTGCAGCCTTGCTCTTATTTCTCCCATCATCATAAACCGTTATTTATTCAGACATGTTTACTGTTTGCAGCAAAAAGCCAACAGCAGGCACACGGTGTTTCCTGTGTTTGCTTTATCTGAAAGTGTTTGTGTGTAGTTTGTGAAGCAGGATAGAGTGTGTGTGTGTGTGTGTGTGTGTGTGTGTGTGTGTGTGTGTGTGTGTGTGTGTGTGTGTGTGTGTGTGT